>JAJEJO010000926.1:0-88925 GCA_020662805.1 Glaucomys volans | reverse complement strand
TACTCCATTTGTGTTCAATAAAAAAAAATTAAATTAAAAAAAAAATTCATACATTTTCTTACAAATGGAATAATTTAATTCTTCATGGCTGAATAAAACTCTATTGTGTATATGTATTTCATTTTCTTTGTCCATTCATCTTTTGGCAGACACCTAGGCTGTCTCCACAATTTTGCTATTGTGAATTGTGTTGCTATAAGCATGGTATGCAAATATGACTATAGTGTATTTACTTTAATTCTTTTGGATTAATACTGAGGAGGGATGGAGTTAGATTGTACAGTGTTTATTAGACCTTTGAAGGACCTCTGTACTGATTTTCATAATGTTTGTACTAATGTACAATCCTGCCAACAGTGTGTAAATTTTCCTTTTCCTCCACAACCTTGCCAGCATTTATTATTATCTATAATCTTAATGACTGTCATTCTATTGGAGTGAGATGAAATCTTAATATAATTTTGATTTGTAGTTTCCTGATTGATAAAAATTTTTGAACACTTTCTTTTTAATATAGTTGTTGACCATTTATATTTTTTCTTTTGAAAAGTGTCTGTTTAGTTCATTGGCCATTTATGGATTAAGGTTATTTGAAGTTTTAAGTTCTTTATTCTGGATATTCATTTTCTGACAGAACACTGGTTGGCAAAGATTTTCTCCCACTCTGTAGGCTCTTCCTTCATACTCTTTTTGTTTCCTTTGATGTGTGAGCAGAAACTTTTTAATTTGATACCTTTCCATTTATTAATTCTTATGATTAGTTTCTGAGCTTTTGGAATTCTATTGAGAAAGTCATTGCCTTGTCTCTATTTTTGCATGTTGACCTCATGTTATCTTTTAGCAGCAGCAAATGTGTGGTCTGTGATGATTAATCTGAATTGTTTTGATTGGATTAAGAGATACCTAATATTATGAGACGTCTGAGTATGTCAGTGAGGTGGCTTCTAGGAATGACTGGCATGTGGGACAGCAAAGCGAGGGGTATACTCACCCTAAATATGGGCAGCACAATCTAATATAGTGGGGCTGGATGGAACAGATGCAAGCAAAATTTGTCTTTAACTGGTGTTTGGATTGCTGTGGCAATGGCCTGAGGACATTAGATTCCAATTTCTTCCCCTTTTTTTTCTTTTGCAGGTGCTGGGGATCAAACCCAGGGCCTCATGTGTGCTAAGCACAGCACACAGCATGCTACTACTAAGTCATATTCACAATCCCAGCTCCTTTATTCTTATAAGATGGACCCTGGTGACTCTCCAAAGAGATTCCAGTCCTTGACTGGAGCTGTATCATTGATCCTTCTTGTTCTGAGGCTCCAGCTTCTTGAACTGAGCCTCTTCAGGTTCCTCTAACTCAGCAGCCTGCAGACAATCATTGTGGGACTATCCAGCCTCTCATCCAATAAGCCAATCTAATAAATTGTCTTTTTATAATCATACCTACATATCTATCATGTTGGTCTGTTCCTCTAGACCACCATGACTAATACATGCTCTAATTCTTAGGTATTTGATATATTTTGAGATGACTTTTGTTCAGGGTGAGACATGGGAATATGGTTTCATTCCTGTACATATGGACATCCAGTTTTTCCAGCAGCATTTGTTAAAAAGGCATTTTTTTTCTTTTCTTCAACATAATTTTTTGCAACTTTATCAAAGATCGAATGGCTGTATTTAAGTAAGTTTGTCTCTGTCTTCTATTCCATTGGTCTATGTGTCTGTTTTTTATGCCAGTGCCATGCATTTTTTGTTACTATAGCTCTGGAGTATAATTTGAAAATTGATGATTGTGATGTCTGCAGAATTGCTGCTTTATTTTTCTTTTGTGTTAGAATTCCTTTGGCTATGTGAATTTAGGATTGTTTTCTAATTCTGTAAAGAATCTCATTAGTATTTTATGGAGATTGTATTGAATTTTCAGATCACTTTTGATAATATGGTAATTTTAACAATATTAATTTTGCTTATTCATGAAAATAGTCTTTCCATCTTCTAGGGTCTTCTTGAATTTCTTTTTTCAGTGCTCTATAATTTGATTGTAGATATTTTTCATCTCCTTGATTTGATTTATTCCTACATATTTAATTTATTTATTTATTTGAGGCTATTGTGAATGAAATTGTTTTCCTGATATCATTTTTTATTCTTTTTAGTTATTTATACTTGACAGTAAAGTATATTTTGGCATATTTGAACAAACATGGAGTACCTCTTATTCTAATTAGGATCCCAGTCTTGTGGTTGTATATGATATGGAGTTTCACTGTGGTGTATTCATATATGTACATAGGCACATTAAGTCAGATTGATTCCACCATCTTTCCTATTCCTGTCACCCATCCCTTCCCTTCATTCCCCTTTTCCTAACTCTCATATCACAGAGAATATCCAACCTTTGGTTTTTTGGGATTGGCTTATTAAGCTTAGAATGATAGTCTCCAGATACATCCATTTATTGGCAAAAGTCATGAAGTCATTCCTTTTATGTTCAAGAAATATTCCATTGTTTATATATACCACATTTTCTTTATCCATTCATCTGTTGAAGGGCAGCTAGGTTGGCTCCATAGCTTAGCTATTGTGAATTGAGCTGCTATAAATATTGATGTGACTATTTAATTGTAGTATGGTGATTTTAAGTTTTTTGGGTCTCTATTGAGGAATGGAATAGCTGAGTCAAATGGTGGTTCCATTCCAAGTTTTTTGAGCAACCGCCACACTGCTTGCCATAGTGGTTGTAAAAATTTTCAGTCCCACTAGCAACGTATGAGTGTACCCCTTTCTCCACATCCTCACCATTATTGTTACTTGCATTCTTGATAACTGCCATTCTGACAGGAGTGAGATGGAATCTCAGTGTAGTTTCAATTTGTATTTCTTTAATTGCTGAAGATGTTGAACATTTTTTCACATATTTGTTGGCCATTCACATTTCCTCTTTTGTGAAATTCCTGTTCAGTTCCTTTGCCAATTCATTGATTGGGTTATTTGGTTTTTCTCAAATGAAGCTTTTTGAATTCTTTATATATACTGAAAGTTAATGGTCTATCTAAGGGGCAGATGGCAAAGATTTTCTCTAATTCTGTAGATTCTCTCTTCACACTCTTGTTTCTTTTGCTGTGAAGAAACTTTTTAGTTTGATACCATACCATTTATTGATTCTTGGTTTTACTTCTTGCACTTCAGAAGTCTTGTTTAGGAAGTTAGTTCTTAAGCTGACATGATGGAGTGTTGGGCCTACATTTTCTTCCAGTAACCACAGGGTTTCTGGTCTAATGCCTAGGATCCACTTTGAGTTTTGTGCAGGGTAAGAGATAGGGGTTAAATTTCAATCTGTTATATATGGATTTCCAGTTTCCCCTACACCACTTGTTGAAGAGGCTGTCTTTTCTCCAATGTATGTTTATGGCACCTTCATCTAGTATGAGATAACTGCATTTTCTATACTGTTCCATTGATCTTTGTGTCTGTTTTGGTACCAATACCATGCTGTTTTTTCTTACTAGAGCTCTATAATTTAATTTCAGGTCTGATATTGTGATGCCTCGAGCTTTACTTTTCTCACTAAGGATTGCTTTGGCCATTCTGGGCCTCTTATTTTTCCAAATGAATTTCGTGATTTTCTTTTTCCATGAATTTTTTGCTGATGCACAGGAAAGCTATTGATTTTTGTGCATTAATCTTATATTCTGTTACTTTGCTGAATTTGTTTATTAACTCTGCGTGTCTTCTGCTCAAACTCTTTGGAGCTTCCAAATATAGGAACATGTCATCTGCAAACAATGATAATTGAACTTCTTTCTTTCTTATTTGTATCCCTTCTGTTTCCTTCAAGAGAAGGAATTTCAAATACTATGTCTTTATCTCTTATAGGGGTAAAGTGGGAATATTTAACTAATCCATACATAGCTAATTTTGGTAAACTTTCTTTTACAAAAAATAATCAACAACTGGATATTTTGGTTTAAGTGGAGACAAAGGTAGTAATCTTCAGGCACTATATGGCAATTTGAACCTCTGAAGCTCACTGCTCCTTGCCTGATTTATTTACAGCAATCCCTTTGCTAAACCAGATTGTAAAGTTTGACCTTTAAACTGTAAAGGTGGCAGGTGTTAGCTCCTGTGTTTTTCCCACTACTGTTATTCCGAGGTCTATGTGTCTGACACATAGAATGCTCTAAATAATCTTTACTCTCAAAGTTTTAGGTTTATTTACTCCCCCAAGAGGTGAATTTGTTTTGGATAGAATTGAAACTTTTATTTCTATTTTCATGTTAAATTAATCCTAAGACCCATCAGGCTGGACTTGGATTCCATGGTTGTTTCACAGGCACCTCCTGCATAATTCAGAGATTGAACTGTTAACTGTCAGTCTCTTAGACATTTAAATTTTCTCATTCTTTTTATAACAATTTAAAAAACTGATTAATTTATAAATTAATATTATCAAAGACTTTTATAATATGGAAACATTGTTCTTGATATGTGGTTTAGTAAAGAAAAACATATTATAAAAATATATAACAAAGAGCCAGATGTAATGGCACACACTTGTAATCCCAGATACTTTAGAGACTGAAGCAGGCAAATCACTTGAATTGGAGTTCAGACTGAGATGAGACCCCCAGCTCAAAAAGTAAAACTAAAAAATAAAATTAAATTTAAAAGTAACATTAGTTATATGTAAGGAAAAAAAAAGTCTGAGGGAATACTTACCAAAATGTTGGTAATAATTATTTCTAGGACAAGATATTATAACTATTTTTAGCTCAAGTAAATTTTCCAATATTTGTACAATGAAAATGTGTTACTAATATCATAACCTATTAGAAAAGTTTTACAAAAGGGGGCTAGGCAAAGTTTCTTTTTCTAGTGGACTGTAAAATGTATTTGTATTTGTCTATCTTCCACTTTCTATTAGAAATGATACATTGTTAATTAAAACAACCAGTTAAAAATATATAAACTAAAATATAATACTACTTCTATTATGGAAGATGAATATACTAACTGATTAAAATCTTTCCTTAGTAATTGAAATGAAATAAATAAAATCTGTTCTTTTACATCTGTCTATTCTATTGCTGTGTCATATATAAAGCTCTGTAGGGTGAGGTGTTCTAATTCACCCCCTTGTCCCTCCCATCCATATATATTTCAGACACAACATTTTAGCAATATAAAAATTTATGTACCTTCTCTCTAGCTCTGTCTGCCTATTCTTTTATTTCCCTCTGTAGTTGAGGATCCTCATGCTCATTATAAGTGATCAAAATTTGAACTACACTCTTAAAAACAACCTATAAGTTCATATTCAATTACATGTATTATGTAATTATTAGAGTTAATATATACCCACTTTATAATGCTTAAATTGAATCAACTTTCACTTTTGAAAAGAAAGAACTGTGTAAATATACAGTTTTAAATTTTCACAATTTTATACTAATTTGATCCACACTGGTTTGGCATTCTGTGAATTGCTCATATGCTGCATATTTCATTCTCCAAATGGCTAAACTATAAGTTCCCGTTTCATGCTAGACAAAGTCACCACCTGATAAAATAAAAGATGTGTTAAACAAAACCCTTGAAATAATTGATATCCTACATATCCTTTTCTACAGCTTCCCCAGTAGGTAACTACTAAAACCAGGAACAGAGGACCCATCAATATGCTTTCCCAAATAAATGAAACTATGTAATAGTTTTAATGGTACCACAAAGAGTAATTGAGATTTAGTATCACATTATCGCTTGAACTTTTATTGACTTTCTCCCAGCATAAACCAGGAGAGATATTTCTTCATAAGGTTCAAATGTGCTACTCCTTTTCTTTCTTTTCAATTTTACTCTAGACACTGATTTTGTTTTCGCAGATAATATATTGGTAACATTTATGTTAGTCAAACTATTTTATCTTTAATAAATAAAACTATAATCTGACACTCTTTCAGCAAAATGCCTGAAAGAATTTCATTGCTCTGATTTGAAAATCCTTGCAGCCTTATGTCTTATTTATACAGTATTGACAGAGGTCACTCCCACCCTCGAGCCATGGGCATCTATAAATTATAGTAAGCACAGGGTGGTGTAATGAGTTATGCTCAGAAAGGGGATCTTTAATAGAAACTGAGAAGATTATGCTCAGAAAATCAGGTTGAATATCTATATTTTAAAAAGCAATAAACACTTTCTTAAGGCCACAAATGTATTTGCCTATATTTTCTCTTGAATTCTCACTATTGCAATTCCTTTTTATTGCATTGTATTTTTCTAATCAGGTGCTGAAACACAAAATCTTAGTAAGGACAAAACTTTCATCACCTTCTCTTTTCCTTTTGGTTTAAAAGGTTTATTTTAAATGCATGTGGCCAAGAGTGATGAGAAAGGTGCATTCTTGTTTTGAATTCCTAATTGACCATTCAGTTGTAATATGATCTTTGTAAATTTTAATATCTCCTAATTTTAATGACCTTGTTTGCAAAAAAAGTTTATGGGTCATTTTAAAAATAGGTAAGGAGATAGCATTGAGAAAATGTTGGGCATATTGTAGGTGTTCAATAAAGGATTTTTGAATTTCCCATGTGTAGTTATTTCAAGTTAATTAGGTTGTTTGAGGATATTATGAAGATTAATTTTTTCATTTATTATTATATCAGATGTTGTTCAATCATTCTGTGCATTTGGGAATTTTATCCCCTGAGGCCTGCCACTCTTTGCCTCATTTATTTGCATCAGTCCTCTGCTTCAACCAGATCATACACATAGGCCTTTTAACTACAAAGTCTACAATTGTAGCAACTGTATTTTTCTTGTTTGCCACTGCTGCTATGAATTCTCTCGTAGTGCCTGACACAAGTGATGCCATAAAACTTCTTTAATGGATGTATTCGCTGAATGATTTCATGGTTACTTCTTGAAGCCATTCTGTCTCTGTCCCTCCTATTCTCTAATTATCTAGCAGACTCTTCACCCTCCCCTCTACTACCTTCCACGGCAATTTAAGCACCTGTCATAAAGACTTTGGTTGCATCCTCTAAGACTTCATAGAACACACCACTTGTCTACTACATTGTAGTCTTAAAGCACCAATTCATCTTTCGCAATTGTAGTTTTAGCAGTATTGAATTATTTTCGGTGTTGAGCTCATGGTAGACATTCAAAACATAGTCATTGGGTGAATAGAAAATAAAGTTAATGATCATCGTCACTAAAACTTCAGAATTCTAAGAATCTCAAGTACTAAAAAGAAAACGGGTCAAGTTTGGCAATAACTAGAGATGGTGGGCCAATTTGTCAATCAACCATCAAGATTTTTTGAAAATCTGTAATTGATATCAGTGGTGGACACTGGAAAAATACAAATAAAGCATATGAACTATATTAGTAGCTCCTAACTTCACATTTTTCATAATATAAATAATAACGTTTTGCTTACCTAAAATTTGAAGATTCCATATCGATTTTAGGTTGGCATTAAGATGCGACATCAGATTTTTACCTTAGCATTTCACTGTAATGAAATGCTTCTGAATGTAGTCATTTGACATTACAGCTGTCTAATGTGTAAACAAGATGAGTTCTAGCACAAATGAGACTTCAGGTACTTATTTGTTATAAAAAGGTAATACATTTAGGAATGAATAATAAACCTAAGTAAATATGATTTGAGATAAATAATTTACTAAATTTTCTATCTTAATAAATAATTGATCCTCGTTTGCTTCAGGGATTCCATCTATCAGAAATGTGCCAGATCACTTCTGACTCCAATCCCAAATGTCACTTTGCTGTCAGAATATGACAGTCACCAGGGTTAGATGTTCCTTCCAAGAACAAATTATTTCCAACAATAAAAGTCCATCTGTTTATCCAATTTGTGGATGTGCTCTGCCTACATTATCATTTGTCCAACTAGCCTTGAAATGATTTATTTCATATGAGAAAACTTTACAGTCCCTGCCATGACACCTTTTTTTTTTTTTTAAATGTAGTCATTGGAACAGATCAACTTCTTTAGCATTGGGAATGAACCAATCTTTCAGACTGACAAACAACTTTTTTGAAAATATTTAGTACCATCTCTCTCTGAAATGAGTACCTTGGGAGACTCCAAAAGTGAATGAACTAATCTGAATCTTTACAAAGAATACAGTTTCCTAAGAGTGAAAGTACCTACTGTAGTACATTTATTCTATCAATCCATTGTTTTTATTTATTATTTATTTATTTTTGCGGTGCTGGGAATTGAACCCAGGGTCTTGTGTTTGTGAGGCAGGCACTCTACCAACTGAGCTATATCCCCAGCACCCAATCCATTGTTTTTAAACACATGTTTTAAAGAAAATAAATGAAACTAAAGGATCAAAATCCAAAAAAAAGAGAAAAAAAACTAGCATGTTCAGCTATCTACAGATTGAACCCTAAGGAATCAGTCCCATGGGGATAAAAAAAAATGATAAATACAGCAATGACATATAAATATATCCACAGATATCTGTGGATATATTTATATGTAGATATATTAAGCATAACAGTGAAACACTGGAAATATACTAATATATCAGTAACAGTTATTACTATTTCATTAGTAGTATATAATAGCAATAACTATTATTTGTTGTCCAATACCAATTGATAGTCAGTAGCAAATAACAGAGACTTCTGAACATGTCTACAAAGATTGCAGTAACAGAATGTTTGATTTACATGTATATTCTTTTTTAATTAAATAATAAATGATATATGTGTCCTCCCTTTGTTAAATAATAGCTAAATACTCGGTACTGCTCTCAAAAAAAAATCCCCAATGGAAAGGGATACTCATAAAAACAACAGCCTGCATTATCTTAACTGATAGAACCGTACATTTTTTCTCTTCCGTGTTCACCAAATTTTCTAAAAATTTTTGCACGATAGAAAAATGAATTATGTCTCACTTGAATTTAATCTTGGCCTACCTACATGGACTTTTCTATAACCTAGTATGAAGAGCCTTTACACTGACAGAATGAATAGAAACAAACTGATTACAGATGGAATTTTTCTTACTGGACTCTTCAAATAAAAGTGATATCTTACAGTGCTTTATATTTCAACAAATACTTTCAGAAATATATGTGATTGTGTTTTTCACACAATCTCCCTGGGCAATAAGCATTATCCTCGTTTTACAATCAGGAAATTCTGACTCAGGTTAAATGACTTGCCCCAGACCAAGGATTTAGTAAATGTCAGAACTGAGCCTCAAATTCCCATTTCATAACACTGGACTCAAGACATTTTTCTGCACATATTGTCTCTTACTACACAAATAACCTCTGACTTCACCGGTATGTCATAACAAATTATTTGGAAAAATAAAATATTTTTACAATTGTTTTACAAGCAGTTTTTCTTTTTGCCTACAGTTATATGTAAAATATTTGCTTTGATTCTAGAAAAGTCCCATTTGATGTTCGACTTAAAATAATTCATAAAATTTTTAATATAAACTGTAGTATTTCTGAGGCTTTTACAGGTCACAACTTGCCTTTTTTCTGTAACTCATAATGTTTTTCTGTTATCTCACAAAATAACATGAGTATAAGAAATTGAAATGCAAGCATTTTCATGATTAGACACTGAATTTCACGCTGATATAAAACATTTAAGACAACACCACCCTCCCACCCCCAACCCAAAACAGAAACAATTTTCTAATAAATTCATAAAGTCATGTGTTTAGGAGTTTTCCATTTACATCAGGTTCCATCATTGTATGCCTATATCCCAAGGGATAAAAGCAACTAATTAATTTTACATTATTTTAGATGTGAAAAATCATTTCATAGGATAACCTGAATCATGAGTAGTTACCCAATGACCAATATGCTGTTAATTTTCTGACTTTTGACTTTCCAGAGCCCTGTCTAGACCAATGGTTAGCAAACTTTTTATCAGACAAAACACTTAAATGTCATCATATTCTATGTAAATAAGAAATTAACTTTTAGTAAAATGGTAATGATATTGAGTACCAACAAATGGAAGTGCACAAAAAGCCAATTGTTACCCTTACATGGCTTATATACAGTGTGCATCTTCTAAACCACAGAGAAGTCTTAATCGACTTTGGTCAATTCATTCTCTAATGTATCTTCTTCACAGTCTCTATCTTCTACCTCTCCACCTCTTACACTCTGCAAAGAGAAGAGTGGTAAGATGTTTTTCTTCTCAAATACAACATGCCTCTCACACAACCACTTTGAAGTTTTCCCCTTTGCAGTGCTTTTCTCCACCTTCAGAAGATGCTGCCGCCCTCCTATTCAAGTGAAATCTGCTTTTCTCTTTCTTGTATACCTGAGTCTACTTCTTAGTGTTGCTTTAGATTCTCTTCTGGACATCACTCTCTCCTCCTCCTCATTAACTTATGAATGTCTTCCAATAGCCAATATTCATATCTTTCCTCTGTGCTTTTTGTCTAAATTTTTTAAAACAATGGTCTATTCTTATTGACACTATCTTCTCACCTAATATTCAGTCTTTTGCTTTTTTTTCTCTCCTGCTGATCATGTTTTATTTGTCCTCTTTCTTCAAATAGGATAGCCAAAAATATAGATAGTATTCAGTAAAATAAAGTAGATGAAACAAATTCTAAGAGACTGTGATGCCACATGCTATATTTAACCCAACTTTATTCATCCTTGCCTTGGGATGGGGACTAGATCATTCTGTAAAAACATACAGTAAAAACAAAAAATGTCTTATTGGGTACAACTTTTAAGCTACAATAATGATGTGCCTTAATTACTTCCATGCACAGAAGTCTAACATTGCAGTATTTTTTTAAAAAAACAAACACAATTAAAACTTTTAGGAGCATTTTATAATAAAGTAATTCCTAATTTTTCCTTGTAGATAGATCAATCACCTCCAAAATACAAATTCCTATACGCAGAGAGCACTTCACTTAAAATGAACACGTAAGTAAATTAAGTACGTGGACAATCTTAGGATAAGCTGATATTATATATTCAGCTAGGGAGGCAACAAACCATAGTGCCAAATTTAAAACTTAGTTTTATATTTATATTCATATTCACTCTTAATCCATTAAATTCCAACTTCTGTCCCATGATTTGACTAAAGTTATCTAACAAAGAGTCTCCAAAGTTCTAAATCTGGCAGGAATTTCTGAGTCTTTATAATGCTTTGAAGTTGTTTTTATTAGTTATTTCTTTTTGTTTAAAGTGGCATTATACACTCCTTCTCAACTCTTTAAGAATATCACAATTTCGTAATAGTTAGAAGATGGTTTACTAGGAGCACTTCATCAGTATCACAAAATAAGGATGTTTATTTGAATGGATATCTTATATAGCTTCTGAAATTTAACATTGATGTTTAAGAACAATTTATTGGAAAGTGAAAAAATTTTATTTACTAACAAATTACAATTTTAATATTATAATCTATGCCATATCAAGCAAGCAATATGATAGATATAGATTGGTTTGTTTCTTTTTAAGCTAATTTTAAAAAATTAATTGGCTGACCTTATTTCTTATTCCTATTTATTTAATGGTTCTGCAACTTTGGTTTATTTTAACCCTGCTGCCAGCCTTAGGGAAACTATTTAAGTTTTAAATAGTTGCATTCTGTAGCACTCTGTAGGTTCATAAGTAAAATGAGATGTTATCCATGTTGAAATACATAATCAGTGTTGGAAAAAAACTAGGAATAGAGCACTAGTCTGGCAAAAACAAAGACATAAAAATTGTGCCAATTCCTAATTCTAACAGTTTTAAAGGATTAGACCACGCTCTCCCTCCCCTGGAAGTTGCCTTTCCCTCTCTATTTCCAGATTGCTTGCTATCTCTGTATCCCATTTTTCATTTATTACCTTGGAATATTAGTAAACTCTTGATCTATATAGGTCTTATTTTCATAATTAGAATATAATCTCTATGGGAGAAGAGGCAGTTTATTTTTATTTGTATTTCTGAGGTATCTTAAAGAATTAGATGCTCAAAATTGTTTTCTATTACATAATTTATTTATTCAAATACAGTATTTTATTGCTCCTGGAACATCAAATATTTTTTCTTTCTTTTGACATCTACTTTGAAGAAAAATACTACCTGACTATTTTTGGGAAATAAAGATAGGAAATAACTATTAAAATACATTTGTCGACTCATGAGGCAGAGGCAGAAGGACTGCAATTTCAAGGGCGGTCTCAGCAACTTATGGACACCCACAGCAACTTCATGAGATTTTGTCTCAAGAAAATAAAAATAAATCAATAAAAAGATCTGGATAAGCAGCTCAATGGCAAAGCAGCCCTTGGTTCAAGCTCTGGAAGCAGACTGAAAAGAAAAGACAGAAAGTAACAGAAAAGAAAAGAACATTTGTATGTAGGAAGATGTGTTAACTATAAAAGCTAGTCTGTTTTGAAACATTCAGGAGAAAATGAATTACAAATAGAACAATTTGGGAAATAGGAGTATGGTACAAATGAATTTCCATGAGTTACTTATTGCTGTATACCAAATTACTCTAAAATCTAGTGGCTTACCAAAAATCTAATTAACAGCCATGAATTTTAGATTTTGTGAGTCAGGAATATGGTTCAAGTTTCTTACAAGGTTGAATAAAAGTATTCTTAGACATTGTAATCTTTTTAAGGTTGAACTGTGGTTAGATTCACTGCTAAGCTCAGTCAAGTGATTGTCAGTAGAGGTCAAATCTTTACACATTGTCGAGCTGGAAGCCTCAATTCCTCATGAGCTTGTGGTCTGAAGCCTCCCTCATGTATGCTATGTGGAATATTTCATGGATCAGCTGGCAGTATCCCAGATGAGTTTATCAGAGTGAGCTAACCACAAGGAAAATGAGTGTAGGACAAAATAAGTTCAGCTCATCATATCCTATTATAGAAGGCGATATCCTATAACTTTTACATATTAAAGTCATTAGAGGCCAGTCATTACATCTTGCCCACATTAAGAAAAGAAAGGATTACCCTGGGGACTGTGAACTAGGTGTTCAAAGTCATTGAGAGCCATCCTAGAAGGGTGCCTACCACAGGGAGGTTAATGTCTTCTAATGCTTTATATGAGAGAGATACCATTTCAGAATGATAAAGATATGTGATGAATCAAGAGAAAATCCTTAAGCTGAAAACTTAAATGGGGGTACAAAAAGGGAAAAAAGTTATAATAAAGGGAATAATAACCATAACTTATAAAAATAACTATTTCCAGGTTTTGTGCTAGAATTTATATGTTGCTTCTGCTCTTTAAAAATTCTCCAAAAGTAGGCAGTATTATTCATGCTTTACAGAAGAAGAAATTATAGTTCATGAAAAGAAAATGATTTCTTAAGCTTCATTAGCTGTTAAGTGACATGGGTACAGCCCATATTAGAACATAGTTTTCTGGTCTTCAAAGCTCCTGAATTCAAAACAAATAAAACACACACAAAAACTAATAGATTTAGAATATTTCACTTTAAGCATAATGCAAAATATCCCTTTTCACCCTATATGTGCATCTTCTTTCTTCTTTAAATTATAATTCACATTCTTTACAAGATGTGATTCTTCTGGAAAACACAGCGCATTAAACTACAAGTGATTCTTGCTACTTTACTTTGAGTCAGTTGTCAATTCGGCCAGCATTTTATTTTGCAGAGAAACCACTGAAATTCTGCTTAGGATGTATCCTTTGATGTGAGTGTGCATGCATGCACACGTGTGTGTAGATTGGTAGTACTGGTGGTTGTCTGATTCTGACTCTTACAACAGGAGAAATAATACAGATGTTGGATTCCTGGTTTCAAATCACTCCATTATAATTTGGCATTATTGATCTTCTGTGCAGGAAAGATATATATTTGTAACTATAGCTATAGCTACAGCTATAGCATCTATCTATCTATCCATACAATTAACATTGCTTTAGATTCATGCTTTTTGCCTGATAACCTGTTACTTCATTAATCCTGACTATAATTGAAAATTGACTAAAGTTCCATAGAATGCATTCTTTACTAGGTTTAACCTTATTTTCAGGAATGGAGTAAATTTACTTGCCATATTATCATTTGTGAATATAATTAGACATGTGTAGAAATTAGTATTGTGTAAGAATTACACTTACATGTATCCAATTATAGCATGATTGGCCACTGATACCATCAATGGCAAAAGTGGTTAGCTGCATGTGTGATTATTCACATGCTTAATTCAGAGTTCTCAGTAATCCTTTCATTCACATTTCTTGAAACAGAGTTCAAAGGAATAAGCACAAAGAACTGTTAGGTCAATAGAAAGAATATCAAAGCAAATCTGGAATTGGGTTCCTTTATTGGTTTTGGCCAAGTTAATATTAATTTAATTAATTTAACTTATTCTTATAGTTTGTATTATACTAATAATGTTTATTTTTTAGAAGATTTTTAGGTCAGCATTTTTCACATGATCATGTGAAGGATTAGTGAGGAAAATTTCAGAATGCAAAATAATTTTTTTTGGCAGTTAATGATATGTAAGTATGTTACCTGGGTATATAGACTATGTACTTTGTGGTATGGTTTCAGAAACCTGAAGGGACCATAGTAGAAAATAGCTAAGGCAATGAAAGAGAATAAAAAGACAAAAAAATTCAAATAGCTCAAACTAGACCTATTTCTATGTATTAGGATACTCACAGGTAAGACGGGAAAAGGTGGAATGTATCCAGAAAAGAGAGTAATGACAAATTGGGTGACTAAAATTTGACAAGAATTCCCAAATCAGTGATATTCCTCTCTAGCAAGATTGTATCCTAAGGGTTGCAAAGTCAAAATTAAAACATTGGAATTTGGAATGGAGGTTGGTTGAAGTTGCTTCTTAGAGTCAAAATATCAATTCACCATTTATAAATGGAGCAGGTGATGTTAGGTGCTATCAAAAGAAAACAGCCATAGGTGACGAAGGCAAAAAGTCAGTTTTTTATTTTATGGTTCCTTGAGAAAGGATTGTCTGGAGCCTCCTAGTCTGCCAACTTGCTGACATCACTTTCATCTTCTATTTTGCAAATATTGCATGGATAGTACGACTCTACTTCGTGTACAACCAGAGAAACAACAGCTGTATTCCAATGAATCAAATAAATAAATTAAAAAAAAATAAATTCCTTCAATCAGATAATATCTTTGTAATCATTAGATTTTTAAAACATAAATAAATTAAAACATTCTCATTGGTCTAATATTCTGCATTTCTCTCAACCTACCAAGATGATAATTATGCTTTTCAACTCTGCAAAACCATTTAGAATCACAAATGAAGTTCGTAAGATTACTGATACCTAAAACTGTATCTACATAGCTATAGACATAATTGGTTTGAATTGAGTAATATTCCTGTAGGTTGGTAACAAAAATATATTTTCAGAACTTACATCTTTATAGAGGATCTTGAAACCAAGGTCTAAAATAATCAAGTTAATGTCCAACTCAGAAAAAATATATCCACATGCAAAACAATAGAAAATATTAAGGAATTTTTTATATTTGTTCTACCTCTCCCTGACGTACTGCACTCAAAATCTAAGACAGAAGATAATAGCATAATTCACCTCTCCAAATGCAGTCATTAAGGAAGTTGTGTGGGTGCTTGAGAACTTTGGAAGATGGCAAATGAACAGACATCAGCAGACACTGGTTTAAAAGATTATGGACAGCAGAATCCAATAGAACATCTAAAGCCCCGAGAAGAAGCTGTAGTAAGACTCTCCAGGAAAATAAGACAAGTAAAAAAACAGCTGAGAGAAATAAAAAACAAACAAAACAGGCATCCACACATTCCCAGATATAATTCATGCTCAAAAAAGACCTGAAAAGACTTTAAGGCACCACATTGAATTGCTCCAAAAGTTCAGAGGTCCATTAATTAGGAAAGGTCTTTTATAATGGTTTGCAAGGAATGGGATAAATGACAGTTTTTTTTTTCTAAATATCTCCCCAAATATCACAGTACATGCAAAAAACATGGAAACATGTCTCAAATTAAGGGAAAATGTCTATTTACAGACACCATTTGTGAAGGTATACATACATTAAACTTACTAGACAAAATCAAATATAATTGCTTTGTGTATGCTCAAAGGGCTGAAGGAAAATACAAAGAACTAAGGAAAATCAACAAATAAGTAAAATCAACAAAATAAGTAAAAAATGAGAACATCAACAATGAAATAGAAATTATGAAAAAGAACCTAACAGAATTTTGGAGCTGACATATACAGCTGAATTGAAAAATTCACTAGAGGAAATCAACAGAACACTCAAAGAGATAGAAGGAAGAAATTGCATAACAATATCTTTACCAAATGCTATAAATTCTCAACAAAATGCCAGCAAATCAAATTCAAAGTATATGAAAAGGTTTATACACCATAACCAAGTGAGATTTATTCCTAGAATGCAAGAATGAGTCAAACTATATATAAAATAAGTACTTCATGCTAACAGAATAAACTTACAATATACTTATTGTTAGGAAAAACTAACAATAATGATCACAACTTTAACAAAAATTTAACATTTATTATAAAAACATTCAACAAATGAAGACTAGAAAGAAACTACCAACTATAACAAAAGTAGTACATAAAGAATCAATAGGCAGGACACTGAGGCAGGAAGATCACGAGTTCAAAGCTAGTGTCAGAAATTTGGTGAGGCACATAGCAACTCAGAAAGACCTTGTCTCTAGTAACATATAAAACAAAGGAGTTGGGGATGTGTCTCAGTGGTTAAGCACGCTGGGTTCAAATCCCTGTACCAAAAAAAAAAAAAAAAAAAGTCAAAATCAATGACAAGAAGCTGACATTATATTCTAAGATCAGAAAAAAAAATAGGGATATGTCCTTATGCTGTGTATATTCAACATTGTGCTAAAAGCTGTAGTGAGAACAAGAAAAATAATTAAGAAATAAATTCAAAAGTTTTGCAGGATTTAAAATTAGCACTCAAAAATAAGTTGTTACTATAAAGTAATGATGAGAAATTCAAAACAAAGTAAATCAAGAAAGCAATAATATTTATAATAGCATCCAAATATTAAATACTAGTCAATAAACTTATTCAAGTACATAAAAGATATGCAAACTGAAAACAATAAAATGTTATTGAAAGAAATTAAAGAAGATTCTAATAAGTGGAAAGATAAGCCATGTTTATTGATTGAATGAGTAAATGTTTTTAAGATGTCAAAACTCCTCAAAATGTAATATAAATTCAAGGACTATGTATCAAATTCCCAATAATAATTGGCAAAATTAAAAACCTAGTCCTAAAATTCATATGAAATCTCAAGGAACCTTGAATAGCCAATATGTTTTGAAAAAGAACCAAACTGGAGATCTTACACTTTCTGATTTCAAAACTTACTGCAAAGCTGTGGTAATCAAAACAGTGTGACATAGCATAAAAAATAAACATGTAGATCAATGGAATTAAATAGAACCCAGAAATAAACATGTACATACACACTTAAATGCTTTCTTGACAGTTGCCAATATGGTAGTATTAGGAAGGGGTCCTTTGGAAAGTAAGGTCAGGAAGGTAGAAATCTTTACAAAAGAGGCTTCAGACAGATGTTTTGCTCTTTTCCACCATGCAAGGACACCAGGGTAAGGCACCATGTATAAAACAGGAAAGTGGGCCTTCATCATACCCTGAACTGGTCCATGCCTTGATAATGGATCTGTCAGTCTCCACAGCTGTGACTAATAAATTTCTATTGTTTATAACTTTTTTACATTACAATATTTTGCAGCTCAAGTGGACTAATTATTAGATCACTGTAAATCAAAACCACAATGAAACATACTACTAGAATATCTATTATAATATTTTTAATAAAAAGATTTTTTAAGTTGTTGTTTTAGAAAGAAGTCAATGTAAAAATGTAAATGGTGTAGTGGCTGTAGAAAATAGTATGCTGGTCCCCTCAAAGATTAAACACAGACTTATCACAGGATCCAGCATTTACATTTTTGGATATGTGAACCAACAATTGAAAGCAGGGATTAAAATGGATGCTTGAATACCTATGTTCATAGAAACATTGGTCACAATAGCCACAAAGGAGGACAGGCAGTTAGTGTTTAATTGGTACAGTGTAGTTCTGGAGATGGATGGCGATGACGGTTGTATAACTGAGTATAATTAATGACATAAAACCATACCCTTAAATAGTTACAACAGCAAATTTTATTTTATGTGTTCTTAATTATTCAAAGAGAAAATTATAAGATTATCTTAACAGGTAAAAGATAATTGTTTGATAAATTTAAACATTCAATCATTAAAATCACTCATTGAATTAAATTCAAAGAAAAGTCTTTAATCTGATTAATAGTCTCTAAAAAAAATTTGTAACTTTGTACTTATGGTAAAATATTTAAAGTTTCTCCCTGTAATGGGAACACCAAGGACACCTGTTATCAACACTGCTATTCATCTTGAATATGAGATTCTAGAACTGTACAATGAAAATATAAAAACAATACGAAGCAAATAAGAGATAACATAAAACTGTTATTGTTTATAGATTGGATAATAATGCATGTAGAAAATCCAAGCAAATTAGTATGCAAATATTGGAAAATCACTAGTCTTGTTGTTGAAATAGAGAATTGATTGTATTTCTATATATTCATCACAAATTGAAAAATTAATTTTAAACTATATTATTTCCTATTACCTATGATAAAAAAATCACTGAATTTCCAGTGAAAAATAAGGCATCTAACACTGAAATAATCTTGCAATCTACACTGAAATAACTGTGTAACAAAAATAAAGCCTTAAACATCATTGAAATACAGAAAGCAAAAACAAAACAAAACAACAACAACAAAAAGACAAACAAGGAGGGAGGATTATGTTCCTAGGTTGGAAAACTCAATATTGTCAACATGTCAACATCCCATAGATTTAACTATCAGTACACTGCAGTGTTAATAAAAATCTCTGAAAAAATTCTCAAAAATTGAAAAATTAATTTCAAAGTTACATGGCAATATAAAGAACTAAGAATAGCCAAGACAATCTTGGAGAACAAAGTTGAAGTACTTGCACTATTGAAATCACGATTAGTGAAGAAACTATAGTAATTCAGACATTGTAATATTGTTACATAAAAAGACCAATAAACTAAAGAAATAGAAGAACTTTGAAATAACCCAGATGCACATGGATGTGGTAATTTGCTTTATAATAGTCACTTGCCTTGTAACGCCACAGTATATAGGTACAAATAAGGTGTAAATAAATGACGCTATGCATTAGGATTTCTGTATGGAAGAAAATGGAATCCCTATCCCTACCTCACTCCATAAATAAAAGTCATTTAAATGAATCATATATCTCTATTTAAGTGAAAAAAATAATTATTTATACAGAAATAGAATAATAGTCTTAAACTTATAGATAAAACAACGTTTCCTTAAATAGGAAATAACACTACCTATATTGGGAGATAATTATAATGAAAACTTTCTAAACCTGGTATCTTAAACTTCTAAATGATAACCTTAAGAAGAAGAAAAAATGTAAACCATAGCAGTGGAGTGGCTATCCTTAGTACATATACAACACAGTGGACTCATCCTGTGTATTTAAAGAACTTTTACAAATTTATAAAAGAAGCATAGACTGTCAAAAGAAAAATTGCAAGAATTTTAATACACACTTTTCAAAACAAGATATTTCAATAGACTGTAAGTTAAAAAAAAAATAGAAAACGTATATTTCTCTTCACCAACTTTGTCTTTCCTGCTACTTGGAATGTGAATGTAACAAACTACCACTCAAGAGAACATTCTCAGGATGGCAGAAAAATAATAATGGAGGTTCCTCAGTCCCAGATGACATGACCATGATATTATTATGCCATCCCTAAAAATGGAAACTTCTGAGTTTCCTTTATGAAAGAAATACATTTCTTATGAGAGAAATACAAAGTAAGAAATTTATGGTTGTTTTCTAAGTGCTAAACCATATTACAAAATCAAAGTCCATACTGCCAGAGAGTTTGCATTAAGTATATTATTTTTTCTTCTTGGTAGAAATAACAGGAATTTAAAGGTTAATCAGTTTACATGTGCACAATGGAATATTTCCATGGGAAAATATGCAGGTTTAATTATTTTCCCATTCAGAGTAACCAAAAGAGTAACATTTATTTTATTTATTGGGCAGTTCTACACCACCACTGTTCTTTAGAGGTGTTCTTATCAACATTCTCGGCCTGCAAAAAGTGATCACTTTTCTGCTGAAGTTAAGATAATTCCACAGCTCAGCTTTATCGAACACTCATAGCACTTTAATGAGTAATATCTGTGCATTAGCAAACATGCTCCAGAGACCAAATCAAATCAAGTGGGCTTGTATGTTCATAAATTCTGACACTTCTAAGCTCTCTGAGAGAAACTGCGTCTTAATGAATTGCGAGAGTTGCCTTCATTGCACCAGGAGACTACGGCTCTACTGTGCTTGAAAAGAGTGAAATTTAGTAAAGGATAAAACTGTAACAATAATTAAGAATTTTCAAATCCATAAGGATTCTAATTAAAATTTGACTTTATAATCATCAGCAGGGTACACTCAGTATTGATTGAAACCATCTAACCTTTGGCAAAGCTCTTCTGCATACTTTGGTTCACTCTTTGTTTCAAAACTCTCCTATTACCTCTCAGTTCTTTGGGTGACTTTTGGGTGCTAGAGTGATGATAGCAGTCCCCACAAAGGTGTCTTTGAGATTAAGTGGATCTCAAACAGAATAGTTAACAGTGGTAACTGCCTCTTAATAAAAGCAGATGGAGAATATCCTTTCACTTTTTTTTTTTTTAATTTAAAGTCAATAGCTTAGTATTGGCCATATTCTTTCGTGGTATTGCTTACTTTGGGTTAATCTTTCCTCTCATTAATGTTAGTCTCTTGCATGACATGTTAATATGTGTCATCTACTTTTTCATACCTGCGACTCACATATGAATTACAATCTGGTTTACGGTTCCTACCACTTGCCAAAAACTAAATTCGTTACAATCTTTCATAATCTGCTTATTCTTAAACACAGTGGATAGTTTTCAACCATTGTTTAACTTGTACTTAGAATCTGTATTTGACAACATGAATACTCTTTTTGATGGAAGTCATTGTCCCTTGACCTCCTTATGATCTTCCTCTCTTCCTTACCTACCATTTCAATTGACATTCCTCAGTTCTAAGTCAGTTCTTCCCAGCCTGTTGGGATTTATTTTGTTATTCAAGGTTCTATGCTAAACTTTTCTTGTGGTCTCATTTTGTGACTGCTCCTAGGAAGAGTCATACATTTTCATGGTTTCAACTATTTTTATGCCACCTACTACAAATTTAATCTCCCCTGTCATAGTCTAGTCTATGTTGCTACAACAGAATATGAAGAACAAGGCAATCAGTAAAGTAAAAAGTATTTCTACAGTACCTGAGGTTGAGAAGTCCAACATCAAGTACCCAAAATCCAGTGATGAGCTTTCTTTTGTATCATAACATGATGTGGTCAGAGAGCAAGAGAGAGGAGAGAGAGAGTTAGAGAGAGAGAGAGAGAGAGAGAGAGAAAGAGAGAGAGATCAAGATCCTGAAGAGTCAGACTTGAACTCCTGAGATGATGGCATCAATCTGTTGATAAGATTTGAGCCCTCCTGAGCTAATACCCTTTTAAAGGCCCTACCTCTTAATGTTTTTACAACGGCAGTTAAATTTCAACAGAAGTTTTAGAGGGACAGTCAAACCATAGCACGCCCCATTTATGCCACATAAATAAATACAAGTCCTTAAAGGCACTAGGCACAAGATTCCTAGAGAATTTATCTCCATTTAGGTGCCTTAAAATTCCTCAAACATTAAATATAAAAACTGGATTAATGCTTGACTTTCTTTGGGAGATGAGTTGTAAATTTAAACCACTTAATCTGGTGATGTTTTTCTTTCTCAAATATCCTAATCTAAAATCACTCATATGAGCAAATAATACTATATCTGATTGGAATTAAAGCCACAAAACAGGGGAATATCCTCAGCTTATCCTTCTTCCCACCTTTTTCTCATTCTATAGCCAAGGCAACTATTCTAATCTCACCATGCAAAGTTCCCTCATTGCAATTATTTACGGAATGACCTTCACCATAGAATCATGCAGGAGTTTAAAACTCATCATTAATTCTTCAGTTATACTGTATTTGGCATTGCATTCTTTGGTGTTTTATTAACAATGATTTCAATGTGTCCAATTAATGACCTCACTCACCCCCCAGTTTAGAACTTACTAGTTTCCCATTGCTTACTTTCTGACTTTCTTCATGCTATACATTTCCCTGAGCCCCTGAGTATACTTGAGTTCATAACTCTAACAAGTTTGTACTTTCAGTCTTGTTTCCATGGTCTTTCATGAATTTTGCCCCTGTTTACTTCTACTTCTGTTGAGCTCTTTGCCTGTCTCACAATCCACATAAAACTGCATCTTTTTTTTCCAAAAGCATGCTCTAGTTTAAAATGCTATGCTCTTGCATATGTAGATCCCTCTGTCTTGATAATGTACTTACTTCTTTACATACTTAATGACTATCTATTCATTTAAACACTCAGATCAAATGAGTCCATACTTGAAAAAAATATGAGTTTCTGAATTTCTTCTACTTCTAGTGCTTAGCATAATGCCAGATGAATAGTGAGGACTCAGGAAAAACTTTTTGATTAAATAAAATATAAATGGATCATTCTATATATTTTTTTGCTAAAATAATAATAAAACATTATTCCAAACCATGTCTACTAGTTACTTCTTCAAGTTACAGACATGTAGTCCCCAAATTTTTTGAGAAAGGGTTAGGAATCGTCTTTGTAGAACCAATTCATACTGGATTTATCGCGATCTCATCACTCCTAGTAGGAACTCTGGGTAAGTACAAGGATAAATGCTTCCCAATTAAATAACTCAAGTGTCTTTAAAAATTGAACTTATCCAGCAGCAGTGAGCAATTATTTAAAACTCTTCAAAAATGTGGGCCACAGACCAATTTAAGTATGTCAGGATTTTACAACTTAATTGGACTCAGTGCAAAGAAAGAAAGTCTTAGGCCCTTTCCTGACAGCTGTTAGCTGATGGAGGAGTCATATGGCTATCATTTGCGTTGTTGAAATGGTGTCTCTTATAGCACTGAATGGGATACAACTTTACGACTTCCAGACACATTTTTATCGTTTTCCCCACAGGAAACATTATACATATCACAATAAATACTCTGCTTTCCACATTTGACTGTTAACCAGGAAAAGTGTAGATTTACAATGGTTGACTAAACAATTGTTTCTTAATTAGTTACCTGCTTTGTGTGATTTAGCTTCGAGTTTGCATTTTACTTGAGAAATAATGTTCTGTGCAGTTTTTCTTGACTTTATATAAAAGCAGGGAGTTAGGTAAATTGAAAAATGCTCTGTGGATTATGTCTACAATATGACAAGCGAACATTTGCTGGTACTCCTTAAGTGCAAAAGACACAGAATTCACTTTGGAGAATAAAAATGAATATAATCCTTCTTCCTAACTTATTTGGAATCTTGTTGCTTTCTTCTGTTTCAAATGCTTTCTCTTTTTAGGCCAATTTAATTTCCTGCTTGGACAACTGCCATATTCTGCTAACTGGTCTCCTTACCAATTCTGGTTCTCTTTCAATCCATTATCTAATCATTACAGTGTCCTCCTAGAACACTATACTCATTCTTAAAATAAAGTGTCCAGTCCACTTCCAGAACTCTAAGACCTTGTCGAATTTAGTTACTGCTCCCTTTTTTGGACTTGTCTTGGTGCCCTTTTTCTTCTTCTCTGGTAAGTTCTGCCATATTGGCCTTTATTCAAGCTCACCTCATTTTTAAGTCCTTCCCTACCTCAGGGCTTACTCCATTTCTCCTTCTTTCTATTTAAACTCTTCTCCATCCATCAGCTTGGCCAACTCCTATTTATTCTTCATGTTTCAGTTCAACTGCCACATGCTTCAAGAATCTTTCCCTGTCTCCTCAGAAGGTTAGGCCATCCTGCTAATTGCTTTAATAGCAGGCCCTGAAACAATTCAGAGAACTAGAAAGAAGTTGGTTGAGTAAGCAGCATGAATTGAACCATTAGTATGAAGGTTACTTACTATAAAAGTTCTTTTTAAATCATCAACCTGTTGAAAACACATATAAGCAAAAATTTTCAAATACCACAATCTGATTCTCATGATAAGATGAAAATGTTTCTAATCTAAATTATACTTCCATGAGTTTTAAAATAAATAATATTCTGTGTTATACTTCCATGAATTTTAAAATAAATCATATTCTGTGTGTATGTGTGTGTGTGTGTGTGTGGTAAAATATATATTATGAGCACTCTATTATCTTTATCTCTATCTCTGTCTCTCTCTTCCTCCCCCTCTTCTCAGAGTCAAGAAATATGTGTGCACCAGCAGCCCTATAGAAACTCAGGGTTTCCCCATGTCAGGATGTTTCCCTGTGATGCCTATACCTCCTCATCCAAAAGTAGCTCTCCATCTTCATCACATCCCCCTTTGGGAACTGGAATGTGAAGAACTAAGGCAAGATACTTTTTGACTGTTCTTTGTTGCTTTAAAAAATGATTTGTTTTTTGTTTCTGTGCCTTTATGTCCTCTTTCTTCTTTTATTTTTTAACTTAAAATGAATCATTTCAATTCCCCAAAGGTGGAGAGAGTAAAAAGTTAAAGAGATACACAGTGCACTCTGAAACAGCTCCCTTTTCTGGTAATTGAAAACTGAGAAAAAAATGTTTTCCCTTTTTGAACAATGATGCTGATAGTAATACAGATACTATGAAGAACAGAAAAATAGTACTTACACTTTGTTAAATACTATGATCTCTTAGCATGAACTTTACCATTGTTATCTAACTTAACCCCTAGAAATTTCATGGGGAAAGTATTTTTATCACCTTTATTTTATAGAAGTAGAAATTAGAGTTCAGAAAGGCCAAGAGACTTGCCCCAAGTCATGACAATATGCGTACAATGTAGAAAAAAGGCCCAAGTCTGCCCAACAAAGAATTCATGCTCTTTTCGACTAAGTAATAATGGTATCACCTTAAGATTCAAGATTGTATCAGCCCTGCTTATCACTTAATTTACATGCATTTCCTAGTCCCAGTCCCTCAAAGTGTATCCCTTCTCCTCAAGCAGTTTACAGCTGGTATCTTGCTTTCTTCAGAGTGAATCACACAGAAAGTGAGACAGTGCCCCATGCAGAAGGCAGTCTTGTAACCTAATCATAGGAGTGGCATGTCATCATTTTTGCTGAATTCTAAGTGTTGGATGCAACTATCCAGATGCAGCCCCCATTCAAAGGTTTGTGATTGATTGGCAGAGTGTGAGTACAAAGGAGCACAGATCCTTTGGAGCCCTTTTAGAAGTTGCTTACTAAAAGAGATGGTGAGAACTTTCCTTCAAATTACTGGCAGGATTTGGATCCAGTTGCAAAGTACAAGGTACCTTCACTCCTGGCTTATTCTTCTGTGCTCTGCTGGAGAGAGGCAGAGCTGTGTTGCCTTCCTGCAGTTCTCTACACTTTCACTTTCATAATGAACTTAGATACCCAATTTTACTGCCTTACCTGTTCTCTCCTCTATAGGCACCCTCCCTGGTGCTTTGAAAAATAATTGCTAAGAAGTTTAAAAAAAAAAAGCACAAAGAACGCACAAAAAATCCTTGACATTTTAGCTAAATCATCCTCCTTATTGATATTTTGGAGTCACTTCTTTAGAGGCTTGAGGTCGTTCAATGGTTAAGCAAAAGTGCCTATTACACTGTTTATTTAATGAAAGAATCCGTGAGAGTTTTATATATATGTGTGTGTATGTATATGTATGTGTATTACTCCATATCTATGTTTTTATATGTAGCTCTCTATATTTTATATATATTCATATATATATAGTTATTGATTTGTGTTTGTCCATTTTTCATCACTGTGACAAAATACCTGAGAAACTTAAATGAATAAAGATTTCTTTTAGCATATGGTTTCAGAGTTTTCTGTCCATGGTTGGCCAGCTGTATTTCTCTGGAACTGAGGTGAGGCAGAGCACAGAGGCAAAAGGGAATAGCAGAGAAAAGATTCTCAACTCATGGTACTCAGAAAGTAGAGAAAGAGAGAAAAGATTGATGGCAAATGATAGTTCCCAAAAGAACACCCCTAAGCACCTGCTCCCTTCAACTAGCTCCCACCTCCTAGAGTTTTCACTACCTCCCAATAGTCCATTCATATTATAAATCTATCAATAGATTCATACACTTAGATCATGATCATGATCTAAGCACTTCCTAAGTTCACCTCCAACTCTTCTGTGTTGTGGACCAAGTCTTATCACATTAACCTTTTGAGGACATTCCAAGATTGAAATCATAATGTGAATGCACACAAATGTGTGTGTGCTTGTGTACATGTGAAATAAGCTTGAGAATAGTGATTTACATGAAATGATACAACACATTTTTGCCTTTGAAAATCTTTAACATGGGTCTTCTCCTAAAAATAGAAGTTTGGGTCTGATTTTTCATTTTAAATACTTTTCCGGCATATTTATTTTATAACAAATGTATATATTTTTAGGACCAGAATATGATTTGTTTTGATCTTTATTTTTCTTTTTGGTGTCCAGTTATTAAAATGCTCCTTACCCAACAAAAATAACAAAAGTGAAACAAGACAAAATATAAAAATAGGAAGCACTCAAGTGGGAAAACAGTTAAGCTTTGTTGTTCAAGTTCACTGGTTCCTTTATTTCCTTGCTTTTAAATAGGAGTATAAACCTTATACAATCTAAAAATGAGTAATTCTTTTTTTTTTTTTTTTTTTTTTTTGGGTGTTGGGGATTGAACCCAGGGCCTTGTGCTTGCGAGGCAGGCACTCTACCAACTGAGCTATATCACCAGCCCTAAAAATGAGTAATTCTGAGAACCCATTTGATTTGGTTTTAAATAAATTACTAAAACCTAGTGATACTAAAAAAAATCTGAAGAATTTGGGAGTTATAAATTAACATAGGTTTATATGTAGCAAGAAAAAAAACCCTGTTAATCAGCTTAAGTACTAGACAACTTTGGGCAAAACTCACCAAAAGAGGCTGGAAGACAGTCATGGAAGTCAGATTGGTGCAAAAGTGGTCAACCTTTCTTTCAAAAAGAACTCAAAATCAAATTTGGAGTTTTTATTCACTATGTTTCAGCATAGAAATGGTTGTGTAGCCTATTATTATTATTTTTTATTTTTATTTTTCAATGATATCTCGGCCTTTTACCAGGCTTAGGATTCTTCTAAAATATTTAAGATTTAATTATCCTGAGGACTATGCTTCTTCAGAACATCAATGACTTTAAAAGAAGATGAGGTTTCATATAAATTTTAATTGCATTTATTTTCAGGGACTAATCTGATCATTTTGATAAAATGCCAATAACCTCAAAAGACAGAGGATAACAATGTTTCAGTGCATTTATTCTGTATGAACTAGTCATTTAATCTATGTAAAGTATTATGTTTGATGTATGGATAGGAAAGATAAAATATCCATTTTTGAGAAGTTCACAGGTCAAGTGGGACAAGATGTATACACATACAACTCTAATGCAAGAAACTTTTCTGAATCAAGTCAGGTGGAAGGTTTTCATATCCAAAAAATTGACAGTAAATGCATGAATATATTTCTGAGGTCCTTCTATTCCATGGCAACTGTACAGAATGCACTTTATTATTTCTAACAGGTATTTATTTTTGTGTGTGAAATCTTTGGGGTTTTCAATATATGAGATCAAGTGATCTGCAACCTGAGAAAATTTTATTTTTTTCTTTTCTAATTTGATTAGCTTGTATTTTTTTCTTACCTAATTTTTCTTTCTGGGCCTTCTAATAATATATTGAATCCTTTTCTTGTTTCTTACCTTTGAGGAGCTTCTCACTGTTCTGCAGTATTAACTCTGAACTTTTATGTATGACTTCTATTATGTTGAAATATATCCTATGCCTAATTTGTTGAGCTTGCATTATGAAAAGATGCTGAATTTTGTTAGATGCCTTTTCCAAGTCCATGTGATCATCATGAGATTTTTATTCTTTATTCTGTTAATGTCTCATGTTGCATTTACTGATTTACATATTTTACATCATTCTTGCATCCCAGGGATAAATCACACTTCACCATTGTATATGATCCTCTAAAACACTGTTATATTCAATTTCCAGAAAAGATCTTAATTAGCAGTATAGTTGGTGGTAAGGGTCTTTGTGTCTGATCTATATGAGAACTTTATACCAAATATGCAATTGCACTATAAAATGGTGTAAAACCCATGCAGTTTCTTCTTCTTCTACCAGTGAAGAGAACACTGCTAGCATGGTGGTAAATTGACTCTGTGCTGTACAAGAAGCAGAAGAGTCATGGAGGGGCAGACATAGGGAGTTCACTGTGCAATATTATGATAACAAGTGGGATCTCAGAAAAAATGATCAATAAGGCTTTTCTTGTGATAGAGATGATTAATGAATTTTATTTATCTATTTACTTTAATTTTTTATTTTGGTGGCACTGGGAATTGAACTCAGGGGCACTTGATCACTGAACTATGTCTCAACCCTTTTCTATTTTTTGTTTTGAGACAGTGTCCCCTGAGTTGCTGAGGCTGGCTTGGATCTTGGGATCCCCTGCCTGAACCTCCCAAATAACTGGTCTTATAGGCATGTGCCACTGTGTCTAGCTAGTGATTTTTAGAATTATAATTTGTTTCTTACTTATTATTTGTTAAAATCATCACAATACAATATTTAATCTGTAAACTATTAATAATAACATGATTCCAACAGCTTTTTTTTATATGAGAGGGAGAGTAAAGAAAGAGTTGATTCAAAATGGGTTCCTATGAAGTAATGGAAGGCATGTTTCAGAGATGCTGAAACAATTCTTATGAGCTAGGAAATTGTAGAAAAGCAGACTGTAAACATTCAGGAGGTGGATTCCTCTAAGCCCACTTTTTCCCAGGACAGAGGAAGGAGATAATTAATTGACATCCACTGAAGAATAAATAGATCCTGCTATTATATGACACAAATTTTAAGACCATTTAAAGATCTTTTTATTTTCCTTTTTCAGTGACAGGAATTTGGGTGATAAGTTTAAGAGACTACATATACAAATGGACAGTGATCAGACTATTTGTAAATACAGAACTCTGACTCACAACTGGATCCAATGTGCCTTAGAAACTCATCCTTTTCTTTATAGTAAATAACCTAGGCAGCCACCTACTATAATAAACTTTTAGGCAGCCAAATTATTATTTCTAATAACAGTCTAGAAGCTAGAACTTTCCTAACAATCAGCCACAAATGACCAGGTTATGATTGATTATTTACAGCTTTCTTAATTTCTGTTTCTATGTGCAAGCTTTAAACAATCAAAGAAAAACAAATATGCCATTCTAATTGTACAGAATGCCCTGCTTCTAGTTAGCCTGCCTATTGCTTCCCTGTTCCTACAACCTCCAAAATAAGGGCACACATACAGCCTTTTTTTTTTCAACTCTACATATTTTCCATTCTTCAGCCTTGCCCAATGCACATGGTGGTGGCTGACTCCTTTGCTAGAGCAAGCTCTGTACATATTTGACTTAACTTAGACCAGTGATTCTCAACCTCCTGCACGTTGGAGATGTCTGGGGATTTGACAAGATATGATGCCTTAGGTCTTAGCCCTGGAGAACCTAGGGAAAATCAAGTAATAAAGATGCACTTTAAATATCTTCCTAGACAATTCTAGTGGACCTTGTGAGTCCAAAATCTCTGTCTAGAAGGTGTAAAAAAATATGAATGCAGGAAACAGAATTATTTACTTATTTTCCACTGTTGTGTGGCATTTAAAATTTTACATTTCACTGTTGAAAAAAAAACACATGCACACACATACAAGAGAGGTGATCCAGAACTATATATTTCTACCTCCTTGGTAGAAATGCTAAGAAATTCTAATTGTCTCACAAATAAGACAAAGGAAAGCAAAACTGACCTCTAGGTAGTCAAAAGAGTATTGCTTGCTCATAGAAGAGATCCCGAAGCTTTAACTTGGAAAAGAGGTACTCTTATTTTATACACACTTCTGATCAGTTGTAAAAATTGGCTTTCAGAGTTACAGATTTTCAGATTTATGAGAGAACTGATACTTCATGTTCTGCCCATTTTCCATGATTGTTCTGAAAAATGATAATCAAGAACAACAGCGGAAATGGAAAACCTACAAAAGCCACATAATTCAGGATCAGCATAACGTCTTATGCCACATATCTCAGTAGATCCTAGGGTCAGAAAAACATCAGAGGTTCCATTTCTGGGAAGGAAAAAGAAACCTCAAATAACTGAAGCACATATCGGTTGTAGTTTGGATAAAGATACCAATTCCCAGTTATTCAGACCTGTGGATATTTTAAATAGCACAGTCCACAACACAAATGATTTGAAGTTTCTCAATACCATGTTTAGAATTAAATGAAAAGAAAAATCAGCTTTTGCTCCAAAAAATGCTTATCCAGTTGAGGCATATTTTGCAAAACCCAATATATCAGTCAAAGCTATGAACTTTGCTCCATTCTTAATGTGTGTTCCTCAGCAAATGCCACTTTTTCTAAATGTTTTTCACCTAGAATTTTATCTAAAATGGGTTCTTGTGATTCACAGGAAGCTAAAGATTTCATGGGTATGATAATCTCACTCACATTATTTAAGTGTAATCCTCAGAGCTATGCCACAACTGAAGTCAGTAGCCAATATGGACAAAAAAGTCCTCCATTGGGCCTTGAGGTTCTGTCAGTTCTAATCTTTACAGCTTGTGGCCTAAACTAATAAACCATTGCCCTTGAATACCTTACTTGAAGGGTGATCTTCTGAATGACACACAGGCAGATCACTGCAATATGTATATTCATTTAATATTTAACATTCCCTTCCCGCATATACTCTAGCAAACACTTAGCATATTGTCTATACCAGTGCTTAAAGCAAGGTGACAATTTCAGTAATAATAAAAGCAAGAAAAACCTGAATTTTAGGTCACAATAAACTTGGAAATTATAAATGATTTATACAAGATACCCCAAATTGAAATATTGAAAAGATTTGTGTGTGAGGTATTTCCTTTCATTCAAATATTTGTCATTTTGAGACACTTCTGATCAAGTTGTGCAATTTGTAGCTCCTCGAAGTTGAGCAACAAATGTCACTCTTCTCAATGCACAGATGACTTCTAGACTAAACCAAAAGTATAAAACTAAAATATATAATTGTGTTACTTAATTTAAGTGACAGCCAAAAGGAGAGTTTAAGATAGGTTAAAATGACACCAACTATCTGAGGAATACTGCTTGTCGTTAAACATCTGTGCGTGAGGTTTCATGCCTGACCACAGGTTAGCACAAAGGCTTTCACTGGTAGGCCCCAAAAGGAAAGCTGCCCTTCCAGGCTTGGCGCACAGCCAGTGCATTGTGATCTTTGAAGGGGTTGCAGTAGACTGGTGCTTTCCTGGCTGGTCATGTTCTTTGCATTTACATCTCTAGCCCTGGAGCCTTCTTTCCTCAGTTTCTTTATCTAAAACTGTGGGCTTAGATCCTGTCAGTTGCCTCCCCTCAGGTCTCCTTAATGGTGGTGGTGTGGGGGGGTCCCTTGAAAGCACTTTTCTACAGCTAACACTCTCCCAGCTCCCTGCTCTGACTTGAGTCCATATAACTGCAAAGCCTTTTGTTTGGGGCTCCTTGAATAGTGAGATGATTTCTGCACTGCAGATTCATCTGATCCTCCAGTGGAGCTCTGGACCACCAGGGAAGCTGGAGCAAATATGTTTACTTACATTTAATATGTAATTATTATATGTGTGTATGCATATACATACATACATACATACATACATACATACATATAACTATTCCAGACTGATAAAAGATTTTGGTGCTGTGGCAAACTCATTCCCAGGGGTTTAGTCCATAATACAAAGACTAATCCATATAAATGGGAACCAGAAATTGATTATCTAGAAAAACAAAATAAAATTTAGAGATCTAGTAACTCTTTAAGCATGATTAGGTGGTGGTGGTGGTACTGGCAGTGAGGGCTGATACCTGACTTCATATCAATAGGAAATTTCTTCTGATATATTTATTTTCAAATCATAAAAAGAAATATACAAATGATCTTACAAAGGAAAGCATACTTCCAGCTGGAATAAAAGAGGCATACTTGTTTAAGAATAAATTTCTCAGCACAAGATGTGGCAGAGTTAAGGTCCTGAAACTCCCTGAACCTCAGGCATGCCTATAGTGGTTTTCACAGTCCCTGAGGATTGATGTAAAGGGCATCACCATCCAAGGCTGAGCCTTTTTTCTGGGGTGAGTGAGCCAAGCAATAGATGTAGCAGAGCATAGTCTTTTGCAGCTCAGCCTAAAACAAAAAGGGCATGATAATTTCTAAATGATATTTTTATATGCACAGTAGAAAGAAAAAATAAAATTCAGAGCACTTTTTATTATTAAGCCTGACTTTAATAAAGTATTTTTGGCATTCTAAAACTGTGACTTGCATATTATAAGAAAAAATGAAAGGAGTTATTTTGATTGAGGAAGAAACTGTGATGAGAGAAGAGCAAGCAGTTTTCTCAGCCTCAAGTAAGGCAGCAAGAATGTAAGAAACTTTTCTGGGTTCTGAATGGAGGGGTGATGGGAGAGGATTGGTAGAGAAGAGCTGGAGATTTTAGAAATAACCTGCCAAGTTATATCAGTAACCTATATTCATTCTTCATTGTTGAAACACTGGCTGAAAATTGAATAAAAAACTTTAAAATGGGAATGTGGAGGCAAACTTTTCTATCATAAGTATAAGCAGTACCTCGTATATTAGTTTGAATTCAATTTAAGGACTTGAAACAACTTTCCAAAATAGTATGCCTATATTTATATTTAAATGCAAATAAAATTGCTCACATTTAATATGTACTGCTATTTAATCACATATGCTATTTTCATATATCAAATAATATGTAACTAATTACACATTATTATATAACATTTATTCTATAATCACATATATTTTTGTATATTTAATCCCTTATTAGATAACATGGCTTCCTTTTGAGTGACAGAAACAAGGGGTCAATTCAGTCAAACTGGATCTAATGCTGGGAAGACATGTTATATGGTGACAGTTTTCCAAAGACAGCTATATGTATCCATTTCTATTGCTGCTATAACAAATGACCTCAAATCTATTTCTTTGAAACTTATTATCATACAGTTCCTATGGTCACAGCTCTGGAGTCAAGGTATCAACAAGGCCATGTTCTTTCTGTTTCTTTATTTTTCCAACTATTAGAAGCTGACTACATTCCTTCACTTATATTCCCTTGCTTCATCTTCTGGGCCAGCTACTTAGTGTCTCACAACTCTGCTTTCACCATCTCACCTCTGCTTTGACTCTTTTGAATTAACCTTCCTTTATCCTCTATAAGAACTCTGTGATGTGCTGACCTCACTCACATATTCCAGGATAACCTTCCAACATTAAGATTTTTAAAGTCTACAAATCCCCCCTGTACAATGTAAAGTAATATGTTCACAGGTTCTAGGATTAGCACATGGGCATTTGTTGGGGAGGCATTATTTTATCTATCACAGAACACTGGAGAGTTTAATATGTAACCTTATTAAATCAAAATCAAGTATATGGGCTCAACACTTTACAACAGTTCTCATATGACACTTTCGGAACCTTTATTAATTATTAATATACTCACTAGATGAGTTCTAGGTCTTCTCCTAAAAAGGCAGGAACAAAATTAGTTAATTGGCAAAGGTTGGCAAACATTGGGAAACTATTTTCTGCCACCACAAGCAGATTATGCTAAGCAATTTAATTAATGTGGGGGGTATTTTCAAATACATAGTTGTGTTTTTGACAGCATCATGTTATTTGTGTACAAAAATCATTTATCATTTGCCTCATTTGAAAGCAAAAACATGAAGAAAAAGGAATCTGCAAATTTCATTAAGAATATAGTTACCTCTAAATTAAATTATACTTAATAAGTTATAGGCTTTTTCACATAAATATTCTTGCAAAACACATATAAAAGATATTTTCATGGCAACTCATTAGATAGGAATTATGTCCTCATAAAATTATTAAATATTCTGATAATTCATTTTTTCCAAGAAAGTTTAAAGTAGAAAATATGTTCAAGTTAGTACATGACAGTCCTAACCATTAATAATGTCACCTTAAATACTCATGATGATAAATTTTATGGCTGCCCCACCATTAATTCTACCTACATTAAAACAAAGTTTAAGATGGTTCAATTTGTTATCTTCCTTTTCTACACTCAGTATATGCTGGAGAAGAAAAGGAAAAAAAAAAAAAGTGCAATACCTGCAAGCTAAAAGGGGATGTCTTAAAGCAACAAGTGTTATGCTGGACACAAGTGATTGAAAGCAAAAGGGATCTGAGAGGGATAGATTGGTAGCTGGGACTCTTGGTGAAAATGGGGAGAGGGCTGGGAAAGAGGATCAGCAGCCAACATGAATATAGGGTTTCTCAAATATAAGCTTAAATAGGAAAAAAACAACCAGATATCCAAGCAATACTAAAGACCAAAGAAATTGAAAACTAACAGAAGAAACAGATGATAGGGCATTCAGAGCAAGAGTCAAATCAAAGAAAACTAATGGGTTCAGAAAGATGACAGAGGTATTTCTCAACAGAACACGAGTGGGGAATATTTTGTACATACATACATGCATACACATACACAAGTGAACAACCTGCCTGGAGATCTTGAACATGAAAATTATAATATTTTCATTTAAAAAGTGCTGAAGAGTAGGCAATATAAAGTTTGAATTTAGGTATTTTCTTTCAATGTATCAGAAAGAAATTGTGCAAGGAAAAATATACTACAGAAATTAGAACAGGGAAGATCAATAAGTAGAATTTGAGATAGAAAATAGACTACAAGAATAATTTCTAATAAAAGTTATTAATCTGCCAGGCATGGTGGCACACACCGGTAATTCAGTGGCTTGGGAGGCTGAGGCAGGAGGATTTCTAGTTCAAAGCCAACCTCAGCAAAAGTGAGGGATAAAGCAACTCAGTGAGACCCTGTCTCTAAATAAAATACAAAACAGAGATGGGGATGAACCCAGTGATTGAGTGCCCCTGAGTTCAATCCCTAATACCTAAAAAACGTTATTCATCTAACAAAAGATTAATATTTTAAATATATAAGAAATTTTAAAAACTCAAAAACAAGAAAAATACTTTAAGTTTTCAAAGTGGATGAAAGATCTGAATAAACACTTTTCAAAAGAAGAAATTTAAGCAGCCAACAAATTTATGGAAAAAATACTCAGCTTTATTAGCTGTTAGGAAAACCTGTAAACCAAAACCATAATAAGAAACAATCTCATCCCACTTAGAGGACTTATTTTCAAAAAGACAAAAAATAGCAAATTTTAGCGAGGATTTAGAGGAAAGGAAACTCTCCTACATTGTTGGAGGGAAGGTAAATTAGGGCATCCACTATGGAGAATAGTGAAGAGTTTCCTTAAGAAATTAAAAATAGACCTAACATGTGCTCCGATATCCCACTTCTGGTTATATATCCAAAGGAAATTATGTCAGTATATCAGAGACAGTTGCATACCTGGGTTTGTTGCTGCACCATTCACAATAACTAAAGTATAGAATAAACCTAGATGCCCAGGAACAAATAAATGGATAAAGACAATGTGGTATGTATACACAATAGAATATTATTCAGCTGAAATCAGAATTGTATCATTTGCAGCAAAATGGGCAGAACTGGACATTGTTTAAAGAAATAAGTCAGATACAAAAATACTAATACCACATGTTCTTTTACATGTAAGTGTTAAAAAAAGAGTGAATTGGAACATATAATACTGACTGCTAGAGTTTGAGAATGGTGGGGAAATAGGAAATAGTAGAAGGCTGGATAATTGGTACCCAAAGTTAGATAAAAGTAATTAGTTCTATATTATGCTAAGTAAAGTAAGTCAGACACAGAAACTCAAAGACTGATTGTTTTCTCTCACATACAGAAAACAGAGAAGAAAAGGATTTTAAAAAAGGGATTTTATGAAAATATAAAGGATATCAATAGAGTAAGAAGGGCATTGAGTAGGAGAGGGGCTTAGGGAAGTACCAAGGAATGAAATCTACCAAATTATACTATGTTCTTATGTAAAAGTTACATAATGGAGTCTCTCTCTCTCTCTCTCTCTCTCTCTATATATATATATATGTATATATATGTTTATGATACACTAATTAAAATAATAGTAGTAATAATAGAAGTGAATTAAGTAGAATAGAACAAGTGGAATAAGGGAGGGAAAATGGGAGGAAAGGGCGTGTCAGAGAATGAGATTGTTCAAATTATGTGCAAACACAATCATAGTACAATGAACTCCACTAATCTATATAACATACCAATAAATGTTTTTATAAAATAAGTAATTAATTCTAGTGTTCTTAGCCGGGCGTGGTGGCGCATGCCTGTAATCCAAGCGACTTGGGAGGCTGAGGCAGAAGGATCATGAGTTCAAAGCCAGCCTCAGCAACTTAGTGAGGCCCTAAGCAACTCAGTGAGACCCTGTCTCTAAATAAAATACAAAATAGGACTGGGGATGTGGCTCAGTGGCCGAGTGTCCCTGAGTTCAATCCCTGGTTCAAAAAAAAAAAAAAAAAATTCTAGTGTTCCAAAGAACAGTGCAGTGCTACATTTCAAAATAACCTATTATATATTTTCTGAATAACTACAGAGAGGAGTTTGAGGGCTGTATAGGCAAACTAATGCTAAGAGTATGTTAACTAATTACCCAGATTTAGTACATATTATATACATGTTTTAAAATACTGCACTCTCTCTATCTCAAACATATACACAATTATAACGAATAATTATAAATAATTAAAAAATTTCTAGGAGAGAAAAATGTTAACTTACTTGACCAGATCACTATACACCATATACATGTATCATTTTTTTGATACATGTATCAAATTTGTACATTTAAAATGACAATTAATTCAAAACACTACTGCTTTTTATAAATTGATTGCGTTTGCAGATGCCCTGTTAAGTTATTTTTAAGTCCTCATTTATTTAAACTTAACCATTTATTTTCCTGGTTTTCCTATACAGACAATAATGCATCTATAAGTAAAAAAATGAAATGTCTTCTCCTTTACTCTCACATGACTATAAGAATATATTTATAATATTTCATAATAGAATAAATATTGGAAACAGTCTCCATTGCATAAGTAGGAAAATAGATTGTAGTAAGATGCTAGGTGAGAATTAAAATAATGATCTGATTTCCAAATATAGAAAGGGATGGATTTAAAAACATGTTTGAGAAAAACTTATCAGAAGAGACTTGTAATAAGATATATTTTAATATAACCTCTTAAAGTCAACATTAAATATTACTATTCATGGTTCATGGACTTTACACACATACAGGACAGTAATGAAATGGATTAGAGACATTCACCTCAGATATGTTAAATAAGCATTTGTTGAAACAGGGAAATAGAACTGTTTCATGGTTTGGATATGAGGTGACTCCCCAAAGTTCATGTGTGAGAAAATGCAAGAATTTTCAGAAGTATAATGATGAGATTCTGAATTTTTGTGAGGATGAATTTAAAAGTAATATGCTAACTAATCTGGCAGAGGAAAGTTCAAAGCTGGTAGCTCTTAGCCAAGTTTACTGTGCTAATCAGGAGGAGAAAATAAAGCAGAAAGATTTGAAAAACTTGCAATTTGGCTAGAAAAGTGCAATAATACTGGGGATAAGAAAGTTATAGTTTTTAAAGGCATTATAGCCACTAAAGAAATGCTAAGTACTTTATCCAGAAACAACAGGAAAGATGACTTGAGGGCATCTCAGGAATTGAGAAGTCCACACCCATCTCAGACTCAATACTTTAAAAGTAAAAATTCCTTTGAGAAGAGACCATGGGGTCACCCAGCTTGCATTGTTAACAGTGATCCACTTTAGACTTTGAACGTAGCCCTTCCTGCTCTCCCACTGTAACTTAGCTTTTGTTTTATTTTTGTATTTTTTATTTTTACGGACTCATTTTGATTCATTGTACACATGTGGGGTACAAATTTTCATTTCTATGGTTGCACATGATGTACATTCATATCATTTTTGTTAATCATACATGTACATAGGTTAATGATGTCTATCTCATGCATAATCTAAGCAACTCAGTTTTAAAATGGACATATTTATTTCCCTTTCTCTCTCCATGTTCCTCCCTAACTTCTCCCCCTACCTAATCTCAGGGGAAACAGGATTACCTTTCTTCCCAATTTTAGGCATATTTATTCTGTCCTTGAGTACACACCCATCACTGGAAAGTAGGAATCCAGACTTTGGGGAATGGTACCAAAAAAAATCTCAGAAATGACTGTCTCTCAAATTAACAAGTGAATTACAACTCCAACAGAGAACACGTGGACTGTAGTCTTTGAATCATCTCTTTAAAGCCCCTGTTCCTGCTGTTACTGAATTGGCATCAGGAACAAGGACCAAGCTTTTCAGGAACAACATGGGTGAGCAACAGGGGAGTGAGAGAGACTAGGAAGACTTTTTACCATGCTCAGCTGCCCAGGCACTCAGAGCGTGCTGTAATTAATCATGGTCCCAAGGGTATTAGCTACTGCTAGAGATGGTGGCAGAACTTGGTGTCAACCACATGGTGCTGGTTCTACAGGACAGCAGGATGCTGAAGTTAGGGGATCATGGAGACTTCCATTGAGATTTGAAAGGAAGGCCTGGGAGGCAAGGCAAAGTATAACAGGTTCAAAGTCCCTGTGAGCTGCCCCTGAGAGGGTGATGCATGAAAGTGAGAAGGCAACTAACACTGCAGTAGAGAACACCCTTCCCAGATTAGGAGATGCCAGTAATGGTGAAAGTTTGCCAAGTAATATTTAATAGAACAAACCAAGAGAGGTCATGTTGTTTGCAACCAGTGAGCTCATAGGAGCAGATCTACATAAGTCCTTTGGAGAGAGCATCACAGTGTCATGAGCTCCAGATGCTGGATGTGAAGCTACAGAACTTGTTTGTCCAGTTGAATTTGTCTTGCTTTGATTCCATCATTTTTTTTTCTATGCCTCTATTTCTCCCCTGTGGAATGGAAGTGCTTACTTTATGTCATGATATGTTGAATACATGTGACTTGATTTTTTATCTTTACAGGGGAAAACCTCAATATGTTACCTGATTTGGGAGGCCTTTCACGAAATTCAGGCAGCACCAAGTTTCCCCATTCACATCAGGTTCTTGCAATCAGATCAGACAGATTTCAGACATTTTGCTCAGAGTTACAGGCATAAGTTTATTAGAAGGGATAGGAAAGGGCAAGGGGTCACTCTTAAGGGATAGAGTAGGTACTCTCAGAGAAGAGAAGGATAATATTCCTTCTTGAGAGTCCCAATGGAGTTTCCAGAATCTCACCCAAGATTACCTTCTGATTTTGACAGGCAGCATAGGAACTACATGGACTACCTCCAAAGCAAGTTGATGTGGTGATCATGGAGTAGGAATTTTAAAGGAAATTGAGTTTCCTGGCTTTTGTCTATATTTCCCATTCCATTAATTGGTTCATTACCTTTTGAATAGCCCCCATCAAGTACTCTTTGTGAGGATCTTGGTATTTTGTTTACTAGGGTTATTGAGGGTTGCAACTGCTTTCAGTGATAAGGGAAAGTCCTAGAGACTTGGTTACAAGAGATAGGGACAACATGGTCCACAAAGAGTAGTTTTTCTTAATTTAGGTTGGGGGGGTTAACATGCCAAGCCGCCATCTTCCAGGTGCTTATCTATCCACAGTTGGGACTTTTGGAAATGAATTAAATGTATTTTGCATTCTGAGATGGTGTTTTAGTTATCTTTTTCATTGCTGTGTTCAAAACATCCAACAAGAACAACTTAAAGAAGGAACATTTATTTGGGTCTTGTTGTTTCAGAAGTCTCAGTCCAAACATGACTGACTCAATTGTTCAGGAGCAGAAATAAGGCAGGACAACAAAGCAAAGGAGTGTGGTGGAGGAAAGTGGTCTAGGACACGGTCACCAAGAAGCAGAGACTCCCCTCACCAGGGACAAAATATATATCCCAAAGGCATACCCCCAGTGATCTACCTTCTCCATCCACAACCGACCTGCCAACAGCTATCATTCAGTTAGTCCCCATCAGGGATTAGGTTAAGGCTCTCAAAACCCAATCATTTCACCTCTACCCTTTCTTGCATTGTTTCATACATGAGTTTTGGTGGTATACTTCATATCTAAACCATAACAGATTAGTATCAACTTTTGGAAACAAGGAGTGGGATGTTATGACTGGGATAGGAGATATCCTTTAACAGTTCATGTGTGAGAAAATACAAGAATTTTCAGAGGTGAAATGATTAGGTCATGAGAAACTTGACCTAATCAGTAGATTAATACACTGATGGATTAACTGGTCAGTAACATAGTCAGGTAAGGTGTGGCTGGAGGAAGTAGATCACTGGAGTTGTGATTGGGGCTATGCCTTTATATCCAGGTTAATGGAGTTCTCTCTTCTTCGTAGTTTTCATGTTTTGAGCTGACTTCCTCCACCATACCCTTTTGCCATGATGTTCTACATCATGTCAGGCCCAGAATTATGGAGTCAGCTGACCAAGGCCCAAACCTCTGAAATCACACACACACACACACACACAAATAAATAAATAAACTTCTTCTCTTCTAAATTGTTCTTATCAGGTAATTTGGTCACAGCAATGAAAATCTGACTAAATAAACTGAAACTAGCGATAACATCAGAAATTAAAAGTGAGGCATTACTTGGACCTGTGGAAAAAACATATACCAACAATTAAGGAATATTGATTTAAAAGATGAAATTCTTTCCACCTTAAGTCTGGTGCATTAAGAAAAAAAACTAATTCAAAGCAAACAAAGTTAAAATTAAAATAAATTTTATAAAAACCAAGTGGACAAAGTTAAGAAAAAAGAAAGCCAGTTGCATCATATTGACTCTGTCTTTTCTGGCAAACTCCAAGGAAAAGAAGGTGTGCAATTTTTTAATCTTTTATTATTCAAAAGTGGTTACATTAGACTCTCCTTAGACTAAACTTTAAGAAATGCTTCTGCATGCTATATGGGATGATATTATAGAGATAAAAGGACAATTTCTCATTAATGCCTTCAAAAGCTTAAAGAAATGGATTTAAAATGCTGGCTCTCACAGTGCTGTCTGATAATAATCAAAGTCTTTACCATGAAGGGTAATTCAGTGATAGCTGGTATCTGAGCAACTGCGTGAAGGTTGCTGAACTTGTTCATTGCACCTTGCTGAGGACTACCTGTATGTGCCAAATCAAAAAGAAAGATGTAGAAGTAATATTTATGAATTCAGAGACAGTACTCAAATCTCTTAGTATTACCTGAAACTACAAAAGCAAATGACTTAGCAGGGTGGCTAAAGCTACCTCTAAATTGCTAAAGTAGAATTTATCTCTAAGAACTAGAAGGGGAGGGATAGTTTAAATGTAAAAAACTACATAAAATAAGCTTCATTTCAGTCCTAAAACACGTGGCTTGTGGACTAAAAACTTGTCATTTAATTTTTTTCCCTTTTTTTAATTAAAAGGGAAAAATTACAGTAGTGCAATAGGGCAGGAGGGCTGGGTACCCTCCATATGTTCAGTATTAGGAATACCAGTATTCTCTAGCCTGTAGAGTTGTTTGCTCCCAATTTAACTTCTGTCCTTCAAATTGCATTCATTGGCTGGTATGGTGATTTCTAGGGATTTAAATGCCAAGATTGATAAGTCACTGCCAAAGCTTTACTCATAAACAATCTGGGCTGGGACAACTGTTTCCCTAAGCATCGCTCTTCAGTCGTACACACACAGTGGAGGAAGAGAATAACTCACTTTTTGATCAGTAGAGGGGATCAAGAGTAGCTGAATGGCAGTCTATTGGACACACCTGGACAACATTTTGCGTAAGCAACTCTAACTAGCTGCCTCCTATGTTCAAGAACCACACGTCCAAATCTCTGACCTGAATAATATTTCCCTGAAGCTTAGAGTTAGGCAAGGGGACTGAAATACCATGTTACAGGGACTATTTATGAAGCTCAGTCTGTGGACCACATGCTTCAGATTCATGAGGCTGTGTTTATTAAATATTCATATTCCTGAGCCTTTCTTAAAACCAACCAAACTATCTGAAATAGGCACACAAAACTCACATTTTAACACATTTCTCATAATTTAGAATCCTAAGCCAGAAGATGCTAATTTTAGTTCAGTTTTCTTACTAATTCTTTATCATTTATTATCAAGAAGAATTCTTTTGGATTATTCAAAAATCATTGATTATTCATTATAAATGCAAAATAGATAATTGTAGTAAGGAGAACTTTCCTGGACAGAAGGGATTTCAGAAATGCTCTATAGAATGAACTCACAAATGGTGAGTTTGGTGTTAGGGGCTTCCTTCCCATAATCCTGGGAAGGCACATAGAGATTTGTAATTTGAGAAGAGCCCATGTTCAGAGTCATAGACACAGAAGGTTCAATCTAATCACCAGGGTTTTTAAGTTGTGTTATCTTAGACACATTAGTTAACATCCTTGTCTTCCCTCCCTCATATACCCAAAGTAAATTATAGCTGGCAACTTGTAGAAATTTCAAAGTTATAATTATTAATGCATTTTAATAATGCAAATTACTGGGTTTAACTGTGACATTTCCATGTATGCATTCATCATGCTTCATCTTGTTCCCCTCCCTACTATTACCGTCTCTTACCCTTGCATTTCTCCCCTCTTCTCCCAGTCCTTTTCCTCTTCTTCAGTAGAACTTACAGAGTTGTTTTGCAGATTAGTTCTAGTCCATTTAAATAAATCATACATAACATGCATGATTTTCTCAATTTTAATACTTTAGCATGAGGAATGTATTCATATTTTCATCATTGTAAATTTGTAAATTAGGGAATATGGTTTGAGTCATAATATGACAAATGATAGAATATTTGAAATAGTAATTATGCCAGAAAATCTTGGTTATATAGTTACTCCATACATTGTTCTAGTGATATACATAATTAAATTAATGAATAAAACAGTATTTCAAATAATTCTGAAAAATAACTACCATGCTAATAATACCTGTAAGTTTTCATTGTGATTTTACCAGCACATAGGGACTTTCCAATGAGTTGGAATATTTTTACATGTATACACAGGTCCACTGAATAGAGTAGATAGAAAAGACTTGAGGTGGGAAGCATATCTCCCCCTCTCCATTTCCCATGATAAAATTGTCATTAGAGAACCTAATAGCTCTTTCTCTGCCATATAAGTTTGGAGTTTTGGGACTATTCCTGGGGGGCCCTAAACTATGGCAGGTGTTATGGTCTGAATATTTGTGTCCCCTTGAAGAAAATGCATATGTTGAAATCATGCCTCACCAAAATGATGGTAATAGGAAGTGAGGCCTTTCAGAGATGATTAGGCCAGAAGGTTGGTGCTGTCATGGAGATCAGTGCCCTATAAAAGAGACCTGATAAAGACACCTCACCTCTTCTACCACATGAGAACATAGAAAGAAGGTTTTATGGAGCCAGAGAGTGGGTCATCACCGGGCTTCCAATCCACTGGTGCTTTAATGTTCATCTTTCCGAAATAAATAAATTTCTTTTGTTTATAAGCCACACAGTCTATGGTATTTTGTTATAGCAGTCTGAATGGACTAAGACAGAGACAAAGAAAGATTTTCTGGAAATCTAGAGATTTGCAATCATGTCATCCTGGAAGATTATATTCTATTCTCTTCAAGGATGTTAACTTTAGACTTCCCAGAAACAGTTGGGATTTTTCTTTTAGCTTGTATTCTTAAGAGTAGTTTAAGTACTCCTAAATATTTATTTTGTTATTTTATCTTTTAATTTTCTTTTCCTTTTAATAGTCTATGTAAATTTAGGTGTTGATAAATGATATTTTAAAAATATTGTTCCTCTACTTTATTCTTTTAGATCCTTTGATATTATTTTTAACTTTATTATCTTAGCTAATTAACTCTATATTTTTAAAAATTTGTTTCAACTCAGTTACTTTTTACTTCATTTTATTTTATTTATTAATTTGCCTAGCATTATTTATTTTTCATTTTTGTTAAGTAATAATGCAGGCAGTAACTGGGCATGTTAAATTTAGCTCAAGAGGTAAAGCATGCATTGAATAAGAAGCTTGATCTATATTTTTTCCTCTGATTACTCTTTCAGTATCATCATAGTCCCATGTAGGATTCCTTCAAAGGTAGAACATTTTGATTTCTAAATGACTATATTCGATGATATAATAGTGTAGTCTGACCAAAATTTTTTTTCAAAATTCACAGTAAACCAGTCAAAAAGTCTACCCTTATAAGATTTATTAAGAAATTTCCAAATTCTTACATACTAAGACAGTAATTTTTCATAGAAACTTGGGATTTGAAGTTCAATGTCTCTAACTTATAGAATTGTTTTTTATTTAATACATGAGGAGCCAAAGATGCTGTTCCTCAATGTTACACACCTCCACTTGCTTTCCCAGGCTTATTTAAAAAAAGAGGAAAATCCTGCCAGGAATCATTTATAATCTCATTCTCTAGAAGCATTTCTTATATCCCGTTTTCCTTAAATGCATAATAAATGCAGTCTTTTGCAATTGAGAATAATTGATCTAGGACCAAAAATGAAATGTAATTATGTTAAAATATAAAATTGTATCATGATATCAGGATATTTTAAAATTTTTCTACTCTGAAAAACTAAAGTTGTTATTCAATGAGTTTAATCTCCAACCTCGTTCAAACTAGTTTAGAGCATGTAGACAATAATAATGAACTCTATTTTTATTGTATAATCTGGACAGATTATTGTTAAATTAAAAATTTATATTCTATTTTACACTATTCTCCACACATAGGTGAAAATTATGTTATGTTTTGCGATGCTGTGCTATTGGTTTATTTTAACAAATTATTTAAACAACAAAATTATTAACATAATTCTACCTAATGCTAAATTCATCTTCATTTATTTACATGGGGCAAATATGAAATTGTAGTCACATTTTCAGATATTCCAAGGCAGTTTTTAGCTTGTTCTTTAGTGCCCACTATGTGAAATGGTAAACAGATTTCTTTTCTATTTCTTTCATTCTTTGCTTCTAAGAAAGATTCATATTGCTTTGCCTCTTTCTGTATTTGCACTTTTTATTGTGTATTTTAAGAACACTAGTGATAACCTGTATGGCAAGTTAATTAATCAAGCTTTGTGCAGTAAAATATAAGGTTGTATTTTTGGGTGTTTAATAGTTCCAAAAATATGCTAATGGCACATATTGCATATCGCCTCATGATACACTCCAGCCTCTTAAATGAGGAAATATCACTGTAAATGTTTTCATACTCTAGAGGGGCCATTTCTTCTTAAAAGGAAGTTTGATGCACAAGTTTTTCTTCCAAAAAGATTTCACCAAAAAATATAGCATACTGAGATGGGCAAAATACAGCTTTTTGCTCTCTATATATACATCATTAATGTCAGCTGTTTAAAAATGGATGTCTCTGAGCCAGTTTCCTGCATGTTTTATGGCTGCAAAAGTGTTTAGTGTGGATATAAGTCAGAATATGATTTGTTCCTGACACCAGATGCTGCCTGTGACGTTATGTGGGGAAAGAATAATGAAGGAAAGCTGCTGCATAGATCCTATTCATTAGACTTTTCTTTTTAATCAGGCCACAGTTTGAGACATTCTGCCTAGGCAGTTCCATTCTCATACTGATCCAAGGATTATCACACTTGGTGGACAGTGAGTATTCCACCTCAGTATCACTTGAGGTGGTGAGTTGTTTATAGTTTGCTAATGCAGCATTTGTTTTTATGTTAGAATATGAGCAGGTTGGAAGAGTTTATTGAGTAATTTGACTTTTGAGATTAATTCATTACAAGGAGCACCCTCAAGTTTTCTTGTCACTTGTCAACTTGCCTATTAGCAAAACTGAAGAACTGATACATTGAAAAGTGAACATAGTCAACTTCTTGAGTTTGAAGATTCCTATTAAATTAACTGCTAAAAACTGAGACCAGGAAAATTCTGATCTGAAAGCCAGTGAAAAATGACGAAAGGGGAAGATTTGAGGTCTAACACATTTGGTGGGGATTAAGGACAGCAATAGTTTATAGGTTGAAATTTGCATATAGCTAAGAAGTTATTTCTTTTTAACAGTGTTGTCAAATCTGATCCTTCTGCTCAACACATTAAGCCTTATCTGCTTTATGAGGGAGTTCAATCCTGACTACCTGATGCACTGATCATTGCCCTTAGTTTCATTCTTCTTCTGAAGGAACAGCCACTACTAACCAGCTTGAGCCTCTTGTTCTCCACTCAGTTATAGTTTGCAGTGCTAACTTTCATTGGGTTGACCTAAATAGCTTACCAAATGCACTTGTTAGATGTACATGTCCATACTCCCTCTATTTTTTACTTTTGCCATTGTTGCCTTTTAGATTTATTGTAGACATAAATTTATTCTTTCTTCTTAGACTTATCAATTAATTATATTTAAAAAGATACTAGCCATATAAATTAAGTCAAAATTGATAGTACATATAACTTACAAGATTTAAAATCATAAAATTGTTAGGAAATATAGGAATAAATCTTTGTTTTGCTTTATCTGATTTTTACCTTTAGTTTTAGTAGTTCTAAAATGTGATGACACAGCTCTGTGTTAATCAGGTTTTCATTGCTGAGACTAAAATACTTAACAAGAACAACTTAGAGGAGGAGAAGTTTATTTGGGACTCATGGTTTCAGAATTTTCAGTTCATGCTCTACTGACTCCATCAAAACATCATGGCCCAAAAGTTGTGATGGACAAAAGCTGCTCAATTTGTGGTGGCTGGGAAGCAAAGAGAGAGACAGGAAAAGGTCTGATCCCCCAGGGCATGCCCTCAGGGACTCACCACCTGCAGCCAAGTCCCACCTACCTATAGTTACCACCCACTATACTAGTCCTTTCAAATTATTAATAATTGAATGGATCAATGCACTGATTAGATTACAGTTCTCACAATCTAATTGTTCCACCTATTGCTATATTTTTTTCATGAGCTTTTGGTGATAACACATAAGCAAACTGTAACAATCTCTGCTTGACTGAGTCTCTACTCTCTGGCAATGTTATACAGGGATCATTGATCCACAAGATTCTTCAGACTTTTACTATGAATAAAAAGTTAAAAAGTCAGACAGTTTGTTGATGTTTCCAAAGACTATCTTCATCAGACTTATTTCCCCTTAGATGTTCTACTAAAAACTGCACAATAACACAAAATAAATCCATATATATATGTATTTATATATAAATACATATATATTTTATATATATATATATGTATATATTCTCTTGGTTTTCCATATGATCAGTTAAAACTCACAATATCTCCCAAGATCAGAACAGAGCTCCTCTGCCAGTAAAAGGTCTCGATGGTGACACAGCAAAATGAAATATTTTCACTCAACAGTTTGATGCTTCACTTTAGTCTCCTTCTGTTGTATCATGAAACTCATGAAGAGTAGTTGAAGGCTTGGCAGTCATATAGAACTAAGCTTCAATTCTAATTCTTACCTCATCACCAACACCACCTTGTGCAAGTCACTTCTCTGCTCCTTCTGCATAAGAGCGATAATATTACCTATTTGTTCTATAGAATCAATGTACATAATTTAGTTAAATATCAATTTTTAATAAATTTCAGTTGAATTTCTTATTCAAGTGCAATAGTGAGTTTAATAATCTCTGCATCTTTATATATAACTGATTTTTCCCTTTATATATAACTGATTTTTACCTTTTTCCTTTCACATCTAAATTGTGGTCTGTGGGAAGCCATTCTTATTTAGCAGAATTAGACTAGGTTGAGCCATGTGACACAGAGGCCTGACTTCTTGGAAGTACCAGGAGGCATGTGGCACTGTGTGGGAGTGGTTCTCTCTTTCTGGAATTTTCCTTTAAGAGAATGGTTCTCCTAACTCCATCTTATCCTGTCCATTACAGAAGAAGCCCCTCCCAGTCCTTGACCCCTTTTACCTGTGTCTATAAATAAAAGAGAGTTGGGCTACTCCATGTTGTAAGAGGCCAGAGCTGGTCACACCCCCTCTCATTTAAAGAGTATTGGCTCTTGTGTGTTTATTGAGTAGATAAGTTTTTTGGGTAATTGAGTGATATACCACCGACATCCTCCTCCAGCAGTTAACCCTTTTCTCCTCCATGCGAGATGTAGTAGAGAGGACCCCCACAGTGGTCTTCAGCCAATCGCTGGTATAAAAGTACTCTTGATTTTTCTCCTTGAATACACTATATAGTATGCAGGAATTTAATTGAAATCCAACACAAAACCAGTTTTTGGAACTAAGAGATATAGAAAGAGAGGAAACAGTGAGTATATTGCTATCCCAAAACTCAAGTTGCTGTGTGTGTCTAAACCAATGTCTTAATTTTAACACTACTGGCATTTTGAGCCAAGTGATTTGTTTTTATGGAGTTCTACCTTGTTTGTTATAAAATAGTATCATTCCTAGATTTTATCCACTAGATGAAAAATCAGCCTTTCTCCATATATTCACCAGATTATTACTGCCCCAGCAACTGCCTTGGGAGAGTCTCTTGGCTACCAGGCAGAGTGAACTGATACTCATGAGTTGAAGAGATGGAGCTGAGATTGCAAGGAGACCACAGCATGTAGGATTCAAAGACCAGAATACATGAGAAGGGAGACATGCACATAGCAGGAGAACACATAGAAACTTGGGAGTAAGTCCAATCAGTGAGTTCAAAAGATTGGAGTTCTGAGGAATGCCTTACCGCCAACCAAACAAAGAGCGAAAGAGAGAAGGAGAGTGAAACTTCAGCCATTTGAGAGTGAATCAAAGATGTAGGTTGAAACCATCAAAGAAAAGTTCAGAAATTTAACAAGATGGAAAATGGCAGGAAAAGCAACACCAAGGTAAGCATCTGGAGCAGGGGATTTCAGACCCAAGTTGCAGGATGTTATAATTAGATTGGTTTTGAGGCTCAGAAAAACTTAGATGTTTTCTACTATGCTAGAAGTGAATTTTAAAGCCTAGGGTGGAAACAAATAAATAAGCTGATAGAACTGTAGGTGTCTGAAGATAATTGTAGATCCTCATGCTTAGCCAACCACAGGTAAGTCAGAACTATTCATAGAATCAGTGGATGACCAAGGTAGAGGGATATGTGTATATATATATATTATATATAAATTTATATTGCACATCATGGAGTGATATATATTAACAGGGTCAAGCCGACACCTAGATCCTTCTCTCACTAGCTTGCATGGAGCTCAATCATTGTGTGAATCTTCAGAATGTTTACTTTCTTTTCTTAGACCTGGCACTTTACTTTGCTGCCCTGTTGGGTTGTGGAAGTGTTCTTGTCAATATGTGTTGTCTCTTCAACTAAATTCTGTGTCCTTTAAGGTCAAGAACTTCCCCTTCTTTGCATTTCCCATGCTGCCTAGAAAAATGCTAAGTATTTAGAAAGTGCTCTACTAACCTGTCTAGAATGAATAATGAATATCACTACTCCCCAGGTGTGACCATCTGTTTTAGAGAATAGTATGAGAGAATTGAGGTGTTTGGAAACACATTTGATGGCATTGTGGGTGTGGGGGGTCATTGTTATAGCACTAGAAATGATATTAAATTGGTCACCTGGGTCTAGTTTATTATGTAAATCTTAATGAATATAAAATGATATTAAATTAAACAATGAATTTAAATGAGGAGGTTTAATGAGAGGTTTCCATCTGCATATTTCATCTGGGCCACTGCTACTATTTCCCAAACTCTGTTTTAGGATACTCAGAAGTGCTGGAAAGATAGATGAACAATAACATTCTGGACTTTCCCAATTAACTTAGCCATTTTAAGATGACAGAACAGTATCAATGATAGTCACTCACACACAGGGAAGATAAAAGGAGATGAGAGGCAAGAAGAGGTGTGTGCTTACACATGTGTATATAGATAGATGACATGTTATCATTTCACCTATGTTTAGGAACTAAATCTATTTTATTTCCCTAGTAATCTACCATGAAGTTTTCAAGAATAACACATACACACATACACATTTATATACACATTTATATATAAATGTATATATATACACATATATGTATATATATACACATGTATATGTATATATGTATATATATACACATATATATGCATAAAATACATACGTATTTTTTTTTTTGAGAAAAACACAAAAACTTGTTCTCCAGCCTGCTGCATATCACTTACCTTATATCTTGGAAACACAATATTGAAAATGGTTTGGAAAAGAATCAATGACTTTGGGCTAGAGCTTCCTGAAAATGGAGAGTGAAAGTGATACAAAGGTCAGAGTCACTCTCAGTATATTTAAGTTTCAATTCTGGTCACCAGTCTCTAACAAACCTGGAAAAATTACAATCATAAAGTTGATACAGCAATTTGATTAAAAATGTTTCCTCAGCAATACAATTTCTAAACATCAAGATAATTTCACAACTTTACTTAAAACTTTGTTCTTTTTTCCTCTCCTAAAATTATTGCTTCTCATTACTTATGCTTTGAAAGTAATTTAAAATATATGAAGAATGTATAGAATTGTGAGAAATTTTATGATATAATGTAGTAGAAAATACTGAATTATCAAATGGTACACATGCTGCTTTATAATGATATGGAATTTTATATAATTAAAATAATTTTACTAGGTTGGAGTTACAGGTGATTTAAAATGTCCTTAAATTCAGTTAAGATATAGTTTCTCTATATCTTATAAATATTTTTAGAAAAAAATAGAATCACCAAACTTTTCTAACCTAGACCATTTCAGTTTTAATAATCTCCCAAAGCTAAAACATTAATTAAGCAAAATGTCCATCGCATTTCTTTAGAGTCATTGCTTTAACTTTTTATCTGCTTATATCAAAGGCAAGGGATTCATTTCAAATTGTGCCATGCCTCTTGATAAATACATTTATATGAGAACATTTAACTCATAACTCTTGTTTCTTTTTTTTTTCACCAAAGGAAATAGCTGATAATAAAAAATGTTCCATTTTTCATAGTACAAGCTCTATCAATTTGAGCTTGTTGATGCATTTAAGTGCAATGACATTAATTATACTGGCAAAAGCTTCAAAAGTGCACTTTCTTTTATAGCAAAATGCCTTTTAAATGAAACATTTTCAATCCTGGCAAAGAAAGTGAGTGTGGGGTGTGGGCATAAGTCTCATTATTACTTATGAGTATTATAAATATTAAATCCTTTTATGTCATAAATTATAGATTCTTAAAAATGAATTATTAGTTTTGAACTAAATACTAAAATAATTTTACTTCATAGAAATATATCTCAAAGCAATGTGTGCATAATTATAACTTCTGCTATATTATTAGAGTTAAATTTTGATGTGAGAAATTTAAAAACTGTGTATTTTGTCAACTGCATTTAAAATTTTCACATTTTCTAAAAAAATGATCACATATTTGATTATAGTGGTTGTGATTTAGGGCAATAATTCCCTATCTTTGATAAATAAAGTCTTAGGAGAAAGTAAGTAGAAAGACTGTCAGAAACTATAAACTTATGAAAAGATGAATAGATAAGAACATAACTTCAGAAGAATAAAGAAGTCTAAAATATTTATGCCTTTCCATTATATTTCTTACTACTCAACTCCATATAAGCCCAATTAAGTCTCCTATCTGCTTTCAAGAACAGATAAACAAACAAATGCCTTACAAGAATTATGTTAGGAAAAAGATTGATATTTCTCTATGGGAGCTAATATGCTACTTGTCTCCACATTGCCAGGAACATTTCTTTTCTCCATTACCCATGCACTCAGAGCCACACAAGTTTTCTCTGTGGAGGTAAAATTCTGATCTGAACTCTGCAGGATGATAAACCAAGGTTATTTTTGGAGCTTCAGCATTTCATGCTCAAGCAACATGTGCTAAACCAATTAATTTGAACTCTCTCATATTCAAGTACAGGATTTCTTTTCATAAACAAGGGCACAATATGTATTTCTTAAGATTGTTTATATAATTAAGTAATGGTTCTTAAAACAGGTAACAATCAAATTTATTTTAATTCTCTCTCTTTTATTCCTAGAATTCAAATAGCAAATAAATAACACAGAATTTAGTTTAGGGAAATGCCTCTAACATCAGAAATCTTTCCCATCAATTGTTTTTCATCATCTTCCATCTTGTCCTCATTCTAGATATTGTGTCCAATATTGTTAGTATTCTCTGTCTCTCAAAATCTCTATGGTCATATCATCTCTCTATGGTCATATCATGTTTAACTACGCTAAGAGCTTACTGCTTTTCCCCTGTTTACATACTAAAAATAGACAATGTGGCATGCCATTCAGACCTGGCTGGGTTTGGGATGTTTGCACATCCCATGTCTAGATTATTACTGTAGCCACACTATGGTCAGTGTTCAATAAACACTCACACACTTAAGACGTCATCTCCATAAATCCTCCAACAAAATACTAATTCCTAGTGTCACATGCTTTATGCTCCAAATCAAAGTCATCTTTGTGAAGCATTTCTCTTTGTGATTCTATATTACCTATTTCTAGAAAAAAATTATCATGGTTTACCTTAAATTTGTACAGCTTTTCAATAAAATTGTGAGCTATTTGAAATTCAAGAGTTGTCATTATAGGTAGAAAATTAAAAAGTGTACAGATACTTTTGGTTAGATAAATAAAAATAACTACTGATAAACTTAACAAAGTAAAGAAAAATTTCTTGGTGATTTGACTTAACCATGTGTAAGCCACATTTTTAAAACTTTTATATTTATGGCATATAACCATAATGTAAAATTCTGAAAGAATTGAGCACAAAAAATGGAATGCTTTAAATTTCCATATGTAGCAGAGCTATCAGGTGAATTGACAAGGATTTCTTGGCTTTAATCCATAGGAGTGAACCCCAATATATTCCAAGAATGTTTTTTTGAAATTATGAAAAAGAAATTGGAAAAACAAAAGTACAAAAGATGTTAAAAGTAAGATCAAATACATCAATTATCACCATAATTGTGACCTGGTCAATAGCTCTCTTAGAAGACAAAGGAAATGCTCTCCTATTTTTTAAATGTCCAAATGCACTTAAATAACAGGATGAGAAGTAAAGATGTATCAGTGTGCCAGCAAAATCATAAAGTACAAAACCTGCTGAAAGTACTAGCCTGGCAAAACAAAAACAAAACAAATACTAAACATTCCTCTTAATCATAAAAACAACAAACAATTAAAAATGGAATATATTTGCACTATACACAGCAATAGAAATCATTAAACAAAATTTTAAAAAAAGAAACTTTGAGAAAGCTACACTCAAAGTGAAGGATGTCAAAATACTTCTATAGAACATGAGGGACTAAGAGAGTATAAAATGAGTGGTATAAAACAACAGGTTCTGCCTTTTTTATTTATAAGAAACAGTTAAATATAATTGATTTGTGCTTGGATATAGTATAAGGGCTGAATAGTAAAGATGGTTTTGGCTGCACTATCTGGCCAAAGTAATAAAAAAGAAAAATCAAAGATAGAAAAATAAATTACAACAAAAGACATAAAAATCAAAGTTTTACCACTTTTGAAACACTAAAAACACTTGTAAAGTTTAATATTAGATAAAAAGTCTGAATTAAAATTATAAGTAATGAGAAACATAATAAAATATTAAAGATATAGGGAATTATTGTAGTTAGCAATTATAAATATATATTAATGCAACTATTTATTGTTTGCCTTATGCAATTTTGAGGCAGAAATTCTTGACTGAGCAACAGGCATCTCATTTTTGAACAACATCCAGATTATTCAAGGACCATATATTGAGAAATATTAATCATTGACAAGCAATAGAAATCACTGTACTTAATAGGAAAATTATAACCATAGAGTCTTCCAACTTTTAAAAATATTTGAAAAAATTATGCACTTAGGGTAATGCATTTAATAAAAGACACGTAAACAACAGAGAATATTAGTAGGAAAACAAAGGAAATTACATTAAGAATACAGAAAATTGAAAGTGTAAAAATTACTAAATCACATAAATTTTAATACCTCTAAATTCTTATTGAATAGATGTAATTGATAAATTTGTCTAAGAAAAAAGAAAATAATACACAATGGCATTCAGAACGATGAATGGGGTTAAAAAGGCTATTCAATACAATTTCATGATGAATTTATAAACAGTTAAATTATAAAGTATATTTTATCAAAATTCACTCAGAGAGCTGAACTGTATTTCATAGACTATACAGAAAACATCATCAAATATAACTATTAGGAGTGAAATAGTTTATTGTAAAAAATTTATCTTCTTTACATGATAAAATGTATCATGTGCTACTCAGCTATTCAGGAACAAAAAAAAATAAAAAAGTTTTCCAATGTATTTAACACATTTTTATCCATGTCAAAATATTACTTCCTATGTTCATATCCAAATATATGACCAGTGTAACTCCATATCATGTACAACCACAAGAATGGGAATGGGAAGTTATACTCTATAAGAATGGGAAGTTATACTCCATATTTCAATAATATGTCAAAATGTCTTCTACTGTCATGTATAATGAAAAAGAAAGAATAACTTTAAAATTATTATATCTGGTTAATTTTATTGTTAAATAATTGTTAAACAATATATCACTTAATATCTCTAAACTGCTTGATTATACATCTCGTTCTTTATTTGGATTTTTTATTTAATTGTCATTTAAAAGCTGTGGTGTTGGTAGCATTTTTCATGCTCATACTAGAGATGGGAAATTTGAAATATTTAAAGAGTAGGTGTCTTGCTCAAAATATATATAGGAACATAGTTGGAAGTAAATGCGTGCACCCTCTTTGCAGGACCTATATTCTTAATCTCTATGTCATGTAACCTTTAAGTGAAAATGCCTGGCAGCATATGACAAAAAGAAAAAAAGAAATTGACAGAAAAGAGAAAGGGAAGAAAGGAAGAAAAAGACAAATGAAGAGAAAAAAACAGTCCCAAGAATACACTTGATATCTCAGATGAATGCAAAAAAATCAACTATGAAAAGCATTTTATCAATACCTCATAAATTTCTCTCTATATATGTTTGAAGAAGAAAAAAGTTAAATACAAGTGCAATCATAGTATCAATTTATTTTGACCTTCTACAATATTTGCAGAATCCATCAATTATTATGTCCCAAATAAGCAGTCACACAAAAAACACTGGTATCTTGGCAATGATTTATTCCTAAAAGACAATGAGAAGCTTTCAATACTGTGGTTCAGTGGTGGCAGATGTTTGGAGAACAATAAATACATCCTTGTTCAAAGAATCTCTAAAGTGTCTTACTCTTTTTCAGACAAAATTTTGTTTAATAAACTAATAGGTGCCAAGAAACCAAATTGAAGGCCAGCATTCAAATCTGATCATCTGTGGTATACCTCAATGTTCAGGTGTTCAACTGCATGAAAAGGAAAATTGATCCTAGGGGACAAGAGACCAAATCAACTCACCCTGCCTGCTTCACCAGTCACACTGGACAACTCTCAAGATAAACCTCAAAGGAACCATGCTCTTGTCCCAGGGTTCTTCTATTCCATGGCACTTCTTCCTGTTGTGTATAGTCACCTTCTACCCTGAATGTTCCTGGCTTCATGATCTCAAGACTGATCTTGAAACATACCTTACTATCTTCAAAATTGCTTCTATTCATGACCTCTGTTGGAGTTCATTTTCATTGTACTCCTTTGTTCACACTTACCAGAAACATATTATTGAAGCTCAAATGATTTTATAAAGAAGAAAAAGGATGAGGAGGAGGGATAGATGGAGAGATTGCTTCTTCTTCAGAAGTGCTCATTTTGGAAATGATTATTACTGAAGCCTCACTGATGTGAATAGAACTTGCAACAATAATGTAATATCCAAGCCTTTGACTCGGAATTTTTCCTTTTAAGAATAGTTCAAGCACAAAGTTAATTCCCTGGGATTTTTACATTTTCTTTCTTTAAACTGATGCTTCCAACTAAAATTTCAAATTCCACACTATTTTGAGAGTCATATACTGCCAAAATTCATTCAATAGCCTATTTTTATAACTGTTTCTTAGAGTCTGAAACTGTTTCATTTAAACTATAGATTTATATAGATTGTGGTTTTAGTGTGAAATAATTTTATTTTTATAGGCTTTTCATGAAAGAAATGACTTATAGTTAAATATAGAATAGAAATTAGTAACAGATGTTTGAATGCAAAAAATGTAGCCAAATACATTCAATTCCAGTGGTTCAAGAATGGATTAATATTAGAAACAAATACATATTTATCATCATGTTAGCAAATAAAAGAAATTATGAATATGTAATGTACACTGAAAATATTTGATTTAATAAAACATTATTAATAAAATTGACAAGAAACATTGAACAGAATGGAAATTTTCTCAACATTATGAAATATATTTATTTAAAATCAGTATCAAATATCATGTTTCTATCAACATAAAGAGGTTTCTATAAGGTATTGCTATTACCTACGTCAACATGCCAGGTCTAGACAGAGAAATGAAAATAAACAGAAACGTACATATATGATCACATAATATGTGGTGAATGTTATTTAATAAGTAAGAAGATGATGAGATTTTCAGGAAAACATTGAAACAACTGAATATTTGTGCATATAAATTAACAAGTGCTGCATGTTTTTGAATGTCTTCCTCGTCCCACATGAGAACATGAATTTCCAATGGATTTAATACGTAAATGTTAAGAGATTTAAAAAATATTCATTTGAAGAAAATGCATGGCCTTAATATATCTTTACATTGAGGAAGGCAAATCTGATCCAAGCTGCAAATGAAGAAGATAATTTAAAAATGACTATAAAGATTTTAACAATATAAACAACAAAAATTAACAATAAAGAAAATTCATGGGGGCTGGGGTTATAGCTCAGTGGTAGAGCTCTTACCCAGTATGTGTGAAGCACTGGTTTCAATTCTCAGCACCATATATAAACAAATAAAATAAAGGTTCATCACAACTAAAAAATATCTAAAAAAAGAAAAGAAAATTCACAAACTGCAGACAGAGTCAAAATATTTGAAATACACACAACAGCCTCTCAATCCATGTTATATAGGGTCCCTATTTAACGATAAGAAATGGCCAAAATCACTTAGAAGACGTGACAGAGACTGAGAAGGGAAATTTCACAGGAAAAGAATTTTAGAAGAGTAATATATACAAGAAATTCACCAGTTGTTAAATAAGTGTAAACATTTTTGAGAAATAATGTTTACTCCTTAAGTTTGCAAAATTGAAAGGAAAAATAAAGATATAAAATATAGTGACAGATGGGAAATAATCACTATCCTACACACTTAAGGGTAAACAAATTGATATAAAATTACTTGAAGATAACCTTTCAGTGTCCTCTAAAATGTGTACACAGGGCACACTCTCAACTCACAATTTAAAATAAAGAAGGCAAAAATGTTGAGTTCAAATAGTACTGCAGAAATAAGTAGATATTCATTGGAGTAATAGAAGCTTGTATTAAAACAATATAAATATCTAAGAGCACACACAAGTTCAATTTAACATCAAAGTGTAGGGGTGATAATTCTTTATGTGTTTTGACTTAAAAACATATAGAATGTTTTTACCACTCAGTGGGGGAATAAAAGTAAAACTTGTCTGAGCTTTATCATCAGAGAAGGAGTACATGGGAACCAACTATGAGGACTCAGGGCACCAAAGTAAAATGAAGAGGTGATAAAAAGAGGACTCTATAAAGTCTTATTTGGAAATAGAAATGGGCAAGGATGCACAATTACCAGAAGAGTCAATACTAGTTATAACCATGATAGGATTGGAAAAATCAGGTACAAGAACAACATGGAAGATGACAACAACAATTAGAGATTTTAGTTTGATAGGTAGCCTCCTTTGTGTGATTCAGAACATCTGGATTCTTACATTGTAACCCTGTCCCTCTCCCAAAACTCAGCATCATCCAATGTAAATTAATCCATGACATTAGATTCCCATTGTTTCTCCAAGAGAGAAACCTTGAGAATAAACTGAGATGACTGAACTGTCTGATTTGGGGAAGGGGCACTTTTTTTCTCCTCTCAGTACAAACATAGAACCAAGCTGTCAATGTGCCACAGGGGTTGAGAGCAAAGTATTCACACTATGAATTAGCTCAGGATAGGTGGAATGGAGTCATAATGGAATATATATTCATATTATTGTAAAGAATTTGTTTAAAAAAAATAGAGGATTTCACTCCACTAGGGAGATTTTAGGTATCTATTGTTTATTTTTGCTTCCTTGTTTTGGCCTGTTGGATTTTAAGAGATCAGTCAGGATATGTTATAGATTGGAGAAAAAAATCTAGTGTTTTTATAGTCAAACATGAGACATCAAATGCATGTTGTGCCTTTGAACTCCTGCTTCAAACTATACCCACATCCCCATTTGGAAGAACCTGTACCCCCACAAATTTCTGCTTCTGGGACTATTTTGATGAAAAGGAATAAAAACAACTCAGGACTGTTTACATGACAAACACTGCAGTGGTTTACATATTGATATAACCTTCTCAGTTAAATTCTAAAATGTGCAAGTGTTTTCATTTTATCTTTACATAGTGATCTTTTTTGAAACATTACCTTTTTTGCATTTAACTTCTCCTTTGATTTTTTCTGCATCAAACTTTGGACAAACTCCTGAATGTTCTCCTAGATCCATCCACATACATATTGTAAAATACAGTTTTACCAATAATTCTGCTAAGTCAGGATTTGCAAGAATTCTCTATCCTCCATATGTGATCACTCTCCATATCTAATTGGGTTCTTTGTCTTCCACTATCTGATTACCCTGGTCTGTCTTCAATAAGAATTCTACTATGTTGGTTTAGACAGAATCCCCTCTGCTCACCCTAAATATTTCTATTCAGTTACTTCCATCCAGTTTCCATAAATTTCTGTTTGCTCATCCCACATTCAGAATTGAGCCCAGTTCTATCTTGAGGTCCTTTTTTCCCTAGAGCAATTGTCCTGAATAAAACCTGTTTTTACTGTTTTAACTACTCTCTGACTCTGGACTTCCATTTGGTACCTTCTGGAACTCACAATGATTTTTTTTTTCTTTTACTTATAGTAAGTTTTAAAGCTCTGATTTCCCCTACCCTACATAAATTGCTTTTCCACTGCTCTCTGGCACGGGCCATTGGCTTTATTAAAACCCAATGCCTCATGCATACATATAACTAACTTGCTACTACAGCTTTCTTGCTATGCTGATTTGCTTCTGAACTCTCATTTACCCAATAAGTCTGACCTATTCTTTAAGGCTAAATTAAAATCACCTACCTTTGTAATATTCTTTCATCAACCACTTCAGTTCAAGAAATTATTCTGTAATTTGAAGCAATAATATCTCCCAATTAGCACAAATTCAATCTTCAATTATTTATTTTCATTTGTATTACAAGTCTTGCTTTGTGTAAATTCTTGGTAGAGATAATGATTGAAATCTCTTTATAATATTTATCAGTCACTCCATATTAAACTCAATTACCCTGCAACATTCCACATGTGATGCTTACCAAAATCGTTATTACTGAATTTTTTATCTTCTAGCCAAATGTGCACTTTGAAAGCAATGATATTTACAGTGAGGATTTCACTCTATTAGAGGGATTTTAATAATATTTCTCTGAATGAGTCATCACCTTCCATTTTTCATATTGGTCAATGAAAAAATGCCATGCTTGAAAATAAAACAACAAATTCAAACTCCAGACCACAGATGTTAACCACGTACAGGTGGCTGAAAAGCTCATGGGATAGCTGATTGGATTTCAGACTTTTCACCTCATGGTAATCGTTCTGGGTTTAGCCCATGGTTGACAGGTCACCCTACAGCTGTTAGAGAGACTCCAGGTGTGACAAGCTCCCATTACCAGCATGGTGGGCAGGTGTTTACATCACAGTGAGCACCCTCATGACCACTTTGAGGGGTATCAGAGGCCCTGGTTCCTGGAAGGTGCAGCTACCTGTCAGAAGTAATGTGAGCTGCTATGCATAATGATGACAATATTCCCAAATTATACCAGAAATGCCATTAAGTGGGTAGTGGCACCTCACTGTGACTTACCAAGATGTGATAAATGGCACATTTGGAAGTAATCCGATGAATTTTGAAACACCAAAATCACCTTCAATTTAAGCCCATTATATCCTTAAATGAAATAGCTTTTTCAGAAGACTAATTTTATTTTTGTATGAACCATTTCCTCAATAATAGCTAAGATATTCTGTTTAATTTTCCTGGTTGAATCTGTATTGCAAATGAGGGGATCTGTTTTATGGAGTGTCACTTGGGAACATTTTTTAAACTCGAAAACCACAAAGCTGGCAGAGCCCAGGTGGTAAATGCCTTCATTAAACATTCAAGATTCTAGGGAAAGTCTCCTAAAATTCAATCCCTTGCCAACTGAAGCCATCTACTAAATGTCCATTAAATTAATGCATAAATATATTTGATTTCTTTCTTAAATAAAAATTGGTCTTGATGATGTCTAATACACCTTCTATTTTCAAATGCTATCTATAAATTGTTAAAAGGAAGAAATTTCTTAGAGTGTAAGTCCAAGATTATGATTTGGGATATTCTAAAATAAAGATTTTTTGATGGCTGCAGTATTGCATCCCTATAACACCAGTAATTCAGAAGGCTGAGTCAGAAGGATTGCAAATGCAGGCCAGCCTTAGAAACTTAGTCCCTGAGCCATTTAGTGAGATCCTGTCTCAAAATAAAAAATAGAGGGATAAAGAAAATGACAGAAGTCAGTTAGGCAGTAAGTCCTGATTTCACAACAAAGAAAGGAGGCAGCAAAGGAAAAGCAGAATTTTGAGAGGTGGGTGACAAAAGAATGCTCTAAGACTCAATATTTCAAAGTCCAAGACCAGGATAGACTTGACCATAGAGTGACAGAGTAGAAAATAAGCTCAGAGTCTGTAAGTCCAGAACCTGAGCCTGTGATAGAGGAGGAGCAAAGAGAATGTAAAAATTCTCTTAAGCTTACACACTTAAAATATCTAGAAAGGCAAACAAAATTAAAATGTGTCATAACAGCAGGGTCCTTAAAATAGAATAAACAGCTTAAAACCAACCATGAAAAGAAAACTGAATTGGGGAGTCCACAGCCATATTTTTGGAGCCCTCAATTTACCAATCGCCCCCTTAAATCAAAATAGCATGCCCAAATAGCTGCAAATTAAACCAGAAGGAAGTTTGCTGCAGAACCTCTTATGAATCTGTCTAGAAAGAACTCATAGAAGGGCCACTACTATCAGCAAATTGCTGAAATCCCCTCTTCCTCTCCCTCACTGTGAATAAGGGGAATGAGATGGTGGGAACCTGAATACAACCCTGCTCAGCATGACCCAGGCAAGGGCAGAAAACTCTGCAATGTCTGATTGCTCAAATCAGACAGAGATAGCAATGAAGGAGTTTTGACCCCAAAATAGTGGAAAGAGGATTCACCAGGCCCCCACCACTGATGTTGTGGGGAAACACAATTGGGAGCCTTTGAATGGTCACCAAGACTGCAGGGTCATATCAAAGGAAGCTCCATGAATATGCAGTGACAAAGAGACCCAGTTCCTTGATGGGGGCAGTCACAAAAAGTTTGCTATGATAAGTTCCCGGAGTATCCCAGGAAACTTAAGTTAAAAGCACCTGCAAAGATAACCAGAGGGAAATCAATCAAGGTGAAAAATTTCAAGACAAAAGTAAGTGGCTGTTCCAAGCTTTAACTGGCATCCAGCCTGACATGTGATCACCTCTATTGAGTAAAAGGGCATACTTTGAATACTGGTAGAACCTTGCATCAAACATAGTAAACAAAGGGAATCAATACCTTCCATTCACAACCTGGAGCAATGGAAACTAAGAGTCAGGGAACCCATCTGGATCCCTTTACTACACTACTCCAGAGAGGGTATTTGCTGGGGGAATACTTCTGCACCATAGAACACCCATCAGAACACATAACCAGAGTTCCTGCACTCACAGGCAGCCACCATGATCTTTACCACAGTGGAAAGGATCTTATAGAGGGGAGCAGGTGCATGGGTTAGTGGCATCTCTTAAAGTGATGCTGATATTGGGATCAGCAAAGATCACATATTGACTTAAAATATCATTATCTGTTTATTCACCCAACCCAGGCCTCTTCAGAGAAAAAACTCACAAAGTAGTCCTTTACTTAAAAGAATAAGTTAGATATATACCATTGGATGGGTAGACATACAAAACAATATAAAAAATCAAGGAAACAAACCATCTGAAACAGCCCAAAATTCATCAACAACTGACTACGCCTGCACTACAGTAGAGGAAATGTCAGAGAAAGAATTGAGAAAGCCCATAACCAAAGTGTTCTATGAGTTGGAAGAAGATGTAACAAGTGAAATCAGAGAGAAAATATAGGAAGCGAAATATCATTTCTATAAAGTGATAGAGATTCTGAAAAAGAACCAAAAGGAAATTTCAGAAATGGACGAATCAACAAACAAAATTAAAAAGTCAATAGAAAGCATAACAAGTAGATTAGAACACTTTGAAAATAGATTTTTTTGGCCTTGAGGACAAAGTATATAATTTTTTTTATTCTTACAGACTGCATTTTGATTCATTGTACACAAATGGGGTGCAGCTTTTCATTTATATGGTTGTGCATGATGTAGATTCATGCCATTCATGTAATCATATATGTACATAGGGTAATGATGTCTGTCTTGTTCCACCATTTTTCATACTCCCTTGCCCCTCCCCCTCTCACTTTCCTCTGCATGAAGTTCCTCCATTTGTCTCTCACCCCCCCAACCCAATTATATATCATCATCCACTTATCAGGGAAAACATTCAGCCTTTGGGTTTTTGGGATTGACTTATTTCATTTAGCATGATATTCTCTAATTCCATCCACTTATCTGCAAATGCCATAATATTATTATTCTTTATGGTTGAATGATATATAATATTCCATGTGTATATATGCCAGTTTATTTATCCATTCAACTGTTTAAGGGCACCTAGGTTGGTTCCATAATCTTGAAAATAAAGTTGACCATAAATAAAAGATATTAAGAGATGAACAGAATAGTCAAGAAATCTGAAATAATATTAAGAAGCCACATTTAAAATTCATTGTGATAGATGAAGGTTCTGAAATACAAGCTAAAGGGCTACACAATCTTTTCAATGAAATATTAGAAAACTTTTCATACATTAAGAAAGAGATTGGAATTCAATTACAAGAGTAATATAGGATTCCAAACATACAAAATCACAATAAATCCACTCCAACACACATTATGATGAAAATGCCTAACACACATAATCATGAGAATTTTAAAGGTTGCAAGAGAAAAATGATTGGTTACATTGAGAGGTAAACCAATTTGGATTTCAACTGATTTCTCAGACCCTAAGAGCCAGCTTGCCTTATAACAATATATACCAAGTTCTGAATGAAAGCAAAATTAAGTTTAGGAACTGAAGATGAAATTAAAAACCTTCCATAATAAACAGAAAATAAAAGAATTCATAACCAGAAAGCTTGTGCAACAAATCATACTCTAATATATGTCGCAAAAAAGAAATGAAAAAAAAAAAAAAAAGAAAACCACATAGTGAGGAATTATACTAGAAGAATGACCAATCAAAAGAAAATCACATCTGATTTAAATGTTACAAATAAATCAAAAATGGCAGAAAATAAAAACATCTTTCAATAATAACACCAAATGTAAATGGTCTCAACTGTTCAATCAAAAGACATAGGTTGGCAGATTAGATTAAAAAAGAAGATCCAAAAATATGCTGTCTGCAAGAGACTAACTCTCAGGCAAAGTCATCCACAGACTGAAGGTGAAAGAATGGGAAAAAAACTATGCTGTCCACGTGGATCTAAAAACAATATGCACATGGATCTAATAAATAATCAAGGGTAGCTATTCTCATATTTGATAAAATAGACTTTAAACAAAAATTATTCAGAAGATACAAAGAAGATCAGTTCATATATCATGAGGGAATCATGTATCAAAAAAATATAATGGGGTATTCCTGTTTCCCCTGAGATTTGAGAGGGGGAGAAATTAGGGAGGAAAAGGGAGAGAGAAAGAGAAAGGAACATGTCCATTTTAAAAATAAGTTGCAACAAAGTCTCTGGCAGAGAGCACCAGCCTGCCACTGCCTGAGGCCCCAGCAAGGAGATCAGGCCTCCCGGCACCATTGTACAGCATCTCTGGCAGAGAGCACCGGCTTGCCTGGGCCATCAAGCCCAGTGGCTCCATCACTGAGCACAGGTCTGCACCCCCTCCCCCAACTCGGTCTAGTGCCCAGGCCCACACCCTGGCCCAGAGGCTAGTGCCTGTGCTGCAACTGATCATCTATCAACACCAAGTCGCTTTTGTCCAGAAGCACTGATTATTCCCAGTCTGGAGGTAGTGGACAGCACCCTTCAAGGGTCACCACTTGATCAAGCACCTCTCAGGCTTCTGGCCATTGAAAAATAGGAGGTTTGAAAAATATGGTATAATTTTTATTGCAGAACGTTTTTAAATTAGTTGTATTATTATGATTATTCCTATTATATCCTCTATATTCCTACCTTTTTCTTTTACTAATATTCTTATCATTCTATCTTCCTGTTATATATCTGTTTACTTGGAGAATCTCATTTTTCACAAGCTAATAACCTATTTCTTTAATTTCACTTCCACTATTCCTATGACATAGTATTTCTATAGACTCACTTCTTATCTCATTAATGTTATGTCCTATACCCTTCCTCATCCTCCCTGTCCAACATTAGAAATTGCAGTCCTTATTGCAAACTTACTGGTTATGTTGTAGATAATAATTTGAAACATGTTTGTTAAGACAACACTGTTAATATCTTAATAGGGATTATTTAGATTAAGGACACATTTTTTTTATATGGTGTGATGCCAATATCAATCTCTCACTTCAAGGTGAGGTATTGGATATCTGCAGGAACCCTATAAGTCTTTAAGGGGAAACTGTAATACCTAGGATTCACACTATTAGAGGGGAAGAAACACTAGCAAGATGAGAAAACATGGGAAGAAAGTGTCCCAAACAAACCTAGATACTATATCAAAAGAACCCAATGATCATGGAAGAAGCATTGTCAGAAAGGTAGTTCAGAATGTACATAATTATAATGATCTGAGAGAATGATGAGACAAGAGAGCAAATGCAGGCAACACTAAAAGAGCAACTGCAGGAAGCAAAAGATCATTTCAATAAAGAGATAGAGATTCTGAAAACAAACAAACAAACAAACAGAAATCCTTGAAATAAAGGAAGCAATAAACCAGATTAAAAACTCAATAGAAAGCTTAACCAACAGGCTAGATCCCTTGGAAGACAGAACCTCAGACAATGAAGGCAAAATATTTAATCTTGAAAATAAACTCAACCAAACAGAGAAGATGGTAAGAAATCATGAACAGAACCACCAAGAATTATGGGACATCATGAAAAGACCAAATTTAAGAGTTATTGGGATTGAGGAAGGCACAGAGATACAAACCAAAGGAATGAATAATCTGTTCAATGAAATAATATCAGAAAATTTCCCAAATCTGATGAATGAAATGTAAAATCAAATTCAAGAGGCTTACAGGACACCAAACACACAAAATTACAACAGATCCACACCCAGGCACATTATAATGAAAATGCCTAACATACAAAATAAAGATAGAATTTGAAAGGCTGCAAGAGAAAAGCATCAGATTACATATAGGGGGAAACCAATATGAATATCAGCAGCTTTCTCATCCCAGACCCTAAAAGTAAGAAGGGCCTAGAACAACATATTTCAAGCGCTGAAAGAAAATGGATGCCAACCAAGAATCTTATACCCAGCAAAACTTACCTTCAGATTTGAAGATGAAATAAAATCATTCCATGATAAACACAAGCTAAAAGAATTCACAAATAGAAAGGCTGCCGTACAGAAAATTCTCAGCAAAATATTCCAAGAGGAAGAAATGAGAAACAACAATGTAAGTCAGCAAAGGGAGGAATTACCCTAAAGGAATAGTCAATTAAAGGAGAATCCAAGTTAGATTAAAAGCCAGAAATAAGTCAAAATGACCAGGAATACAAGTCATATCTCAAAAATAACCCTGAATGTTAATGGTCTAAACTCATCAATCAAAACACATAGACTGGCATATTGGATTAAAATGAAAGACCCAACAATACGCTGCCTTCAAGAGACTCATAGAAAAACATGCCAACAGACTAAAGGTGAAAGGTTGGGAAAAATATACCATGCACATGGACTTAGTAAAAAAGCAGGGGTTTCCATCCTCATTTCAGATAAAGCAGACTCTAAGCCAAAGTTAGTCAGAACGGATAAAGAAGGACATTTCATACTGCTTAAGGGAAGCATAAATCAGCAAGACATAACAATCATAAATATTTATGCCCAACAATGGCACATCCATGTACATCAATCAGATCCTTCTCAATTACAGGAACCATATAGACCAAAACACAATAATATTGGGTGATTTTAACACTCCTCTCTCACCATTGGACAGATCTTCCAAGCAAAATTGAACAAAGAAACCATAGAACTCAATGGCACAATCACTAATTTAGACTTAACAGACATATATAGAATATTCCCTCCATCAATAAGCGAATACACTTTTTTCTCAGCAGCTCATGGATCCTTCTCTAAAATAGACCATATGTTATGCCACAAAGCTACTCTTAGCAAATATAGAAACAGAGGTATTACTTTGTATTCTATCAGATCATAATGGAATGAAATTAGAAATCAATGATAAAATAAAAAACAGAAACTACTCCAATACCTGGAGATTAAATAATATGCTATTGAATGATGCATGGATAACAGAAGACATTGGGGGGAAATAAAACAATTCTTAGAGGTCAACGAGAACAAAGATGCAACATATCAAAATCTCTGGGATAAAATGAAAGCAGTGCTAAGAGGAAAATTTATTACATGGAATGGATTCAACAAAAGAATGAAAAGTAAACTAACAAATGACCTCATATTACAGCTCAAAGCCCTAGAAAAAAAGGAACAGTTCATCACCAAAAGTAGTAGAAGACAGGAAATAATTAAAATCAAAGCAGAAATCAATGAAATTGAAACAAAAGAAACAATTCAAAAAATCGACAAAACAAAAAGTTGGTTCTTTGGAAAAAATGAAGAAAATTGATAAAAGCTTAGCCACACTAACAAAGAGAAGGAGAGAGAAAACCCAAATTACTAAAATTTGTGATGGAAATGGAAATATTACAACAGACACAATTGAAATACAAAACATAATTAGAGGCTATTTTGAAAATTTATACTCCAACAAAACAGAAAATCTCGAAGACATCAACAGGTTCCTAGAGGCATATCAGCTACCCAGACTGAATCTGGAGGAAATACACAATTGAAATCGATCAATTTCAAGCAAAGAAATAGAAGAAGTCATCAAAAGCCTACCAACAAAGAAAAGTCCAGGACCAGATGGATTCACAGCCGAGTTCTACAAGACCTTCAAAGAAGAGCTCATTCCAATACTCCTCAAAGTATTTCATGAAATAGAGGAGGAGGGAACCCTTCCAAACTCATTCTATGAAGCTAATATCACCCTGATACCAAAACCAGACAAAGACACATCAAGGAAAGAAAATTTCAGACCAATATCCCTAATGAACATAGATACAAAAATTCTTAACAAAATTTTAGCAAATCACATACAAAAGCATATTAAAAAGATAGTGCACCATGAGCAAGTGGGTTTCATCACAGGAATGCATGGTTGGTTTAGCATCCGGAAATCAGTCAATGTAATTCACCACATCAACAGACATAAAGTTAAGAACCACATGATTATTTCAATAGATGCGGAGAAAGCATTTGATAAAATACACTACCCTTTCATTCTCAAAACATTAGAAAAATAGGGATAGTAGGAATGTTCCTAAACATTGTAAAGGCTATCTATGCTAAACCTATAGCCAATATCATTCTAAATGGAGAAAAATTGAAAGCATTTCCCCTGAAAACTGGAACAAGGCAGGGATCCCCTCTTTCACCACCTCTATTCAACATTGTCCTTGAAACTCTAGCCAGAGCAATGAGACAGACCAAAGAAATCAAAGGGATATGAATAGGAAAAGAAGAGCTCAAACCATCCCTTTTTGCTGATGACATGATTCTATATTTAAAGGAGCCAAAAAATTTCACCAGAAAACTTCTGGAACTCATAAATGAATTTGATAAAGTAGCAGGATATAAAATTAATGCTCATAAATCTAATGCATTTTTATTCATAAGTGATGCATCCTCTGAAAGAGAAATTAGGAAAACTACCTATTTCACAATAGCCTCTAAAAAAATAAAATACTTGGAAATCAGTCTAACAAAAGAGGTGAAAGACCTCTACAACGAGAACTACAAAACACTAAAAAAGAAATTAAAGAAAATCTTAGAAGGTGGAACGATTTTCCATATTCTTGGATAGGCAGAATTAATATTATCAAAATGGCCATAATAACAAAAGCACTATACAAATTCAATGCAATTCCAATTAAAATCCCAATGATGGACCTCATAGAAATAGAGCAAGCAATCATGAATTCATTTGGAGGAATAAGAGACCCAGAATAACTAAAGCAATCCTTAGCAAGAAGAACAAAGCAGGAGGTATCACAATACCAGATTTTCAACTGTACTACAGAGTAATAGTAAAAAAAATGGTATGGTATTGGCACCAAAATAGGCAGGTAGATCAATGGTACAGAATAGAGGACACAGAGACAAACCCACATAAATACAGTTTTCTCATACTAGACAAAGTTGCCAAAAACATACAATGGAGAAAATATAGCCTCTTCAACAAATGGTGCTGGGATAACTGGAAATCCATATGCAGCAAAATGAAACTAAACTAAAGATGGAGGTGGTGGCAGCAGAGGTAACCCAAGATGGTGGCAGAGGTGACCTAAAATGTAGGTGACCACTTTCAGAAATGAGGCTATGAGGGTGGGCCATGCAGTGGCATTGAGTGGCCTCTTCTGATATGCAGTGCTGTGGCAGGCGTTGTTGCAGCTGGCAGTCACCTCCAGGCCCTGTCTGTTGTCCTAAGGTGGAGGCTACCATGTGGTGGGGGGGCTATGGTGGTGACTGTGGCATCCCATGGAGGTCAGCCTGGGGAACCACAGGGAGCCACAGCACAGTTGCTCTCCTCTGCCTGATAAAACTTTCCTATGTACATACATGAGTATACCACAATGGATCTCAATATTATGTACATCCATAAGGCACTAATTAAATCGACAAAACTGCAAGTAAATATCAGAAAGATCTCTTTAATAAAGAGAAGCAGATGGGAGAGGGAGCAGGGAAGGGCAAGGGGAAGTACTGGAGACTGAATTAGAACAAATTATATTCCATGCTATTATAATTATGTCAAAAGAAATCCTAATGTTATGTATAACTAAAAAGAACCAATAAAAGAGATCCAAAGACTTGCAATGTAGATTAGTGGTAAAATGCCCATGGTTTCAATCCTCAGAACAAACATATAAATAAACAAGAAATTAAAATAAAACTTTTCACGAAGAAGAACATCACTGATTTTTGTCTTCTGCCCACAGAATTTTTTCTATCATCTCCTATATAGTTGTTACGGTTTGGATCTTGACTGTTTCCTTAAAGCACATGCATTAGGCAATGCAGTAATATTCGGAGGTGAAAAAAGTGTATTGTGATAGTTTTAGACTCATCAGTGGTTTACTCTTTTGATAAATTAGTAGCTTGAACGGATTTACCTGTAGGTGATGAAAATTATAGGCAGGTAGAGCATGACCCCACTCAGGGCATGGCCTTGTGGAATATTTCCATACTTGGCCCCTGATCCTCTCTCTCTTTCTCTCCCCCTCCCCATTTATATCTCTCCCTCTGTGCCCTGCCTGCCATAAGCTGAGAAGTTCTCCTTTACACATGCCCTTCTGCCATGATGTTTCTGCCTTGGAACCTGCTGAGAATGCGTTTAATCCTCCAAAACTGTGAGTCAGAACATATCTTTCTTCCTCTAAGTTGATCTTGTCAGGCATTTTGGAAGTGATGATGAAGATCTGCATAACAATAGTCCTTTGGATTCAAAATGGCTCAATCTAAGGTGTATTACTATGACACCTCCTTTGTGAATCTCGACTTAACTAATGAAACCTAAATGAAGGAAGGGGCTACCCATTGAGTAAGTGATGGGATAAATTGGATATGTTAATGGTGGATTGGAAAGAGGACAAAATGTATATAAAAGAGATATTTCTGGTTTTCTGACAACTAGAATCTATTTATCAATATGAGGTCAAAGAAACATTAAATTGCCAGATTAGTGAAGAAAAGGGACCTTTTGATAATTCCTTAAATGCATGTTAAGAAGCAGCCTAATGAGTTTGATTTTCCTCAACCATCACTCCAACCCCCTTGCTGCACACCATTAATATGTAATCTATATACTAGTGGTTACGGAAGTGATTTAAGAAGTTGTTGACTTTGCACATCCTCAACTTCAGAAGGAGTCATCAAATAATCAGAACAAGTTGGTAGAAATGAGGTATCTCACGTTGTGGCTGGATATTGGCTCGGCTACAGAAAGCTTCTGATTCAACAAGGTTATAATGCAAAAACAGTGCATGTGAAAAAAAAAGTGTGAGTCTGAAACCTTTCTCTAAGAGGTGAGATCACTTACACATAGAGTCTTACATCTGCTTCCCTTCTATAGCATACAGAGGAGGCCTGCTAGAAAAGACTACAATGAAGGAGCAATAAGGAACCAAGATGTCATGCATTCAGAAGGAAGATGTCAGCAACTCTTCTCAACACCCAAGGCCTCTGGTGCCCTTAACAAGAACGGAAAAGAATCTCCACAGTTCAATGACTCCGCTGTCAGACATATAAAACCAGGGATTCCTCCACATTATCAAACTGTAGCCCAGCATAAGAGGTTGATTTCACCATTCTACTCTCCAACCCCAGAGTTAGAACCAGAAGATGGGAAGAATAATCATATTATTTCTCCTTCAGATTGGACCGAGGCCACAGGTTAAGTGTGAGCTGAGAAGAGAAGAAATGACAATGAACATTCAGTAGTTCTGACCCATTAACTATAGTAGATAATAATAATTTGAATGCTATAGTTTATTATAACTTTCTTATAAAAATCAGGAGCTGAATAGGAGTATGGAACCAGGAATCCATACTTAGACGAACATGTTTAAAAGAAGCAATTATTGCGAAAATAACACTCGTTTTTACTGGTATCCTTCTGGATTCTAATCATTCAGTAAACCTGGTGCATATCTATAGATTAAGGAAAGAATGATGTGTACAAAAATCTAAAATGAATAAAGGAAAAAAGTTAAAAATTAATTTAAAAAAATCTCAGAATTATGACAGCCTATAGAAACTCATAGTTCAAAGTATTGTGTATGAACCAGCAGAATGTTTATACTGGACACTTAGAAATACAGAATTCTTTGCTGCTCCACACACCTCTAACAGAGCTTATCAAAATTTAGTGTGTATAAAATCATGTGGAAAGCTTGACGAAACAGATTCCTTGGCCCACTTAGAACTTCTGAATCAATAAGTCTGAATTTCTAATAAACTCCCAAGTACTCTACTGTGGCTCCATATTTTAAGTTAGCAAGGCAGGAAAGAGCTAAAATCTGGTAATTATCCACATGCCTGGTTTTCTTAATAATTAAAAATGATCTGAACAAGATGGAAGTAGAAAGGGATTTCTATGTATCTATTTCCAACCATCATATCCACTTTACCAGGCAGGAAAGGACAGATTTCCTTCCTAATTTTATAGATAAATGTAAGCAGCCAGGATAAGGATATACATCCAAATGTGAAAAGAAGAAAAATATAAACAAACCTAAGTAGGTAGCAAAAGGCACATCTACTCTCAATTCCTTTCATTCTCATGTCCTGCGGGTCTTTTGGAGTATGTTGTACATATTTTCCACTGTTCCTTGTCACAAGCTCCCCTTATTATGCTGCCTTAAATAAGGCATTGAGTATGTTCTTTTAACACCCCTCTTTTTTCTTTCATGAGATCTAAAGAAAAAAAATGTAACTGAGAAATATCCAATACAACTAAAAAGCTCTACATAAAATCAGCTGCACAATTTGCAAGTCCCAGTTCTATTTATTTTATGAAAATGTAAAACTTGAAAACTTTTGTCATGAAACGAAGAGAATTTAAACATATGACAAATAATTATACTGGGCCTATGTTATGAAACTCTAGCACCCACAGAAAAAGTAACTGCCATTTCCTTTCTGTGTGAGGAAATGTTCAAAGAGATCCTTTGATCAGAAGTTGGGCAAGGTACCTGAGATAAAAGATAAAATAGAAAATTGTGATCAGCCTGCCCTTACCACAACAGTCTTATCTGTGATACCTCTTGGGAATTAGCTAATGCTTTCTCTGTTCTCAGCATGGAAGCGACAGGAGAAGCTGAGGGCTGGCAAGGCATCATAAAAGTTAGTTTCAGCATCTTCAGTTCCCATAGCAGTCATTACCACTAACAATAGCTGAGGGTTTCACCCTTCTGCAGTTTGAACTCTTTGAAATAAAATTCACAGATAAACACCCTACTCAACTATACAAACCAATGATTATATAATGAGTCCAGCATCATGTGCCTTCTGCTTGTTGGATGGAAATCAGAAGAACAAAACAAAAGGGAAAATACTCTTCCCTACATTTATTTTCTTTATGGAGCTAAACAACGACCTGGATTTTGGACATAGAAACATCCCCATTTCCCTTTAAAGGTTAAAAATTAAGTCCGGTGAATGTTCCTATTTTCCTATAAACTGCTTCTGTGTTTAGGACCAGAGAGTATTTAGTAAATGGCTGCTGATTCTACTTGTCTTTCTTCCTTTACCTCCTCACAAATTTCTCCTCAAATTAGAAGATGTCAGGCAGGTCCCCAATTATAGCAGTTTCTGCTCATTTGGGTACAAAACTAATGGTAAGCTAAAACCCAAAGTTCAAGTCTCTCAGGACAGTGCTTCAACCAAATGCTCAATAGTGAGGTTAAAAATTACCAAGATTCCTACAGACATTTTATAGCTACTTTTACAACACAAAGACAACTTTTCTTTCTCTAACTACAAAAAAGCTGTTATGCTAGAACAACTTCCATATGTGCCTCATTATATGTGATTAGTTTTAATAGAATGCTATATCTTTCATAACAGATTTTCATTTCTTTAACCTCGATTATTTTAACTTGAGACCTACTCAAAATTCCTGTGAATGGTAAAGCAATTTCATTTTCCATGAGATGCATATTGCTATTGTGAACCCACAGCTCTGGCACTTTTAAGAGAGGGCTTACAATGGCTTGACCCTTCCTTGATGTCATAAGGAAACAAATAAAACATCTCTTTGAAGCATGCTAAAAGTTGGGGCATATAAAACATTTCCTATACTTTCATTTTGGTCAAAGCCACTATCATCTTTTGGATGGTTTCCTGTAATAGCTTCCTACAGAAAATAATCTCCTTATTCCATGCTGCTCATGTAAAGTCTATTCTTCACACTGCAGCTTGAAAAATCTACTAAAAATGTAAATCAGATGATATCCCTCTCATGCTTTCAATGCTCCATGACTTCATATTATACTTATGAGAATCTAAATTTCATGGCCAACATAATCTAGCCTTGCCTTCTTCAATAGTCTCTGTCACTAGCCCCTCTATTTATTCTGCCTTAATCCCTCTGGTCTCAGTGTTATTTTTTGAACATGCTAGTCATAGTCCATCCGTAAAGGACTTTGTCCTGTTGTTTCTTGTGCCCAGAGTGCTCTTCCTAATTATTTGCATAGCTCTTTTTTCTCCCCCAGCCAAATCTCTGTATAAATATCAGCTCCTCAGAGAAGCCTTCTTTGACGTCCCTAATTAAAATAGTACCTGTCACTCTCTAGGCCCTTACTCTACTTTAGTCTTTTTTTATAGGACATACCAGATATGATGTATATTTAACAGTCTTAGTTTATTTCTTGCTTTCCTCTCCTGCTATAGAATACATGATGGTGTGGACTCTGGATTTGCTCTTAATCCACAGAACCTGGAAGAGTAAATGAATCATAGTGCATACACAGTAAGTTTTGAATGGATGAATGAAAGGAAGCAAGAACACATGTGTGCTTAGCAGTGCCTGGAGAATAGTCTTAGGTGTCAAGAAATGAGTAAAGGAAGTAAACTCATTGGTGGCTTCGGTTCACTAACTGACACCTTTATTTTCACTTGTGAACTAATCCATCAGACTCTTATACACTGTTCAAACTCATCTTGTAAAATGGTACTACATCATTAAAATTTGTTATTTTTAAAGAATTTGTTATTTTACAGCCAGAATTTTTACATAAATGAATATTTGAGACAGCTCCCACATTGTACTACATATCAGGAGTATTTTATATTTTGAAAGAAAATAGGACATAATATTATTTCATGCAACTGACACAGTACAAATAACAACAAGAGAAGCCCAGATTATTGCCTTGCTATCAATGGCAGAGTAGCTTGTGCAATTTGTATCACACTAAACCATAATAAGCACCAAATAATAAACTTACTGCCAACTGATAAATTCAGGACAATATACATGAAATGACTAAAGAAACAAAGGAGCAAGCTGAAATAAGCAAAATACTCCAAATTGGACCTGCTGATACCCCTAAACAAGGCAACCACACTTGGTGAGATCCTCTCAGGAATGTTTCCCATCTACAAAGCATCAAGAGATAGAGATCAAGAAGAAACCAGCAGTACTATTGAACTGGGGAGCCAGATGTTGAAGTTAAGACTGCTATAGAAAAGGAAAATAAGGAAAAAAATCCTGAGAAAAGAGAAGTCCAGAAAGTGTGAATATAAACCTCTCACATAAGCTTGTGGTTGACATATGAATTATTCACACATAGGATAAGACATGATACAATCCAAGAGCAGCAGGGTTAAAATGAATAAAGATATGAGCAAAGGCATCAATTGCTATTGTCTGGTGGGGAGATGGAGTTTGATGTTCAATTCATGCCAAATTGGGGCTGGGGATATAGCTCAGTTGGTAGAGGGCCTGCCTCACGAGCACAGGGCCCTGGGTTCAATCCCAGCACTGCAAAAAAAAAAAAAAAAAAAAAAAAATTCATGCCAAATTGGAGGATGTCATTAATGATTGCAGACTTTCCACTGAATTCCCAGAAGAGTGATGTCTTACGACTAAAATCTGCATCCCATAACTGAGGTTTTTTTCCCCCTAGGAATAATAGAAAAAAAAAAAAAACAGATTGACCTAGATAATAAAGTATAAACTAAAATCAATTCTAAATAAAACCAAGATAACTGGCCAATAATAACTTCCTAAAACAAAGTTCAATAATTTTGACGGGGATACAAAATTATTCAGTCTCTTTGATACATCACTTAAAGCAATTAACATAAAACAAATAAACTACTAAACAAAACTACACAAAAAATAAAATAACCCACCATTTGGACAAAAAATCAATATAAGCAGACAGAGAAATGACCTAGACTTTGAAATTAGCATAACTATATTGCTTCTCTTCCTGACTATCGTGAAATAATTGGGTGCTGTTTTGTTCTATGGTTGTAAACATCTAAAATAAATAGATGGAATATTTAGACTTTCTTTTCAGATATTGGACAGCAGGCATTGCAGAACTGTGGTCACTGAGAAGAAGGGGAAAAGAAGAGATCCATTTATATTTATTCAGCTTCCTTCCTGAAAGCACATTACAGAGCTTGATGCAGAATAAGCCAATAGAACATGAAAATATCACTATGTTGTAGATGGAGAGTTCAGACTTCACAGAAGCGCAAAATGTGTAGTTTCAGAATAAAGAAAATGAGGAGCTAAATGGAGAAAGGTTTCTAGAAATTTGGTCAAGTTTCCCCAGTTATGCTAAGCACAAACCTATCCTAATATAGTCAACAATTCTACTCCTATTGTTCAAGAGAAATAAAATAAAAAATTATTAAATTATTATAATTATTAAAAATTATTAAAGATTATAATTATTAAAAATTGCTTTTAAATGTTCATAGCATTTTTATGTATAATAGGCTCACACTGGAAATAACCCTGTGAAGAGAGTATACTGTACTTTTCAACCAGTTGCCAGGGGAGAATATACCCTCTGGGGTCACAGCCCCCTTAAGAGTGGGAGAGCTCTCCTGATTGAGGCTGCAAGCAGTCTGCCCAGCCAAAGGCCTCTGACAAGTTAGGCTCTGCCCCCCACATCTGCTGGTAGGTGCTGTTGAAATGTCCTCAATGGTCAAGATAAATGCTTGTGAATGTCAAGCGATGAGATTTCCTCTCCGACCACAAACTCCCTCAATTCCTCCCTTGTTGAAAAATTGTTCTCACTGAATCAAATTTTGCCTTTATGACTTCTTAATTTTATAGCCTTGTCTGTTTTCCTTCATAACTAGTTTCTCTACCTTGCCTGAACTCATTACTAAAATGCAATCAGTGTCATCTTAGAAATTGTTTCCTCAATATACTAACCAAGGACAGTGGTAATCTATACTCTCAGAGGAGCTCTCGTGTGTATTTTTCTATCCCAAAGCTATTAACTTTAACAGATTCTCTTTTGATGTAGATCTTAGAATATCACTCTTTTTACCTTCTGTTGAAAAGGTGAAATATGTTTATTCTTTTTCTTTGACCTTTAGTTTCTATTTATAGACATCTTTTCAAGCACTCACCTTTTGTTTTAAGCTCAATATCTCGAGATAAGTCAATAACTGTACATTGTAAACCAGTCAATAAGTTACATTTATATTATGATAATATGACATGGGGTTGCTTAATTTTTTGCTATTTTGAAAAGCAAAAGGGAATAGCATATTAAATTATGTCCTGTTTTGTTTCTCATATCATGAAAAAAAAATTGCTCTCCATTGTCAGCGAAGTACGTAGCATGTCTCAGACAAGTTTTCCCTAACCAGTCCCAATTCAAATTTTAAATTATGTTTCCTATTCTTTTATTATGTAGATAATCTAAAAAAGCCTATTTGCAGAGACCAAAAATCATAGAAATGACCAGTTGTTACCTAGTCAGACTGTTGATTGCATAAATATCTCAGTATAAATATCTCAGAATAAATATCATTATAAATATCTCTTTATAAATAACTGAATATAAATACTTCAGAATGTATTTCAGTGTATTACAAGAGACTGCAAAACTTTCGTTCTTTTTGGCCCAAAATGATTTCTTTTGAAACAGAGAACAAGGATAAATATTCCTAATTATAGTAGAAGGAGAGAAGAATATTTTAGGCCAAACTAACAAAAAATTTACATATTAATTAAATTTTCACAGCTACTTTATTTTTTAATAAAATAATTCACAAAAACTAGGAAAAATCAATATAAACTCAATACAAAACTTCAATGCTTACAGCATCCAATTTAGGTAGGTTTAAATTGATAAGATTTATTTCTAATAACCTAGCTTTCTTTTCTAAAAGAACATCAACTAGAGGCATCCTACTTCCCCCTTTGTTTTGGACCTTTGGTGGTGAGATCCTTTAAATTGGTACTAACAATTGCTTATTTGCCAGTACTCTCTTCTGTGCTGAACTAAAATCATACTTTAGCATTTTCTCTATGTTCTTCCCCACCCTCTCCCACATTAAAGCATTAGATGAAAATAATTTTTTAAAATAAAAAAGCTTGAAAGCATTTTTGTGAAAATCATTGTCCTCTTCTCCTTTCTATTTCATTCCACTTTCTGGATGCAACCACAACAGTTTTTTGAGGTTTTTTTTTTTTTTTTTAGATATTTATATACTTATTCTAAATAGTAAATGTATGCTACTATGGGGTTGTCAGAATTGGGGTCCTGGGGTAGTGGTTCAGTGGTAGAGCACTTGCCTACCAAGTGTGAGGCATTGGGTTCAATTGTCAGCACCATATATAAATAAATAAAGTATACAATTCAGTGCTTAAAAAAACAGAATTGGGATACAGTTGATTAAGATGTGCTAATATAATTACCAGGAAGTAAATTTCTTTATAGGAATTTATGAAGATGGCCTCACAGAACAGGAGATACAGCTGGAGAAAGAGGCATGACTTTGCAGTGTCTAGGATATAAAGCTACCCATTATACTATGCTTGGCAAATGAATAGTCTACCAACCGGCACTAGGACACTTTTATCTCCTTCTCCAAGTAGGTTGCCCATTAATACATATGAGAGAATCACTAAAACAAAAGGTGAGGATTGTGATTGGTGGTACCTGTCACCAGGGAGGTTCATGGCAAACTCATTTTTTCTTTTTTTTAATAGCAGGGATTGAACACAGGGGCACACAACCACTGAGCCACAACCCCCACCCTATTTTTTTGTATTTTTGTTTTAGAGACAGGGTCTCACTGAATTGCTTAGGTTCTTGCTGTTGCTGAGGCTGGCTTTGAACTCATGATCCTCCTGCCTCAGCCTCCAGAGCCGCTGGGATTACAAGTGTGATCACTGTACCCAGTGCAAGCTGCTCTTTGATAGCAGTTTCCAGATGTTTTTGGAAAAGGACTTTCCACATCCCTCTTGGTAAGGATCAACATATTGATTTTCTGGAGATGCTTGGAGAAAGGTGCTAAGAGGCTATATGAATCAGAAGCAGAGTTTATTCTGGGATTTAGGTTTCAGTTTACCCTCCTCTAATGCCAGATATCTCAAGTCTAAAAGGGTAGTGAACAAAGGCTTAGAGTCCAACTTCCTGTTTTTACAATGTTCAAATTATTGTTCATTTTTCTGACTGTCTCATTCCTACCTGCCACAGTACCAGCAATTCCTCAGTCTTTAATGTCTAACTCTTAAATAGATTCCAGATGAACTATCAATAATCTTAATGATATTTTGTTTGTAAGAACTTAAGTTGGATATTCTGTTAAATCATGTACCACTCTTCCATTATGTTTCCACATATAGTGTAAGTTATCAATGGTCCCAACTTTCCATCAAAGGAAAACACTCTCTTATTGTTGTGTACTATACACGGGAGTGACTGGGGGAATCAGAAGTGTAGCATAGACTTCACGTTGCCATCTTGAATCCATAAATTGCAATAGTCACTTTCGGACATATTCATGCTAACTCTGAGATTGTCACACAGATAGAGTGACATAATCTCTCAGTATACTGGGAACCTGATAATTAGAGGTCCTGGAATGCAGCCACTATTATCTTGACCCATGTACTATAATAAGACCTCCAGAAGAGAAACACAAAAAAAATTACAAGTATCTTCTCTTCTGTCCTTCTTTTAACGGTGTTTGGTATATAATATGGGATGTGGATTTTTATAATGGGGTAGAGTTTAATTGATTAAAAAAAATGAAAAAAAATATGAAGTCCAGATAGAAATTTAGATAATATATATTACAAGGAAAAATGTTTTACTCCATGAAACTGAGTTTGGGAAATCATATTGGGAAATTATATTGTCTGCCTCCATCATGCCAGAAGATTTTATGACTTCAACAACATTTCCTTAGGTTCTTCAAGGCTGGTCTCCATCTCTTTTTATTACCCTGACATGCCAGGGAGACTTCAACCACTAAATGGAGGAGAAACTTCAGGGAATATTAACAGTGCAGCGTAAGAAATCATGTTCACTGAGGCTATGGAAAAAATGTAGGACGATGCTTGAATGACAAGGAGGGAAATCAGAATAATAATTATATATGAAATGACTTGAAGAAAATTTACCAGTATACTGAGAAATAATTGTATTTTGGTGACTCTTAATTTTTTCTTTATCCCACTTTTTTTGTAATTCTTAAATGACATTTAACGAACATCTGTGACTTTTACCCTATGCGTCACTTCTATGTAGGGTTTATTTTTACAAAGTGTTTTAAGGACTGACCTAAATGCCATTTCCTGTGTGTTTTGCCTCCTACTGCTCACAGTGGAAATACGTTTTCCTCCTTATTAAATCTTCAAAATTTATTTTAGCATGACTTTAATATTGCCCATCACATACTTTTGTATTTTAACTAACTAATTCGGTTTTCCTTTCCACTGAAGAGCCAGCATTTGGTATCATTTGCCTTAGCATTCTCTACAGCACCACACACAGTGTTTGGCATACAGTGGTTGCTCCCACACGTGTACAAATGAGGAAATGAACTGACTTCTGCAGGCTCCACAGTCATTTTAGTGAGTTGCTGCACAGTCTATGAGCACATTGTCTAATACCAATTTTCCTTCCAAAACATCATACTGTGAAAGCTTGCCTTTACAAAACTCACCATATTTATTACACTCTGTAGGTAGAGATTTTTTCCTATTTGCTTTTATCAAATGTTTATCCTTTTTTTTATCCATGTCTGTTACCATGGCAGCGACTCTAAGACAAGGCTGAACAAATCATGAGAATTCTTACACACACAGACTGGTGACCACAGAGTGGCAGTTTGCTCATGGAACTGAATGAGCATTTTCACATGCTCTTAACTGCCTCCTTTCTGGAAGGGCAGATGTCTTGCTGCCTTGATTAAGGTGCTTGTCTGTCAAAACTGTAATGCCAAGTTAAGTAGAAAGATGCAGGTAATGTCTACTAAATTCCTGAATCAATTCATTTTGATTATTGTAGGTACTATAATGATTACAGTGTTTGATTTTCATTAACTGCACCATTCTTTTCTACTATTATTTTCTACTCTTAAAGTCCTGTACATGAGAAAAGTAGCTGCTTCTATATTTTCTAAGAGAAAAATGATCACGTAACAGCATAATACTTCGAGCTGTCTGGTCTGACCTCTCTGCTTCCACAAAAGATCCTATTCTTCATCACTAGATATATGTTCATCATTTCCCTTCAATTTTCCTGAGAAAGTGGATCTGCAGCCTCTCTAATATGTTATTTCTGTGTTATTTTCCTAATGTCTTTTCCTTTGTATTTTTCTTCTCTTGTTCAGCCTATTGGAAATAGAAAATTTTAGGCATTAAGAGCCAAGGATCACAGAATGCTCTGTGATGGAAAATACCTCCGAGGATATTTTTTGCAACATTTTCACTTAATCTGTGTGGAAATTGTGGTGTAGAGAGGTAAAGTTAACTTTCAAAGGCCATGCAATGAGTTAAAGTCATATCGCATTATAGCTAGCATGTTCTGATTTCTAATCCAGGCTGCTCTATTTGCTCCTTATTTTCTGACATCAGCATGAGTTTCAAGCAAAGGCACTAGATCTGCTTTATATTAAAAATACATATAGACACAGCAAAAACCCATTCTGTAGTAAAGATTCCGTAATTTGCCTAGAGAAATGTAAGGTGGCTTGGAGATTCCTCACAGTTCCCTAACGTACCAATCTTTTTGTAATTGTTGAACATCATTCTCTTTTCGTAATTTAAACCTCCACTGGAAGTCCACCTCTTCTCTGGATGCTTTCATTCAACTCCTGCATCCTCATCAGGTTCCTGTTTCCCCAAACTTCTCTACTGCAGCACGTGCACCGTCACACCGTCTTACCCGTTCATGTTTTCATACATTCATTTTGTCAAATGTATTGAGAACCTGCTATGTGCTCAACAGAGCTGGCTTAATGATACCATGATGGTAAAGAAAAGCAAACAAAAATAAAATCATTTCCTTCAAAGTTCTGTTTACTTGGAAATTTCGTAGCATTTATTGAATCAGTTTCTGATCTTACACTGAGATTGGTGAAGGTTGGAATGGAGCTTTTTTCATTCTATATTTCCAGAGTATAGTATAATGCTTGGAATTTAATAAACACTTCATGAGAAAACCAGTGGATGAATAAATTAGTATAGAACATAAGTACCATAAAATGCAAAGAAAGGAAAAGTGAATGTAAGCCATACTATTTTTAGATAGATTCATTAGCTATGTAAGACTATCATTTGGGACTACAAGCACAGGAGTACCAGAAAAAGAAATAAAAGGGGAGGAAGAACAATTCAGGGCAGAGGAAGAAGCATGAGCAACATCAGAAAATGGAGGTCAGAATTCAAGTAATAGAAGTCATAATCCGTTAAACACCAATTTAGATGCATACAATTTTATGTGCAGTAGCAAAATGTGTGGCTTGTTTTTTTTTTATTTTTTAAAAATTTATTTATTTTGATTCATTGTACACAAATGGGGTACAGCTGTTGCTCTTCTGGTAGTACACGAAGTAGAGTCACACCATTTGTGTAATCATACGTGTACATAGGGTAATGATGTTTGTCTCATGCTATTATTATTCTTACCCCTTCTCTGATCCCACTCCCCTTTTTCCCCTATGCAATCCATCCTTCCTCCATTCTTGCCTCCCTCCCACCCTGCATTATGTATTATCATCCACTTATCAGATCATTCAGCCTTTGGTTTTTTGGGATTGACTAATCTCACTCAGCATGACCATCTCCACCTCCATTCATTTACCTGCAAATGCCATAATTTTATTATTCTTTATGGCTGAGTAATATTCCATTGTGTATATATACCACAGTTTCTTTATACATTCACCTATTGAAGGGCATCTAGGTTGGTTCCACAATCTAGCTATTGTAAATTGAGCAGCTATGAACATTGATGTGGTTGCATCACTGTAGTAATCTTATTTTAAGTCCTTTGGGTATAGGCCAAGGAGTGGGATAGCTAGGTCAAATGGTAGATCCATTCCAAATTTTCTAAGGAATCTCCACACTGCTTTCCAGAGTGGCTGCACTAATTTGCAATCCCACCAGCAATGTATGAGTATACCTTTTCCCCGACATCCTCACCAACACCTATTGTTGTTTGTATTCTTGATAATAGACATTCTAATTGGGGTGTGACTTGTTTAGGGATTACTGGAAAAATGTTTGAAATTAAAAATAGTTTTGTTATGTCTTATGAAGAAATTACATAATTGGCCTCTCATTCACACATTCAGACTGTAGGAATAATTTTTCCTATTTATATACAAAGGGTGACCTACTAGTAGATCATTCATCATTAATTCCATGGACAGATATTCCACATGAATTGCTTTTGAAGGATTTTGGGTGTTTAGGGCACTGGTCATCCCTATGTTCATGTTTCAAGCTCATACCAGGAGTTCAAATCCAAAAAGGAGTTGTCGGATGTGGTCTATAACTAATAAACAAACATGAAATAAATTGACCACCTGGGGGTTGAAGCTAGACTAGATATTTTATGGATCAATAGCTATAAAAATATTAAAGAATGAAGAAAAAAATCTATAGTTTCATGTTATTCAGAGAGATGTTTATTTTTGTTCTTCCTTACTTTTATTTTTTTCTTCCTTACCTGAAGAATAAATACGGAAGAGGAAACTCACCAGGAACAGTGTTATTTAGATCTTCATATACATAGAAAGGACTACAAATATACCCAAGATATGACATTTTCCTCATTTTATGTCCAGTTGCTCTTTACCCTTGGGAAAGGCATTATGCGATATGTAAGTGATTGAATGAAACAAAACAAGATTCAGTAATTTCACAGTGGATACATAGAATCCTTATAACACAACTTAATTATTACCAGAACTTATTTTAAAATATCACATAAACACATTTATATCAAAAGCAACCATTATTAGCAGCTCAAGTGCAACAGATAAGACTATCATTTCACACTCCATCATATAATATTTAAAAGCAATTAAATCATTTTTACTTGATATGTTTCCAGGGAGAAGCATCTTTGAGATAGCACATTGTAGAAATACATAAAGTATAATAATTGAGCTGGACCTAAAACGCTCATTTTTGAAAAAAAGACTTTGAATGCCAAAAGAAAAAATAATTTATCTTCACTGTATATCTTTATTTAAAGCCCTTAAAATTCAATGCAAATGTTTAAAAGTAAAGAAGTAGGATAATTTTCCCTCTGAAAAAGGTTCACAGAACATTAATAATTTTAGGGGGAAAAAGCAAGCTTAATGTGTCTTCATTTATGGGAAAGACTGATAATGCCTTTCTCTAGGGTTTCCTTTTTAAAAATTTTTGAAGTTTTATCAATAGCTTTCAAGAACGATATGGATTGAAGCAGGTCCTTAGCCTTAGCAAGGACTATACCTGATAAACTAAACTCAGCAATGGATTTAACATGTTGTTTTATGCTTCCATAGTACTTTTTCAAAATGAATACTACCAATACATGGAATTATTAACTGAAACACAACTGGAGTTATATTTTGGTTATTCACACTATTTCCTACTATAGGACTTGTTTCTGAAAATTTTCAATGCCATAATGATTTTCCCTAGTGCCTCAAATCTTTTGAGATGCTTCATCTTTATCTTCTAGTTGGTAATGTTCTGGAAAATAAAAAGTAATTTTAATTTAAGCTCAATATAATCTGAAAGGTAATCTCAATATAAAAAGACATCCTATATTCTTCAGATGAAAGTAACACACACACACACACACACACACACACACACGTACAGAGGATCACATAATATTATGAAAGAAAAGAGAACAAAAATAGCTCTTCTCCTAAGGTCTTCTGCCACAGCTGTACCCCTCAAAAACATTTGGATTTAAATCAGAGTAGGAAACGAATCAGAGGTAATGAATTCTGGGAGAAATGTAACAGTAAGGAGAATGGGAAGAATGGAGGATAAAGGGGAAGACATGACAGATGATGGAGATCAGTGCACCATAAAATGTAAAATTAAATAAGTGCTGCTGCTCTGTTAATTCCTCCATGCAATGGAAGAATGGCATTATAACTGAATGGAAAACTACAATCTGGTCAACCTTTTCTTTCTTCAATTCACTTTTCCACTTTACTTATCTATTCTCCTTTCCACCAAAATTACAGATAATTTAGAATTTATTTTTTTATGGCACAGCAATAACTTTTTAGAAGGAGGACACCATAGGGAACATATACAAACGAATAGGCTATTTCCTAGGCTGTGAGAAGATTTCAGTCACCAACACTCAATAGATGTTTATTTTTGTTCTACTCAAAAATTTAGCTCCCAGCTATAGCAGAGATACAGGAAGCAGGGATTATTTAATTTATTAAAATGGTCCATTTGTCCCAGACATTATTCTGGATACTGGGGGGTAAAATAAGAAATAAAAATAAATTAGGCCAGGTGTGGGGGTGCATACCTGTAATCCCAGTGACTTGAAAGGCTGAGGCAGGAAGATTCAAAAATCAGACTCAGCAACCCAGTGAGGCCCTAAGTAACTCAGTGAAATCCTGTCTCAAAATAAAAAATAAAAAAGGGTTGGGATTGAGGTTGTGGTTCAGTGATTAAGTGTCCCTAGGTTCAATCCCTGATACCAATAAGTAAATAAATAAATAAAAACAAATTTTAGGTGGCTTTTTTTTTTTTTTTAGTAATTGGGAAAATTTAGGTAATTTTACAATAACCACAACCTACCGAAAGGTTTAACACAAGAAAGTATATTTTTTACATACATAGTTCATTTTTAATGAAGATAGAGAGGGTGTTTACTCTTGCTTAAATATTCAGGAATCCAGGCCGACTGAAATCCCACTATTTGATATTTTATAGTGAAACAAACTGAAATATGTGACTTTCCCTGTCCCTGTATCAGGAGAAAATTAACCTGAAGATTGAAGGTACAGTTTTCACTGCCTCAGCCTGGTGATGACATCTTAGGCTGTCACTACATTTCATTGGCTAGAACTAGTCATTTAGCCCCACACATGTACAAGAGAGCTGGGTCAGTCAGTCTTCTGTGCATCTTGGGAGGGGAGAAGAATCAGATACAGGTAAGCTGTAGAGCCACAGAGACTACATGCTCATGTGAAAAGCAAATAGTAAACAAGTAAGCAAATGAATAAATACTATGTGGATGTACAACAGAAGCGAAGAGTATTTAAAACAGTTTAGAAAAACCCAGTTAGTGACATTTGTTCAGCAATTTGAACCAGGAGGAACCATGAAACAGGATGGTCAGGTTGGAAGAGAAGAGCACTCCAAGAGAGAGCTGATGGCTTTCTGAACAATGAGGGAAGCAATATAATTACAAAGAAGTTGCTATGTTCAAGGCATTTGTGGCAGTAGAGATGACAGGATTTGCTGATGCACTGAATATGGGGAGTGAAAGTAAATGTCAATTGAGTAAATGTCACTAACTGCAACGGGAACATGGACAAGGCACAAGAACTAAGAATGGTCTTTCAAGTATGATAAGTCTTGAGGTAAGTCTATTGGACCTCCAGATGGAGGTGTCTAGAAGTTTGTTGGACATGGAGATCAGAATCTCAGGCAGAGAGGAGATCCAAGATGGCGGATTAGAGGAAGGCTGCATTCCTACTTGCTCCGTGGATTCCTACTTGCTCGGGATTCAAACAGCAGGAATATGACTCTCAACGAGATTTTATATTCAAAGCACATATAAGGGGTCCCCAGGTGCCGCTCCAGAACCAACTCAGCCGGGCTGGGCTCGGCCCACCGCGGGCAGCTACCATCCGGGAGCGCCAGACCCTGCAGCTGCTTTGGAGCCACCGACCTGGGTCTGCGCCAGCCAACAAGTGAGTGCAGGTTCCCAGTAGCGCTTTGGAGTCACTGGCCGCGGCTCCTGCACCAGCCGGCGGCCTCCCAGGCAGAGACCGAGCATCTCAGGCTACCTGGGGCATTCAGAGGCGTCCGGGAAACTCTGTGATCGCGGACTCTGGCAGGGAGATGGAACTACCCCACGCCATTTTGGCAGCTTAACTGGCGGAGAAGGCCCATTACCAGCTTCCTGGGGCCTCCAGCTGCGTCAGGGGAGCTCCAGCAGGGAAACTCTGGGAACGCAGTCTCTGGCAGGGAGTGGGAACTATTCTGCACCACTCCCGCAGCTTCCCTGGCGGAGAGTGCCCATCTCGGGCTTCCCAGGCCCTCTAGCCGCACCTGGAGAGATTGGCCCTAAGCCCCTGGAATCGCTGACTCCGGCAGGGAGGTGGAACTGCTCTGAGCTTGGTGGCTTCCCTGGCAAAGGGGGTCCATTTCCAGCTTCCTGGGGCCGCCAGCAGTGTCAGTAGTGTCTGGAGTGATCCCGCAGGGAGCTTTGGGCCTTTGGCAATAGCTTACAGTGTCCCCAGGAGAGAGCAACCACCTGCCACTGCCTGAACCCCCAGCGAGGAGCTCAGGTCAGCCTGGGCTCTCAAGCCCAGTGTCTCCATCACTGAGCACAGTTCTGTGACACCACCCCAACTTGAACTAGTGCCCAGGCGCACACCCAGGCCCGGAGTCTACCACCTTGCTGTATCTAATTGTCCATCAACACTAGGCTGCCTCTGCCCAGAAGCATTGATCATTCCCAACCTGGAGGTAGTGGGACAGCACCTTTCTTGGGTCACCGTTTGATCAAACACCCCTCAAGCAACAGAGGGGAAGATACACGAGCACCATGAGAAAACACGGGAAGAAAGTGTCCCAATTAAACCTAGATGATATATCAAGAGAACCCAAAGACAGCATGGTAGAAGGAATGACAGAAAGGGAGTTCAGAATGTTCATAATTAAAGTGATCCGAGAAGAGAATGATGTGACGAGAGAGCAGATTCAGGCTATGAATAATCAGCTAATAGAGCAATTGCAGGAAGCAAAAAATTACTTCAATAAAGAGATAGGAATTCTGAGAAAAAAACAAACAGAAATTCTTGAAGGAAACAAGGAAATGAAGGAAACAATAAACCAAGTTAAAAACTCAATAGAAAGCATAATTAACAGAATAGATCACTTGGAAGACAGAACCTCAGACAATGAAGACAAAATATTTAATCTTGAAAACAAAGTCGAGCAAACAGAGAAGATGGTTAGGAATCATGAACGAACCCTCCAAGAAATATGGGACATCATGAAAAGACCAAATTTAAGAGTAATCGGGATTGAGGAAGGCGCAGAGATACAAACCAAGGGTATGAATAATCTATTCAAGGAAATATTATCAGAAAATTTCCCTAATATGATGAATGAGATGGAAAATCAATTACAAGAAGCTTACAGGACACCAAATGCACAGAATTACAACAGATCCACACCAAGGCACATTATAATGAAAATACCTAACATACAAAATCAAAAGTTGGTTCTTTGAAAAAATAAACAAAATTGATAAACCCTTAGTCACGCTAACAAAGAGAAGGAGAGAGAAACTCCAAATTACTAAAATTCGCGATGGAAATGGAAACATTACAACAGACACAATTGAAATACAAAACATAATAAGAAGCTACCTTGAAAATTTATACTCCAACAAAATAGAAAACCTGGAAGACATCAACAGGTTCCTAGAGGCATATGAGCCACCCAAACTGAATCTGGAGGACATACACAACTTAAATAGATCAATTTCAAGCAATGAAATAGAGGAAGTC
>JAJEJO010000925.1:328109-352566 GCA_020662805.1 Glaucomys volans | reverse complement strand
TTATATTCATGTTTTGTGTATTATATATCCCCTCTTTTCAGGATTTCCGGATTTCACTCATTCTCTGGTGACAGTAATTAAACTTCTATGTTTATCTTGTATTATTAACTGTATATTGTGTAAAATGCACAATGTGTACTTAATATCTTCTTTCCAAACACAAATAGCCTATCTTTGACAGGAGGTATTTTCTTCCAAAGAAAAAAGTAGGGATGACAGAACAAGCACATGCAAATCAGGTGAATTTTGCAACACAAGTTATCTAGAAAGGACTATATTTAAATATTTGAAGTGCTAGGATATTTTCCCAAAGTAGTGGGAGTGTTTGACACAAAAATATGCTGATATCTATATTGGCCATACAAGTATAAAAGTACATCTTTAAAGGCATAACAAAATCATTTCTAAAAAATTCTTTGTCTCAGACATTTCTACAATTAAATTTTGGAATCCTTATTTTTTTATGTGAATTATGAGGCTGTATTTTTTCACCAGATTTTAAAAAAGCTTATTTTATAGCTGGACAATAATTTCCAATTCTTGGGAGTTGGACATAAAAATATTTGTTTGGACCAAGGGCTTAAGGACAGTCTGTGAAACAAGAACCCATTTAAAATTTCATTTAATTTCTAGTATGATACCCACCATTTCAAATAATTATATTGAACCCATGTTGTACTTGATACACCAGTTTACTCTGTGACCGTCATCACTCATGTGATTATATCTGTAATAAATCATGCAATGTATTATCGTGTATTCTTTATTTTCTCCATTTCCTGCAAAATTAATAGAGTATTTGTAGGAAATGACTATTTTCTGGAGTTTTTTTCCCAGCAAGAGTTTTAAATTCAAAGTTACTTGCACAAACCATTGTGTACATTCCCTTTTCCTGCTTTCTTTGCTTGTTTTTTGCTTGATGTTTATTTGTTTTGTGTTTACTTTTCATTGGTGGAGACTGAACACGGATCCTTTCACAAGCTAAGCAGTGGCTCTCCCACAACATTTTCCCCATAGTCTGTGCTGATTCACTGGAGGGTTTGGTAAATCCAAGATTCAGGAAATTGCCCAGCAAGCACCTAAGTGAGTCTCCTCAACATAGGAACATGTGAAACAGAAGGACAACATGGTAAACCCAAACAACTTAAACAGTTGCTGTTTTAATTGACAGGTCATTTGAAAGCTTGTGCAACAGTACAGAGTCTCATATTCCAGGGACTCAGCTTTTTCCTTTTATTTAATGAAACTTCATTCTACACTGGTCACTGAAAATGATATATCCTCTGTGTTTCTTGGAACAGTCCCTCCATTCTGGCCTGCTTCCCTCTATTTTGCACTTCTGCCTTATTATTCATCTCTGTTCATGCCTGTGGTCTTCCTGCTCACCCTGTCCTCAGCATTTGGAGTCATCTAGCTACAATGCAGATGAGGCCATGAACCTCTCTTTAGAGGGTTGAAAGGCCAAAGTTTATTAATTACCTAGAAATCTTTCGTAATGTAAGTTCAGCCTAACTCTTTATCCCTTTTCCCTGCTTTCACTGTCCTCTAGCATTACTCCTTACCAGTCCCTATATATATTTTCTGGGTTTGAGATTGGTCTCCTACTGAACCTACCGCTTCTTCCATTTACATTGTGTGTATGTGTGTGTGTGTGTGTGTGTGTGTTTGTGTGTGTGTGTGTAGTGCTGGGGATTGAACCCAGGGCCTTCTGCATGCAGGGCAAGCACTCTACCAACTGAGCTATATCCCAACCCCAATCCCTACATATTGAAACAAATACTGACCCATTTAATACTTTTCCCTAGTCCAGCTCCAGCCTTTCAAGCTCTCACCACTTTCTTCTCCCTGGCTGGTAACTTCACTACTTAAGTCTCTACTGAGTCCTATTTCCAGGAAACCCACTATCCCTTGCACTTTTTCTTTCTCTACTCTCACTTTTAAGGAGCTTAATCAATTATGGGATCAAATAAACTGTTGACACCAAGGTGATGTGAAAGAGGTCCCGTAAGTCCAGGAGCAAATGGACTAGATAGGGGAAGGAATAATTTACAGGTCAACTGGTAGATACCAGTGGAATAGTTACTGAAATGATGAGGTGACCCCAGGGAAAGAAAAAGCTCTGTATGACAAGGAGATCCATAACCATGCAGGACTGAATGAACAGAAGAGCAGATTTTTCAGAATAATGGACAAAACATTGCAGATAGAAGGTTTTCGTTGATGGAAGTGTAAAAGGTATCAGTCATGGAAATGACTACTGATGAAGTTACCATTATGAGAAAGAAAATAGCAAATTGTGTGAATTTTCATGTATCTATGGTATTTTCAAAATTTACTTCTGGCATCTTTTCATTCATCTTGAGGGAATATGCCTTTGAGATATTTTTGTGTATTGAACCTGGTGATATGTCATGTCTTGCCAGGTGGACTGCTGACGTTTTATATAACTGAAAGCATTTCCTAATGTAGTCAATATTTGCTGCGTACTGTGAGTCAGCTCTTTAACACAGCTACCTGGGAGGCTGAGACAAGAGCTTAGCAAGTCTCAGGCCAGCAGAAACATTTTTGAGAGACCCAGTCTCCAAATAAAAAATAGGCTTTGGGATACAACTCAGTGGCAGAGTGCTTACCAAGGCTGCAAAGTCCTGGGGTTAATCACCAAGTTCACAGTATACCCCACCAACCAAACAGTTAAAGAGGAAAACAATCACCTAAAAGCCAGCCTTATTATCACTTTTTAATTTTTGACAGACTTTCACTCTCTCTAAATGTTCTAAGTAGTTTAAATAAATCATATACCTTTTTCAGCCCAAGCACCTTGAGATAAGTCATCTGAAGAAGAGGAGGAAAGGCTTGATGGCACCAAAACTACCCAGCCCCAGATGTGTACAGGCATACTTTTAAATTCCTGATTTCCTTCAGTTTTCCTTGTCTTAAGAAAGTAACACCAAATTAAATTATCCTCTATAATACTTTGAAATCCAAAGACGATAATATAATATTTATAATGTAACTGGTTATGAATCTGAAAATAGCATTACAATTCATGATGACCTATAGTAAACATTGTGCCTGTGATTGAGGCAGAAATTTGTCTGAATGTTTTTTGTGCTTCAATTTTTGAACCTCCTTAAATAATGAGGAAGTTAAAAGTAAATGGAATTATGAATAGCCACTTGAAGTAATGAATGTATGTAATGGCATTTGTGGTAAAGGATGCTCATTTCCAGTGGCTCACTTTAGTTACATATGAACAGTTTTTCATGCCTAGCTTCAAGATTTTCATTCTGCCTAGGCAACAGTGTCTATGTTAATGCAAAGAGCAGTCCCCCAAAAGATACTCAATGGCCTATTAAAGGAAATTGAAACTTCCCAGAATGGGACCATTGCTTTTGGGTACAAGCAAGAACTCTATGGGTTTTTTTTTCCTTTCAATACTGTAAATCAGTCAATATTATTAAACATTTTCATCCAACCTCTTTAGTGAATGATAGGAAAAAATGCCTTAGAATGCTGTTATTGGAGAGTTAAGAAATGTGAGGTGTTCCTTGCCATGTGTTCTCATGCTGTCTGTGTTAGTAAGGCTGAAGTTTTGCAGGCATTTGGAATACATGTCTCTTCCAAGGATATGTGTGTCTGCAGAATCTGTGCTTTGTTCTGAAAAATGCAGGAAACTCCATTCTCACTAGATCTTGCCCCAGCACTTGTGAACCTTTCTGCCTCTTGCATTCTCACACAGCTCTTTTCCCTCACTACCACAATTTTCAAAGCACCTATTTGAAATGTGCAGTGCCCCTGTTGGCCTCTATGTGTAAATGGTCCAGTTGGCCCAGCACAATTCTTGCTGATGTGTTTTCAGCACATTGCCTTCATTCTCTGTCATAGCCCCACAGTATCAGGTTGAACAAACACCATCCTGTGAAGAGAGCTTGCAGCTGTGCCTTGGAGTTACAAGACATGCAGTGGTTTCTGATCTCTCACACAGACAGATCCTTCTAAATGGGACTTGACCACAGGGCTCCATTATAATCACCAGGAAAGTGCTTAGAGCCACCTTTGTCATAGAAGTGGCAGTAAATACTCCAAAATTCACTGATCATGTTGGGTTGACAATGCCTCGGATATCTGCTCACATGTATGGTGCTGCATGCCATGAGTTTTCTACCAGACACATTCCTGGCATTGATGTCACAGAACTGCAAATACCACATCAAAAAGAAAGTGCCCTTAGTTTTTCTATTCCTTGGTAGACCACAACACCTGCTGTAGCTGCCCAGAGCCCTCAGCACCTCTGTGTCTCATTTTCTCTCCCAGATCCAGCCTGAATAGTATGGTGGTGTGCATACAGACCCACTGAATGACACAGTAAAGTATTGGAAAGATTTTTTTTTAAATACTGGTGTTTCTGATCTCCTATGAGAAGTACCTAGAAAAAGGACCCTGAGTAAAGAAGGGGTCCAGGCGCTCTGATAGTATGGGCAAGAATTTGCAATACATTCATCGTTCCCATGTCTGGTTCTATAACTTGCATATTGTAAACTGCACGGCTTCAAACACTGATGTTGACATGTCTCAGTAGTATGCTGATTTTAGTTCCTTGTGATAAATTCCCAGGTGTAGTAAGGCTTGGTGTTAAGGTGACTGTATTCCTAGTTTCATGAGCATTCTCCACACTGCTTTCCAGAGTGGAAGTTCTAATTTTCAGCCTCACAAACAATGAATGAGAGTAATTGTCTCTCTACTTCTTTTCTCCATTAAATATTAGGGTTGGTAGAATTCTTCTCAGCTCACTAGAGGGGAGCTTCCCCTTTTCCACCATGTGCAAGGTCCCCCCAACACTGCAGCAGGATATTTCTCTGTGAATTCATTCAGTATTCTAAAAGTCAGATTCTGCATTTCATTTGCTCTCAGGCTCTCTATAGTCACTCTCCAGTGTTTGCCCACAGTCCTTCTTTTTCATCCAGAAACCACATACCAGTCAATATGACTCAAACTCTGAAAAATAGTCCGGAAATGCTGTATGATTTTGTGTTGCCAACTTGCTTCATTGGTCTACTTTTTAGCTCTCTCAGTGGAACATGTTGCTTAGTCTACCCAAATTGTGTGATGTTCCGTAAAGAGAAAAGATGGAAACATTTCTTCATCCTGGTTTGTCATTTTAGTAAACCAGAATTCTTCTCCATGAAATTTTGCTGAAAGCTCTTTAGATTTTTGTAAGACTGTGATGACTGAAATGAAGCAAGTCCAACAGTGTTTCATTTCTGCTCAACATGGCATAATTCAAACTCTTATCCCACCAAGTCTCCTAGCTTAACACTAAAACCTTGTGTCAATCCAGTGTTTAAAGAGTGTAAAGCAGTATAATGTTAGGTGTATTTCCTAAGATTGTTCTAAGTAAGCATTTAATGCATTCTTTTGGTAGGAAATGTGAGATACAGTTGCTTACACTGAATTTATTTCCCTTAAGTTATACACATTGCTATTACTGTCTTGTCAGTGAATACTTTTCCTATATCGACCATCCTGGTTTTACCAAATCAGTAGCCATATGAAGATATGAGTTCAGCTTAATCTGGACAGCAAATGCCAGGCTCTCTTTTGGAAAATTTTCTTGTTCCATCTCTTCTTTCTAAATTTTAATTGCCTGATTTCAAAAGTACAAATTTCAGTGATGCCTAAAAGAGTGATTATTACATATTTATGCAACTCATTTGACATTACTTTTTTACAGGGTGTCTCTGAGACTCATCCACAGATGTGTTTCCCATTTATCTGGTGATATATCTCACAGAGCAGAAAAGGGAAAGATGGACATGTCAAAGGTAAGAGCCAAAGGTTATACAATTTTTACCACCCAGAACGATGATTTAAAACAATAAACACTATTGTATTCAAATTGTTCAAGAAACGTACCAATTTAATATTTAGTAAAGAAAAAGAGAGAACCCTGGCAGTAAGTGGAATATCATATTAAGAAAAATTCAGCCCCAAGTTCAGTTGGGAGTGTCACTCTTTGTTCCCATTTAATACATGCACAGATCACAGGAGAGTTTCAAATAAGGAAAAGGAGAGGAGAAGGGGGAATGAAGAAAGACAAAGTCAGAGAGTCCAGGGAGTAAATGAAGGAAAACAAAGCAGTTGGAGGCAAGGAATTTCCAGACATATACCAGAGGGGATAACAGCAGGTGGGGAAGTAGAAGAGTATAAATGTTAGGAAGTGATCCTCAAATCCATAGATTTCTAAAATGTCCTTTGGAAAGTTTAAGAGTCCTTTTCAACCTCATTTTGGGGAACATAATAGGGAGGAGCCTGGGCCTATATTCCTTGAAGGCATGTTAAGGCAGGGAAATTAGAAGCACACTTAAGTACACACCAGAACTCTCAAACTTAAATCAATCATCCTTTGGGCAACCTATTCTCAGTGCTCATTCTGATTCAGCTGTTCTTTGCTTCTCCATTTCCATTACATGCTAAGTGATTCCAGACCACATTGTAAGTAGCAAGGGAAAGAATTTTCCTATAGGACATCTGAATGCAGAGCCATTGGAACATAGACTTCAGGACATATATAACTAGATCATGTGAAAACATGTCTTTAATTCTGCTCATGTCTCTTGACAAGTGGGGAAAGGCTTCATAATTAAAGACAGAGAAATTATATTTCTAAGATATTTTTTTAATGGGAGGAAGGAGAGAGAATAATCCACAGAACATAAAATTGAAAGACTCAAGACCACTTATTCAGATGTTGCTTTTGAAAACCTTCATTGTTGGGGAAATGAGGAAGAAACAAGAGATTAGCTAGGTCATTTTGGTAGTGATGAGGAAACTGAGAGAATGCAGTTCAGCTGCTTTCAATGTGTCCACCTTCTGAGAAAATGTGAAAGACTAATTACTGATCCAGAGAATGATTTGAAACAGGAAGAATTGGTAGAATTTTGGCCAACCTGCAGTGACTAATTTTTTCTCTCCAAAACTACCAGGCATAGTGATATTTGTGGCAGGAATGTGAGTCGCTCAGATGAGGAACATAGTGCATTTCAGAGTCATTGGTTATTTTTAAAGACAACTACAGTTTCCTTTCTTTTTTTCTTTCTGTTGGTGCCTGGATAGAAAACCATGCACCAGGGCATTCTAGGAATGGCCTCTTCCTTAGAAAATTTTCTGATAAGCCAACTCTTTCATGAAAACACTTAAAAAACTGGCAAGACTTATGAAACTAGCCTCAGATTTTAAACAGTAGCCTTTGTAGAGTTTATTCCTTGAAAACCAAAGCTACTGTTCTTAGTGTACAGAATCACTGTGATCTGAGGTTTTCTATATCAGATGGTGTTTTAACCTTTTCATTACTGTGACCAAAAGTTCTGACAAGAACAATTTTACAGGAGGAACGGTTTATTTGGCACTCTTGATTTTAGAGAGCTCAATCCGTAGATGGCCAACTCCATTGTTCTGGGCCCTAGGTGAGGAAGAACATCAAGGCGGAAGGGTATGGAAGAGGATAACAGCTCAGGACATAGAGATCAAGAAGTAAAGAGACAGTGAGATAGTGTTTCACTTTTACAATATAAGCCTAAGGCACGTCCCAGTGTCCTAAACCAGGTAGCCACAACCTACTTGCCCACAGTTACCTCTGGATGCATCCACTGCTTAGGTCATGCCTCTCTACTCTAATCACTTCACCTCTGAAAATCCTTGCATTGTCTCGCACATGAACTTTACAGGTCTCCTCACAACCAAACCATAACCAATGGCTTTTTGTTATTTCTTCCATCTCATTGCTAGTTATTTGTGTAAGTTTTTACATCTTCTTGCTTCACTTTTGGCAGGTCATATGTGTCTAGAAAAATGTCCACTTTTTCTAGGTTTTCCAATTTATTGGAGTATACGTTTTCAAGACTGTCCCTAATAATTCTCTGGATTTCTGTGATACCTGTAGTCAGTTCTCCTTTTTATTTCTAATTTGGATCTTCTCTGTGTTTCTTTTGGTTATTTGGCTAAGAGTTTTTCAATCTTGTTTATCTTTTCAAAGAACCAACTGTTCATGTCATTGACCCTTTTTATAGTTTATGTATTCTTTCATCAATTTCACCTTTGGTCTTATTTATTTACTCCCCTTTTCTGGTTTTGGAATTGTTTTTTTCTTGTTTTTCAAGGGTCTTGAGATGCATCCTTGATTGTTTATCTGAAATCTTTCTAATTTTCTAATATAGGGACTCATAAACTATGTTCATAGTGTCACTGAGGTTCAAACTATTCTTGTTTGACTCAAAGAATTTTTAAATTTTTCTCCTGATTTTTTTCTATTGCTCATTCATCATTCAAAGGTGTATTGTTAAAATGAGCATTATCCTGCAGGGCAGCACTGTGGCTGTGTAGCTGAGGAGGTGAGGAATGCCCCTTGGACCCTGACACCTGAGTTCCTGGCAGAACACTGGATTGATTTTGTAGCCCATGACGATATCCCTTATTCTTCTGCTGGGAGTGATGATGTTCACAACACTAAGGAAACAGGCATGTTTGCTCCAACACAGAGTACAGAAAGGATCTCCACAGTAGACATTATCACCCGAATTGTCAGACGCTGTGATGTGTATGCTCCACCGAACTTGCAGAGGGGCTATATAGCCAAGGAGCTCAATGTCAGCTTTGTCAATGAGAAGAAATACCACTTGTGGGAACATGTTGACAAAATAAAGAAGAAAGTGAAGGATGTAGAGGAAAAGTCAAAAGAATTTGTTCAGAAGGTGGAGGAAAAAAGCATTGTCCTTATCCAGAAATGGGAGAAGTCCCGAGAATTTATTGGACGTTTCCTGGGAATGTTAGGTCCAGAAGGAGCACTGAAACATGCTGAAAGAGGGAAGAGGTTGGATGCTGCAGGCCATCAGCCCAAAGCAGAGTCGCAGCAGCAGCCCTGCTCGTGAATGCTCCCCCTCCCCCTCCTTCCTATGGCCCTTCTCTGGCAAGACACCCATCTTCCTCCCTAGCAAATCTCTCTAGGCACAATGCTGCATGCAGCCTTGCTGTGGGTTACAACTTAAGAACAGGTCGATCACCACTGAGAAATCCTAATTTGAGAACCTTTATTAGCTGGCTGCCCCGACCTTAGGGTTGTAGGGGTTTTTATGCCATAAGTCAGTACATCAATCATACGTGTCTATTGCTGTGATTTAAAATTACAAACTGACATCATGAAATTTAAAATCATTAGCAGAAGGGGGAAGTGGGTCAAAATGACCTTACTTAGGTCCAAATTGAAGAATGGGTTACTAACATCTAGACAATCACTGTTGACATGGTACATTGATTAGGAAAAATAGGAATCAAAAAGAGAACAATTTTATATTTTATAAGAACTGTCATTTTGTGTTGTCAAACATGGTATGCTAAGCAACTGTTGATGAGTACAGAGGTGGGGTGTTCCCACAGGAGAAGCATTTCCTACATGACATGGAGTCTCAGGGTAAAATGGAGTCTGTTTAGTCCTTGCCCATATAGCCTGGCCCATGACATTTCCATGGAGTCCAATATGTCATCCTGTCACAGACTATGATATCAGTGAGGATAAAGAAGACTAACTTTTCATTCCCCCTTTCCTCTCCCCTCTGTCCCATCACCTTCAGAAGCTCTCTCTTGAATTCCACATTGTGATCCCAATACTAAACCTAAGGACAACTACAAAAGAAAGAGAATTGAGGGAAGAGAAACTGGTAATGGGGGAACCAAAATAGCCCATCCCCTAGGAGACAGCAATCACCCACACCAAGGAGGAGGCTGACTACACCTTAGAAGCCTCTTTTGCATCCATCTACTCTCCCCAAGGACTTTGTTTCACTGTTTATGTTCATGTGGTCTTGACAGGAAAATTGTTATTTTTTATTAATTTTTTAAAACTTAGTCTTTCGAATATAGTAAGTAGAACTAATTTTTTGCCCCTGAGGAGTGGGCAGAAGAAGGTAGCAGTGTAACACCCAGAGACCTTTTCTTCCTGATGCACTGTAGTGTCTGCCTTCTGTTCTGAAGCAAACTGGCTTGCCCCATCTTTCAAGCAGTGAGCCATGCTGATGGGCAGTTTGGGGGTTCAGGGAAATATTGTAATTTTGGTTTTCTTAAAAAAAATAAAAAACAATAACTGAGCTAGTCACACATCTCCTAAATGCCCTGCTGGCATGTATGTCAGCATGGCTGAGGGAAGAAGGACTTCTGAGCCTAACTTTTGTTACTCCCTGAGGAATTTCTGTTAGACCTAATGGGGTCCATGAGGACACTAATGGGGATGGAACCAGACCATGTGGTATCAGCTGCAGTTTTCTGCTGTGTTCATCTTCTTAGAAAATCTGTTGCCCATTTATTTGGGAGCTCTTGTCAATCTCTTTCCTGCAACTTATCTTGAAAGGAAGGAACACTTTGAGGGATACAGTGAATAGGGAGAGGCATGGAACAAAGCTCAATCCTGTACATGAGTTTAAATTCATTTCCTGCTTACTCCTCCTGGGAGTAAGTCCCTGGCCTTGCCATGCCTATTTCAGTGCTGTTAGCCCTTTTTTTTTTTTTTTTTCCAAACAGAAGAAACTTTGTGTCTGCAGTTTGAATTTGACTTGCTAATCCATGTTGTTTACTCCATGTTGAATACTTAGGTTTGCACAGAACATAGAGACAAAAGCAAAAGGAAACACCTTCCTTTCTAAAGCAACAGCTTGATCTTGACCTCTGCCCCTCTTAAGAAAGTTCTTAACTAGAACCAGTACTCCATGGAGTGTTTATTTTTCTCTGAGGCCTGCACCTGGCAGGGACTTACTTCCACCACTCCTCCAGAAAGCCACCAGCATTGGTTTGCATTATAAGAGGATGGTAGGTTTTCTCCTTTCCCACCTGGGCCTGGTGGTTATGGCCCCATCTCTCCTACTTGGTTGCCCAGTGGAAATTCAGCACTTGCATTTCAAATCTGAGAATGCTGATGTGTTAACACTTGCTGTTGAACATGATCAAATTTTTCAATCCCCTAGCTTACTGACCTAGCTAGGTCCTCAGCTCCCTGACCTAGGAGACCATGAACCATCAGTAATCCTGTGGCTGAGTTAAGGGGAAGATTGTTTATATCCAGACCTCATCCCTGTCACTCATAAAATACCCCTTGTGGGGGTGGAGTTTTAGTGTTTTCAGCAATGAAAACCACATTTTCTCTTTCTTTCTTGCCCTTCTGCTAGGACTATGAGCACCTCATAGTCCCCTTCCTAGAGCCTTTCTGATGAAGGCTGCTCTTGTGCTTCTGCCTGAGGGGCAGAGGCTAGGATCATTGCCTGCATACACTGCAGGACCCCCTAGACATGTAAACTTAGATCGCCCAGAATTGTAGGACACAGCAGAGGAGAGGGATAAAGAGGAGCCATCTCTTGTCCTGATGACCGTGGAAACTACATTTCTAACTTTTCTCATGATGTAGTTTTTTATGATCAAATCTGGTTCACACAAGCCTTGACCTAGAATCCTTTCTTTGAAATAGTGAAGTTAATGTTTTCCCACATTATGCAGCTTTATTTGAGCTCATATTTTAACTTCTGCTCTGGTCTTCTATCTTTTGGAATTCTGCCATTTTGCTCTGCTTTATTCTCCCTGGTGTACAAAGGCATTGGAAGTCCCTGCTGACACCCACCTGCTTGTTTTCTCAATACACTTGTTCCCTAAGTATACTGGATAGAAAGGGAGATAGATACCCATGACGTGATTTTCCTCCCTGCAGTCCTTCTCAGGAATGTTGTCTGAGCCCCACTGTTTGAGTGCTCCTTCTCTGCTCTCGGTGGGCCACTTTTGGTATGGAATAGGGTCTCTAGGCTGACATGTCTGTGCCACTGCTAAGCCAGCTTATGCCTGTTAGAAGGCTCCCACGCCCATTTACTCCCTTAGTCTCCTGACACTAGCATATTCCAATAATTGGACAGAAAACAGAAACTTTTAAGAGGTGGCATGTTAGATGCTTTGGGGTAAATGTGATCCTAGGTGCCAGAGAAGGTGCTATTGGAATGGTGCATTGTTGTGCATTTGTTCCAGTTAATTGAGGTTAGAGGTTTGTGCACCATGACCATGCCTATGATCTGTAGCTCTTCAAATATGAATGCTTGAGACTCTGGAGCTGTTTCCCTAAATTCCACCCAAGAAAGCACTCAGCCCTGATGAACCAGATGTAGCAAAGATGGGAGAGCCTCAAAAGATGGTTGGCCTCAGAGTCTGTCTATCAGATAGATGGAGGCTGAAGACAAACCCTGTAGCTGATGACCAAGGAGGTGTCATTTCAACAGTTACAAGTTTGCTATTTTCACATTCTAGTCTCAGAATAGAGGTGAAAACTAAAGGAACATAAATGGATACTTGTACTGCTGCAGCTGCTTCTGATCACTAAAGCCAAAGACCCTTATTCTGCAGAGGCTTGATTAAGAAGTTTGGGGATGTGAGAAGGTTGAAAATCCTGATAAAGAAAAAGAAAATGTGAGGGAGATTGAGGAACTTTTAAAACCCTTTTTGATTGTGATACTTTAGGTAGCACCTGAGTTACTTTACTTGTGGCCACATAGCTATTTGGGCGGTCCCTAGGATGGCCCTCTACTATAGTTCCCCTGGGACTTTGTTTCTGGGTTATCTTCACCTGTGGGTAGCTTACTTTCTGGAGCTTATTGCCTTTTTAATCCTGTTCAATATCCCTTACCTAAAATCTTTCCATATTAATTACATTTTGCTGCTTTTCTTTAATTCTCTGAAAGTCATAACTTTTAGATTTTTTTGGTCAGCATATACTCACCAAAAGTTGAACCAATACAGATTTAAAAAAACAAAAACAAAAACTCCCTTAACAATGTTTTAAAAATGGTATTTTTTTAGGCTTATCAATATAAGTATTTTAAAGGTTATGTTTTCACAATCATAATAACTGTTCTTGTTTTCTCTCAGACTGCTATGGGGTAAAATGTGGTCCCTAGCTTCTGTTTTTCCAAATAAGTAAAACATGTTCTTAGGATTATACTTTTAAGTTTTTTAAGTGTTAATTTTCTTAAAAGGAAAGATATTTATATCTGCCAATGTTTTATCTTAGTTTTCTGATTGGGGTAGACATAAAAGGTCCAGGTTTAACATTAGGAAGACTCAGATTGTGTCCCTTTACATTTCAAGTGGGGTTTCCATCCTCTTTTGGGAGGCACTGATCATTTTGAACACTAATTGATTGGTTGGGAGTTTTGTATGAAGAATTTTAAAAACAAAAAGTCTTGGGAAGAACTGACAGTCTCAACATGAATATTCTCCCCCCCACCAGTGTGAATCTGCAGAGAGGTTTTCCTCAGCCAGGGTTCAGTATATAATCTTCTTTTCTATTTTTAATTTGTTCAGAGTTATTTTGGCTTTTGTCATATAGCCAAATATAAGCACTGTGGCTTTTAAAAAGTGTATTGTTCAATCTCCACCTATTTTTATAGTTTCTGAAGGTATTTTTTTGGTGTTTATTTCCAATTTCAGTCCAATATGATCAGATAAGATGCAAGGAATTATTTCAATTTTTAAAATTTGGTGTGAATTGCTTTGTGACCTAATATATGGTTCATTTGTTGGGAAAGGTCCTTGATCAGCTTAGAAGAAAGTGTATTTGGCTACAATTGGATGAAATATTTTGTAGAAGACTTTAACAGTCCATTTGATTTATAATACATTTTTGGTCCAAAAAGTCTTTACTGAATTTATGTCTGGATAACCTATGTACTCGTGAGAGACGTGTGTTGAAATCAACAAACGTTATTGTTCCAGGGTCTATCTGAGTTCTTCATGTAAGTAGTGGCTGTTTTATACAGTTAGATGAACCACCTTTTGTACTTTGAACATTTATCACAGTTATTTTTTCTTCTTGGATTGTTCTCTTTACCATTATGAAGTGACTAGTGTGTCTTCTGCATAATTTAGTCTTGAAGTCTGTATGGTTGAGTGTAAGAGTATAAACTCATGCTTTTTGGGGTAGAGGGCTCCATTTGCATGGTATATCCTTTTCCTTTCCTTTCACCTTCAGCTTCTGGCTTTCTTTGCCTGTATGGTAATCCTCATACAAACAACATACAGTTGGGTCTTACTTTTTAATCCATTCTGCCAGCCTGCATTTTTAATTGGAGAGGTGAGAACATTTACATTTGATGTTATAACAGAAAGATGTCTAATAATTCCTGCCCTTTTGATTTATTTCTAATGTTTAATTTGTCCTGTTTCTCATTTTCTTGACAACTCTTCAAAAGACTTGTCCATTTGTGAACTCTGGGTTTGTTTTTTATTTCTTCTATGTGAATTATTTGCTTATGTTTTCTTTTTTTGGGGGGTACTGAGGATTGAAGTCACGGGCACTTGACCACTGAGCCACATCTCCAGCCCTATTTTGTATTTTATTTAGAGTCAAGATCTCACTGAGTTGCTTAGTGCCTCACTTTTCTGAGACTGGCTTTGAACTTGTGATCCTCCTGCCTCAGTCTCCTGAGCCCCTGGAAATATAGGCATGCTCCACTGCACCTAGCATACTTGTGTATTTTCTATAGTGCCAGCTGAGTACTCATGAATTCTTTTTGGTTTTGCTTATCTGGGAAAGATTTTATTTCCACTTTGATTCTGAAGGAGAGTTTAGCTGTAACGTAGCCATCTTGACTCACAGTTATTTCTTTTCACAGCTTGGAGCACATCACTCAAAACCCTCCTGGATTTTAGAATTTATGCTGAGAAATCAGGTGTAATTCTGATACACTTGACCTTAAATGTGATGTGACATTTTCCCCAGAGGCTTTCTCATTTTATCCTTGCTCTGTATGTTAGGCATTTTGATTATAATGTGTTCTGTAAGGGTTCCTTTTTGATGTTGTCTGTTTGGGGTTCTCAATGCCTCCTGTATTTGGATGTCCTTCTCATTCTCAGGGTTTGGAAATTTTTCTTTATTTTCCTAAAGAAGCTATCCATGCCATTAGCCTAGCTCTCATAACCCTCTTCAATTCCAATGATTCCTAAATTTGGTCTCCCAGTGTTGTCTGAGAGTTCTTGCATATTCTGGTCATGGTCATTTGTTCTTAGTAATATTGTTTGAATGTTCAAGGCCTGCCACTTTTCTTCCAGCTCTGAGAAATGTTTTCAGCAAGGTCTACTCTATTAAACTTCCAACTGAAGATTTTTTTTTTTTTTTTTTACTTATTGTGTCTTCATTTCCTAGATTATTGTTTGGTTCTTTTAAAATATTTCTATCTCCTTATTGAACTTCTCTTTCATACCCTTCACTGACTTCCTTAATTCATTCAGGTGTCTTCCAGCGTTGTCCATTCATTGATCATTTGTCCATTCATTGATCATTCATTGTTGTTCCATTCATTGATCATTTTTATAACCATTCTTCTGAATTCTTAATCTGATATTCCATCCACTTGAATATCTTTAGAATCATTTTCCAGTGAATTATGAACTTTAGCAGGTGTTGTGTTAGCTTGTTTTTTCATAGTTCTTGTACACCTATTTTGGGTTTTATGTATGTGTTGAGATGGGTTTCTCTTTTGCTCTTATGTGTGGGTCTTTTTAGGGCATGTACTTCTCCTGCCACTGAGTCCTAGAGTGCTCTAGGATGAGAACCCTCAGCAGTGTGGTACCCACAGCCTTTGTGTTAATTCTCTCTCTCTCCTTTTTTTTTTTTTTTTTTTTTGAATTGGGGATTGAACTCAGGGGCACTTGACCTCTGAACTACAACCCCAGTCCTATTTTGTATTTTATTTAGAGACAGAGTCTCACTGAGTTGCTTAGTGCCTTGCCCTTGCTGAGGCTGGCTTTGAATTCACGATCCTCCTGCCTCAGCCTCCCAAGCTGCTTGGATTACAGGCATGCCCCACCATGCCCATCTTCATTCTCTCTCTTTTGCCATAGGACTGGATGTCTAGGAGTGGGACCCAAGGCCCCCCCCAGACATTCCCACATAGCATTTTGTGTTTAGTTGGATTTTTTTTCTCTTCTATTCTTCGTACTACATATTGTTGAAGTTTGTGTGATTAATTTGTGTGTGTAGCAAGGTGTGCTTTGCTCTTTGCTGGTTTATTTCAGCAGCAGATTATCTATCCTATGACCTATGTGTCCCTGTAGATTCCCAGCACCTCACAGAAAAAGGGAAACAAAAAAATCTCAACAACTGAAACAACCAATGTATGGCATTAAAATCAATACCCAGTGCCTCCTCTGACATCTACAACACTAATTACCACATAGTGGGGTCAGCTATTGACACAGCAGAAACATAAAGAGCCATGAAGTAGGTCAGGTATTAAACAAGAAGTGTCAACTATGCCATCCACAGAACTAATCATTGCAACAACATGAATGGTGTGAGTAGGAGTCATATAAATTAGATATTAGATATTCTGAGAGATGGTGAAAATACTGTTTGAGAAGAGAGAAGAAATGTGATAGGATAGCAAAGGAAGTTTAGAATGTTCAAAATGTATAGAGTGAATGCAGAAGAGATGTAGCAAGTGATGGCTAGAAAGAAGAATGAGACTCTATCACTTACTAGACCTTTTTTTTTTATTGTGATAGAGTCAAAATTCAGATCCATATGCATGAGAAAGACATCAGAGTCATTGGTCTCTAATACATTAGTCCTTTCCCAAATGACAGTCCCTTGGGTCTATTCACTTTCATGATGACTTTTCAAAATACAAACATAAGAACAGTAAATTCTGTCCTTTATTCTGGAAAAAAAAGAAGTGTGAGAAAAAATAAATGGGAAAAAAGTAAAGGGAGGGAGAAAGAGAACAAGAGGATTTGGCTTTTGGTGAGAGAAGAAAGGAGAAAACAAGAAACAAGGGAAATAAACTAAACCAAAATATTAAAAATAATCTTAATCCTCAACAGACAAGGGAAAATAACTATTATTAAAAAATGCTAAAAATCAGAAAAAAGGACACAAAAATATATGGGTAAATGCACAAAGTAATCAACACAGGAAGACCACCAAAAAGAAAAAGATAGTTCTTAATGAATAATAAAAGACATTTAATAAAAGAAATTTCTCCACTAAGGTGGTCAAAACTGTTGGTGAGGATGGAAAGTCACTGCCTTTATCCAACTGGCATTCTTTCCATTTCTTCTTGGCTATCTGAAGAAAGAGAGGCCATGCACTGGGAGTTGTTAACTCCTTTTTGTATTGCTCACAAAGTTGCCAGTGGGAATTGCCCTGGGCTTAGTATTCCCTATGCCTGCAACCCTGGCCACACTGTAGGTGCTTGTCGGGACAGTATGCTGATATTTGTTGTGATCTCCTGGGCTCAGGCACCAGCAAACTGCAGCATGGCCTCCTCAATATGGTTTCCCCTCAGCTGTCTGCTGGCCAGTTGAGAAACACAGAGCTCTTTTCAAACATCCATTCGCTGTGCAGCCTGTGGATCAGCTGAATACATACTGCATTTCTGATCTACATATTTTTCTTTGACAAATGTTTTTTTTCTGTGTTAGCCCTCTTTTCTGTGGTGAACCAGTGCCAGTGCCACAACCAACTTGGTTCCAGTGTATTTCTACTACTTTGTTCAATGCACCTGAATTTCTGCATCTCTAAGAGCCTCTGACTGATACTGAATTGCAGTCGATTCCCTCTTTCACCCACCTCACTGAGAAGCAGTACACCTACTGTTTGAATCTTGAACCACGGAGCAACTGGAAATGCAAACATCCTCCAATGCACCCTCTTAAATCTCTCCTCTGACTATTTTTAAGTGGGGTTCCTTGTTTTGTTAATGGGAAGTTTGAGTTTCTCGTATATATTGGACAGTAATCCCTTGTCTAATATAGGATTTGTAGCTACTTTCTTCCAATGTGTGAATTGTCTCTTTACTCTCATTATTTTCTTTGCTGGGCCAAAGCATTTTAGTTGAATGCTATTCCATTGGTTTATTTTTGTTTTGGTTACGGTGTTTTGGGGATCATATCTGAGAAGTTCTGTCTAGATCAATGTCATGGACTTTGCTCCTGTGTTTTCTTCTGGCATTTTTATAGCTTCAAGTGGGACTTTTATTTTTTAATTGTAAGGGTTCTTGCTCTTTTTCTCAGGCCAGTCTTGAACTCATGTGCTCATCCTGCCTTAACCTCTCAGGTAACTGGAACTATGGGCCTGCTGGACCACACCCTGCCTCAGGTCTTACATTTACATCTTTAATGAATTTTGAGTTTGATTCAGTTATAAGGGCTGACATAAGGGTCCATTTCTATTCTTATGTTTTTGAATATCCTGTTTTCTCAACAGCTTTTATCGAGATACCCATTTCCCACTTTGTATACTTGGCACCTTTGTCAAATATACATGCACTGTACATGTGTGGGTTTATGTATGGGTTCTTTTCCATTGGTCTTTGCATGTGTTTTCATGCCAATACCATGCTGTTTTATTTACTGTAGTTTTCTAATCTATTTTGAAATCTGGAATTGTGATATTTCCAGCATTGTCCTTTTTAGTCAATATTGCTTTGATTTTGAGAGGTCTGTTTTAGTCAACTTTTTTCACAGCTGACCAGAATAATTTTAGAAGAAGAAAGGTTTATTTTGGGACTCACAGTTTCTTTCATAGATGGCCAATTCCCTTCCTCAGGGTCTGAGATAAGGCAGGATACATGGCAACAAGTGAGGTAGAGGAAGGCAGCTTAGGACATGACACCAGGAAGCAGAGAGAGCAAGCTACACTTGACAAGGACAAAATGTATTTCTAGTGACACTTCCTCCAGCTACACCCTACATTTACTATCTTGTTAATTTGTATCAGAGAGATTAATGTGCTGATTAGATTAATAGTCTTATAACACAATCATCTCACCTCTAAACTTTCACACATGAACTTTTGGGGGACACCTCCTATCTCAACCATAATAGAGTCTTTTATGTTTCCATATGAATTTAAGAATTTTCTCCCACTTCTGTGCAGAATGAAATAAGAATTATGATAACCCTAACTGGCTTTGCTTTTTCTTGTTCCTATTCTTTTTTGTGGTTCTGGCGATGAAACCCATGAACTTGAGCATGCCAGGCAACTTATCTGCCACTGAGCTATACTTCCAAACTGATGACCCTAAATTTCTGGTGCAGCATCTGTGCAGTGGGCCTTCCATCATCCCCACCTCTCCAAGCCCTCACCAGCAGGAGTCCTGGTGCTGACAATCATTGGCTCTGAGCACAGTGCAGGGCACCTTGACCTCCCTGCTGTTCTCAGCACTGCATCTTCCTTCTCCCTCCAGTGCAGGCATCTCCCTCTTGATGGTTCCTTGCCCACTTCTTCATTCAATCCTCACCCTTTTGAGGCCTCCACTCTCCACCCTGCAGGTGCTGGACTCTATCTTCCCTGGTCCCTCTGTAGCTCTCTGCTGTGGGAGCTTTTTCAGCACCCATCCCCTGCCTATCTGCCTTGAGCCCTCACCAAATTCCATCTGTTACAAATCCCTTCTAGTGAGAGCTTTGCTATCACTACAGCCACTATCATCTGTCCTCATCCAGAGCAACACCCCTACCCTCACCATAACCCAAGTTCCCCCAGGTTCACCTGTATGCCATGTCCACCTCCCACCACCAGGTCATTCCTTACCCAGTCCACTGATCTCTCTTGCCTTCCCATCTCACTCCCCATCCATACCAGAAAAAGGCCCTTGGTCTTCTTGCTCCTTGAACTTCCCACTCCTTTTTGGTTTCTATTCCTCAGAGGGCTTTGGCTCCCTCCACCATGTATCCAAAATCTGTATTTTGCTACTTGGTGGGTCCTGGTGTTCCCCTGCTATGGCCTCTCCCAGCACCAGCTTACTCCTGGGATTGTTTTATGTTTGCTTCTTTATTTGTATTGGGAATTGAACCCATGGCCTCAACCATGCCCTGCACCACTGAGCAACACCCCAAGCCCCTGTGATGGTTTTCTAATCTGATGCTCTTTTGGTGGGTGACTAGCAGCCCTCCACTCCCTCCCTGTCTGAAGGGCCTCCCCCAAGTTTTGCAGCTTGTCCACCTGCCTTGATTCTTCCTGCTCAGGCCTCTGCTTCTCTTCTCCTTTCTGATTCTGCATTAATCTTAGTACACTACCCTGATTTCTGTTTGGTGTCTAATTGTGGTAGAATATACATAATGTGCAGTTTACTCTTTTAACCATTTAAAGTATAGGGTTCAGTAGCATTCAGTATGTTCACACCTTTGTGAAAACTGAAACTTTGTACCCATCCTCCCCACCTCAGCCCCTGTTGTTTTTTTGCCTGCATTCCACATTCTGTCTCTATGAATCAGCTCCCTAGGTGCCTCATACAAGTGTAATCATATAGAATTTGTCCTTTCATGACTGGCTTTTCACTTAGCATAATGTCCTCAAGATCGTCCATGGTGTAGCAATTTGTCAGAACATCTTCCCTTTTAATGCTAAATATTATTCATTTTGCATATGAGCCATATTTTGATTCTGTGCTCATCAGTTGATAGATCCTGAGGTTACTGCTACCTTTTGACTTTTGGGAACAATGCTGCTATGAATGTGGATGTACACATACCTCTACGTTTCCCCGCCGTCAGTACTTTTGTGTTTATGACCAGAAATAGAATCATTGAATGATATAGAAAGTATCCCTTGAGCATTTGGAGGACCCACCGCACAACTTTCACAGAAGCTGCACCATTGTGTATATAGGCAAGCAGTGCACCGGTGCTGCTGCAGTTCTCTATGTAGTGATGCACTTGTTCGTTCTGCTATCGTTTCTCTAAACAGTAGCCATCCTCATGGGTACCAAGTGGAGTCTTACTGTGCTTTTATTTTCATTCTCCTAATGTTTCCTAATGTTGAATATCTCTTCATGTGCTTGTTGGCTATTTGGGTATCTCCTCAGGGAACTGGCTGTAGAGAGCCTTCGCCCAATTCTGAATAGTTTCAACATTTTTATGGTTAAGTTATTGAGATTCTTTTGTTTGCTTGTTTAGTGGAGTCAGGATCAATCCCAGGCCCTTGCACACATTAGGCAAGTGCTCTACAGCTGAGCTACCCCCAGCCTAGAATTTGTTCATGTATTCTGAATGTTCATCTCTTAGATATGTGACTTCCAAATATTTTCTCCTATCTTTCCGGTCATCATTTCTGGGGGTATCCTTTGGTGTGCAGATGTTTTTATGTGTTTCATTTTGATGAATCCAATTCATGAATTCTTTCTATACTGTCTGTGCTTTTGGTGTCATATCATTGAAAATGTGGTCAAATCCTTCGTTGTGAAGATTGTTGCTGGTAAGCGGTCTAACATTAACTACCTCCAGGTCTTTTTAAAATTTTATTTTGAGACTGGGTCTTTCTAAGTTGCCAGGTTGGCCTGAAACTTGCATTCATCTGCCTCAGTTTCCTGAATAGTTAGAATTGCAGGCCTTCATCAACACTTCCAGGTGCCAATGTGTTTTCTTCTAAGAATGTTTGGTTTTTGGTTTTAGTTTTGGTTTTTTCATCTTTTCTCACCAAAACATCGAGATCAGTTGAATGTTTGGTTTTGTAGTTTACTTATTTTTCATTTTGAGTTTGTGTGTGTGTGTGTGTGTGTACACACACTCTGAGTATTGAACCCAGGCACTTGCACATGACAGGCAAGTGCTCTATCATTGAGCTATATCCCAGTGCTGAGTTAATTTCTGTATATAAGGAAGTAAAGTGTCCGACTTCTTTTTTTTTTCCCTACCCTGAAGGAATTTACATCTCTTCTTTTATTTGTTCTTTTTAGTTATGCATGGTAGTGGAATGTATTTTTGACATATTATACATACATTGAATATAACTCTCCATTCTTGTGGTTTTACAAGATGTGGAGTTACACTGGTCATATATTCATTTATGAACATAAGAAAGTTATTTCTGATTCATTCTATCTTTCCTATTCCATCTCCCTCCCTTCCCTTCCTTTCCCTTTGTCAAATCCTGTACACTTCTTGTTAAAATTTGTTCTAATTATTTATACATGACAGTAGAATGTATTTTGACACATCATACATAAATGGAGTATAGCTTCCTATTTGTCTGGTTGTACTTGATGTAGAATTACACTGGTCATGTAGTCATATATGCATATAGGGTAATAATATCTCAGTCATTCTACTGTCCTTCATACCCCCATGCCCCCTCCCCTTCCTTTATTCCCCTTGGTCTAATCCAAAGTTCCTCTATACTTATCTAGACACCCCCTTATTATGGATTAGCATCTGTATATCAGAGAAAACACTTGGCCTTTGGTTCTTTGAGATTGCCTTATTTTACTCAGTATGAGATTGTCCAACTCCATCCATTTACCAGCAAATGCCCATAATTTATTTATTCATTAAGGCTGAGTAATATTCCATTGTGTATATATACAACATTTTCTTTATCCATTCATCTGTTGAAGGGCACCTAGTTTGGTTCCCTAGCTTAGCTATTGTGAATTGAGCTTCTATAAATGTTGATGTGGCTGCGTCACTATAGTATGCTGATTTTAAATCCTGGGGGTATAAACTGAGGAGTGGAATAACTGGGTCAAATGGTGGTTCCATTCCAATTTTCTGAGGAATCTCCATATTCCTTTCCAAAGTGGTTTGTACCAATTTGTGGTCTTAACAGCAAGGTATGAATATACGTTTTTCTCCACATGCTTGTCAACATTTCTTGTTACTTATATTCTTGATAATTGCCATTCTGCATGGAGTGAGATGGAATATCAGTGTAGTCTTGATTTGCATTTCTCTAATTGCTAGAGGTGTTGAACATCAAATATGTCCTGTGATCTTTAACTATACCAGAGACCATTGTAGTCTGCATGTGTCCAGAAGGGCAGTTCTATTCCTTGCTGATTCCTAAATAAAACCTGTTGCTTGAGATTTGTCACTCTATTTTATTTAACTTCAAATCAGACACAAAAGAGTAGATGCTGTGTGATTCCATGGGTATAAATTAAAATAGACCAAACAACTTTATGGCATTGTAAGACAGGAAAGCAGCTGCTTGGGCTGATGGCAGACAGTATCCAGAAAACTTTGAAGAAAGACACTTCTGATCTTTGTGTCTGGGCTGTGCATGGCTCCAGTGTAGAAACTAATATTGAATTATGAATAGAGAACTTTGGTCTGCAGGTTTTACTTTAATTTTTAGGTTCATTTAAATAACTTGTAGGGCTGTGAAATGCTTGAAACCCCCGCTAGGAAGCAGGCTAAAACCAGGCACGGTGGTGCAGGCCTATGCTCCAGCTATTGGGGAGGCTGAGGTGGATCACTTGAGCCTAGGAATCTGAGGACAGGGTGGACAACATAGTGGGACCTGGTCCAGTGAAAAGAAAAGATAATGAGAAAAAAGAAAAAGAAAGGGTATAAGGCTGCCAAAAGCTCTGAAGATCAAAGAGGCAGTAGGGAGAAGAAGCCCCAGTCCTCCTCCTGGATTTTTTATTAAGGCTTTAGTTCATAGTACATATTTTATTCTATTAAAAATAAAAACTGATCAAACAAAGAAAATATTTTTAAATAGCACAAATCAGAAGGATGTAAAACCACCTCTTGTTTCCACTGGGAGGATCCTGGTTAACCTGGCAGGTGAGCTGAGCTAGGGTGTGAGGGGCCTCAGGGCCTCGGTGCTGCGCAGACACCCTGCAGTCCACCCACTGGTTTCTAGGCAGAAATACACAGACACAGTCATGCATGATGAATTATTTTGAATATTGCATTTGGAAATTTATTATGATCGATAAGCACTTTGTATGATATTCCATTAAACATTGTGTTTGCCAACTGTCCACTTAAAAAAAAATACATAGTCCTCCTCCGTTTTTTGGTTTTTCTGGGGTTTTTTTTGGGAGGGGGTTCCCCCATTTTGCTGGGTTTGTTTTCCTTTGTTTTTGGTAGTGGGAATTGAATCCAGGGCCTGGAGTGTGCTAAACACATACTCTTCCATCAAGTTAGATCACCAACCCTCTTTTGTATCTTTTCTCATCATTGTCAAAAATGTCTGATTACTCTCCTCTAATATATCTAAAGATTCTTCTATATTTGAGTTTTTTATTTTTAAATCATGAATTTGTTGAATAGGAATAAGCTAAATGGCATGGGCATATTTAAGGCTCCCCATACCTATTGTCAAATTGTTTCTCAAAGCAGTGCACTCACATATTCATCCATGGACTGTTGACTGTTTCTCCAGACATGGATTGTGTTGGCTTACAAATCCTATGTTTATAGTAAAGAAGCCCCTAGGTGGGAGCTTTCCCTCCCATGGCCAGGCCCTTGCTTCTGCTTCAGGTACAGTGTCAGGTTCTACACTTAGAGAACAAAGTGATGGTGAAAATTCACAGACAAAGCCAACATCTACCAAATCATAGGGTAAATGTTAGAACCTCAGGGATCTAAGGAGATGGCACATTCCTCTCCAGAACTGGGTTCACTGTGCACTGCTGATGGAAGAGTGTCCTTCAAG
>JAJEJO010000925.1:294136-327335 GCA_020662805.1 Glaucomys volans | reverse complement strand
ACATCTAAGAACTTGTCAAAAGTTTGTGGATGCATGACATTTCCACTCACAGAAAAAGTGCAAACTAGGGCCTTAGGGAAGAGTTAGTAAGGTACGATAATTAACTTTTTAGAAAGCATTTTGTGAGGAGACAAGGTGAACCCCACAGTTTCTGATCCTGGAGTGAAAGGAATAAACAAGCAAAGGACTGTCTGTTAAGGCGTCAGGCCACAGACACTTGGGAGACCTGCCCTGCTCCTTAAGTGTGGTTGCTCCTTCTCGGCTGAAGATCTGCAGTAAGTTCAAGGTGTCTATTTTCATTGGGTGAGTGGATGTGGGAGGGGCGAAAGGAATATAAATTCCAGCCCTGGTTTAACTGTCTTGGAGTTTGGTCCTGCTCAGCAGCTAAGAGGATGCCTCATTTTGTCCTGTTGGGCTGTTCTCCGTCCTACTGCTCCTGGCAACAAATGCCCTTTGGGTGCTGCTGGTGCTGAGAGGGTTCCTGGCAGTGCGGGAGCTGCCTTGCTATTGCAGGGAGGGCAGTGGGTTTCATTAAGGGTCTGCCAGGACCCTTGGGGTTATTGTGCATGTCCTGGTTTGGTGGGGAGGGGGCTGGACCTGACATGGGCCATTGCCACCACATGCAGTTTTGCTTTCCAAGAACCTTGCCACCCCGACGTCCTGCGCTAGGTCGGTGCTTCCTTGCCTCAGCCCTGCACATTGCTCTTCCCTTTTGGACATCCCAGTCCTTCTGTTGCCTCTGGAATCCCAAGGTGCCTGCCGGATTGCCCTTTGAAAGACATTCAAGGACCCTTCCAGGTCCGCTGCTCTGGGAACCACTTACATCAGTGTTGGGGACAGTTTGGGCTCCTGAAGCCCTGCCTTTCCTCACAGTCATTGGTTTGGTTTGATCTGAGCTCATGAGTCCCCAGTACCTGGAGTTAGGGGTCTTTCTTTCTTCCTGCCCTGAGCTGGTAGGGACTTCTCAGCCCCACACAGCCCTTCCTGCCTCTGTGGGGACTTTGGCTGCACCCAACACTCAGACTGAGGGAGGTGAGCAGCTGATGACTGCTAGACCCAGAGATTCTTTCTGTGACTTTTCTCATTGTTCCCTGGGCTCCTGTTCCCTGGGGATCCTGTCCTCTCTTGTAGTCCTCTCATCCTAATTTGGTCTCTAATTTTCTAATATGCCTGTGTTCTCACCAGACCTCTATCCTTCCTGCCCTGCTATCCCACAGGTCCCCTCAGCCTTTTGTTCCGTCTTCCCCTTCCCTTCCCCTCTGTGTTCTCTTCTCAGAACCATTTCTAGGGTAGACACTGCATCTTAGGTCGTTGCTTCCTGCACACTTGGTACCCTATCTCCCCCACCTCAGGTCTTTCCTCCTGTTCTTGGGGGCCATTTCCTACAAGAAGCTTTATTCACTGCCGCCTACCCTGCCTATATTACTTTAAAGCAAATTCAAATCATCGTATTATTTCATTTGTTATTTGACCTATATATATAAACAATAAGGGTTCTGTTTTTAAAAAAGTAACATTGCTATGTTTATTTCACTCAAAAATGTAGACATTCCAGTTATGTTTCTGTTATTGATTTGTAGCTAAATTTCATTATAATCTGAGAGCATCCTACATGATTTGCATTCTTTCAAATTCATTATGATGTGCATTTAGAGCTCAGAATATGGTCTACCTTGGTGAATGTTCCACATGAGCTTGAGAAGAATGCACATCCTAGTGTTTTGGGTGAAGTCGTCTGCAGCTGTCGATTATATCCAGTTGATTGATGGTGTTGTGAGATCCTCTCTTGTCCTTACTGATTTCCTGACTGCTGGATCTTTCTATTTCTAATGGAAGGGTTCTGCAATCTCCAGTAACAGCAGCACTCCCATGTCCATTGTAATGTTATTCAGAATAGCCAAGATATGGAATCAGTCTTTGCCCATTGATGTATAAATGTATGAATAATAGGTGAGAAATACTTCAGAAATAATTACAAATACTGGGTGATCTCCCTCACATGTGGGATATAAAAATGAATTTATAAACACAGAGAGTAATAGTAGTAGGTATCAGACAATTGGAGAGAAGGAATGGGGAGATACTGCCAAAGAGTAGTTGTGTTTCTGTTCCTAACTTATTTCATGTAACATAATATCCTTCAGCTCCATCCATGTTCTTGCAAATGACAATATTTCCTTCTTTTTGAAGGCCAAATATAATCCTTTTGTGTAAAATATCACATTTTTAATCCATTCATTTGTTGCTGAATGCATTGTTTCCATATGTGGACTTTCGTGAAAATTATGCTGCAGTAAACGTAGAGTATAGATATCTCACTGAGATCCTGATTTCAATTGCTTTGGATATATACCCAGAAGTGAGATTGCTGGATCATATGATAGTCCTCTTTTCAATCTTTAAAGGAACCTGCATACTGTCTTACTTGGTGACTGTACTGATTTTACATTCCCATCAAAAGTGTACAAAGGCTTCCTTTTCTCTAAATCTTTACAATACTTATGGTATTTTTAAAGTCTTTCTCAGAATTAATATTGTCAAAAGCCATATTACTAAAAGTGTTATACAGATTCAATGAAATTCCCATCAAAATACCAATGACGTTCTTCACAGAAATAGAAAAAAAAAGTCCTAAAATTCATTTTGGAGAATAAAGGACCCAGAGTAGTCCAAGTAATCTTGAGCAAGAAGAAAGATGCTGGAGGTATCGTAATACCTGATCTCCAGTTATACTACAGAGTTATAACAACAAAACAGCACAATATTGGCATCAAAATAGACATGAAGAACAATGGAGTAGAATAGAAGACAAAGAGACAAACCCTCAGAGTTACAGTACAGATAATGGACAAAGGTGCCAAAAATACATGTTGCAGAAAGAACAGTCTCTTTAACAAATGGTGCTGGAAAAGCTGGGTGTACATTTGTAGAAGAATGAAACTAGCTCCTTATCTCTTACTCTGTATAAAAGTCAACTCAAAATGGACCAAAGACTTAGGAATTAGATTAGAAATTTTGCAATTGCTAGAAGAAAATGTAGGTTAAACACTTCAGCATATGGGAGCAGGCACTGATATCCTTAACAAGACCTCTAAAGCTCAAGATATAAAACCAAGAACTGGTAAGTGTTATGGCATCAATTCAAAAGCTTCTGCACAGCAAAGGAAACAATTAAGAGCATGAAGGGAGACTAGAGAATGAGAGAAAATTGTTGCCACTTGCTCCTCAGAAAAGGCTTTAATATTCAGAATATGTTAAGAACTCAAACAACTTAACACCAAAATACCAAATAATCCAGTTAACAAATGGGCAAAAGAACTAAACAGGTACTTCCCAAAAGAAATATAAATGGTCAACAAATATATGAAAAACTGTTCAACATCTCTAGCAATTAGGTAAATACCAATCAAAATTTCATCTAACTCCAGAAAGTCAATCATCAAGAATACAAATAATAGGGCTGGGGTTTTAGCTCAGTGATGGAGTGCTTTCCTAGCATGTGAGAGGCACTGGGTTTGATTCTCAGCACCACATTAAAAATAAATAAAGGTATTGTTTCCATCTACAACTAAAAATATTTTAAAAAGAATACAAATAAAAAGTGCTTGTGAGGATATAGTGAAAAAATACACTCATACATTTTTTTGGTGATATTGCAAATTAGTACAACAACTCTGGAAAGATGTATGGAATTCCCCCAAAACTAGGAACGAAACCACTGTATGACCCAGCTATCCAAGTCCTTGGTATTTATCCAAAATAACTAAAATCAGCATATGATAATGATACAAACACATCAATGCTTATAGCACTACAACTCACATAAGCCAAGATATGAAACCAGCCTAGGTGCCTGTCAATGGATGAATGGAATCTGAACGAATTAAACTGTGATTTTATATAGATATATTTATAATAAATATATGCAGTCATATCTATATATGATATATAAATATATATAGATATCTGTAGATCATACTTAATCATATATATTTATATTTACTCAAGGATATTTATATTTAGTCAACTACAAAGAAGAATTTTTAATCAACCATAAAGAAGATTGAAATTATGGCATTTACTCATAAATGGATACAACTGGAGAATATGCTAAGTGGAAAAAGCCAGACTCAGAAAATCAAGGGTTGAATGTTTGCTCTCATATGCAGGAGCTAGAGCAAAGTCAGAGGTAAAAAGGGATCGAATAACATAACATAGAAAGAATATCAGTGCAGCAGAAGAAGGAGATTGAGGGGGAGGAAGGCAGGACAGGAGGGGAGAAAGTGTATAGTGAATTTGACAAAATATACTATGTGCATGTGTAAAATATCACAGTAAATTCTGCCTATGTGTATATCTATAAAGAACCAATTAAAAATAAATAAATGAGTGAAGGGAAGACTAGTAGAGTAAAGGGAATGGGAAAGCACAAGGGTAGGGGAAGCGGGGGTACCAGCGACTGAAGTGGAGTAAATTCCAGGCTTGTATGATTGCATCAAAATGAAAACAATTATGTATAATTTTAATGCACTAATAAAAGCGTAGAAGTTTAAGAGCCTTTCTAACAGGTGTGAGATAATATCTCATTGTGATTTTAACTTGCATTTCTCTGGTGATAAGTGATATTTATCATTTTTTAAATATACATGTTGGTCATTTGTATATCTTCTTTGGGGAAATGAACTTTTCTGATTCGCTACCCATTTCTTAAATGGATTATTTTTTTCTCCCTAAACATTGTCCTAAAGTCATGTGTCTCTTACTGTTTACTTTTCCAGTAATGGAAGCCATGGTCTTATATTAAAATCTTTAAAATATAAAAGCATTATAATTTTATTCATCATATTTTGATGTGTTAAACTGAAGGGACCCTACAGCTAAACACATTGAAATATTTTCCATCCACTCAATGCATGGGTATCATCATAGGCATATTTGATTATTTGATTTCATTTGAGACATAGAAGAAAATGTACTAAATTAATTTATCAACTGATTTCTCTCCAAATATTCAGCATTAGGATTCCATAAATAATATCCCAGTTTTTTACATCACCTCATGTTACCTGGAATGCATTGTTAAATACAACCAGACTGCATTTTCTTATACATTCTCTCTTTATCCAGTTATATTTTAACATATCCTGTTATACACATTTTAATGATGAGAAGCAATATATTTTTGCATTTCAATTTTCTTATTGCCTGATTGGTTATGTATACTTCAGAAGGGTTCACTAGAACTCTTAAAGTCAGAACCTCCTTCTGAATGCCCTATTCAAGGCACCCTTCACTTCCTTGTTCCTCAAAGTATAGATCAATGGATTTAGTGTAGGAGTGACTACAGTGTCAATGATGACAATAAGCCAATGCATGTCCATGGAATTCCCTAATGTAGGATGAATGTAGATGAAGAGAACAGGACCCAGGGGATGACTGTTTCCTCCCTCTCTACTTGCCCCAGAGGAGCATGCAGGGACAAGGGGACTTTGTCACTGGAGCCTTGATGCAGGAGAGGTGCAGGCTAGAGCCCAGCAGACTCTTGAGTACATCGCTGGCAACTGATCAGTCTCTCCCCAAAGTTCTAAAATACCATGAGATCTTGCTTCATCCCTGAAGCTGCTTCCATAGGGGATGGGAGACCAAAGGAAAGTATGGGTGCCCTTGGCACTCTTTGTTCTTTAGAAATGTATTAATGTTTTTTAGTTGTTCATGGACACAGAATATTGCTTTAATTAGTCAATCCTTTATTTTATTTTGATTTATTTGTATGTCACACAGGGAACCTAGTGACTGACAGGTGTTAGGTCAGCACTCCACCACTGAGATCCAAGGCCAGCTGTGCTCTAGGGTCTTGGGCCTTCACCCCCACACACACACACTTTTTTGGAGCTCCTCCAGGGCGATTTCCATGACCCCTGCACCCACACCCCTGGTCCTGAGGAGTGGCAATCACCATGACCTCCTCAAGCCATTCACATAGGCCCTAGGCCTGTAGTAGGAGGGGAGCTAGCATGCAGGCATTGTACTGCCAAGGGCCTCTTTCTCTTCAGGGTCCCTACAGGCCTTAGGCACACCTCCCAGCCCCTACCTCCCACTGCCATGGGCAAGCTGCAGAAGACTGGTTCTCCTCAGGGAGGTTAGGACTCGCCAAGGGTGCTAGAGGAGCCTACCCTGTCCCAGGGCACCACCTCCCTCTGTACCCTGTTCCTCCCTTACCCATTCCAATGCCCGGGAGTGAGTCCACCCTCCTTTACCCAGGAATCAGGGGCTATTGGGTCACAACCCCACAGATTCCTGGCCACACAGGGTTCCCCTGTTGATGCTGTCCAGGCTTCTGGGAGGTGAAGCCAGGTGGATAGGGGCATCCAGAGACAGTCCTCATCCCAAACACAGCCCTATCCAGGGTCTCCATGAGTGGAGACTCCCCAGATGGAAAGCAGAACTGTCTGCAAGTATAGCTTGGGCCTTACAACCTGGATACTAGAGACAGGTTCAAACCCCAGTGATCCAGCAAGCCTCAGGGAGAGATGGGTTTCGGCAGGTTAGGGAGCCCCTTGCTCCATTTCATTTTTTCTGCACCTCCCTTAGGCCTCCCACACTCCCTGGGCCTACTGCACTTGGCACTGAAGCAGACAAGACAGCTGAGAAACAGGACCCATGGATGACAGTCTGCTCCCTCTCTTGAACCAAAGGAGCGCACATGGACAAGGGGACTTTCATTTCCAACTAGAGCCTGGGTGCAGGAGAGGTGTAGGCTAGAGCCCAGCAGCCTCTGGAGTCCTTCTCTGGCAGCTGAGCAGACTCCCCACAAAGCCCTAAAATACCATGAGATCTCGGCTCATCCCTGAAGCTGCTTCCCTGTTGGATGGGAGACCAAAGGAAAGTATGGATGCCCTAGGCATTCTTTGTTCTTTAGAAATATATTCATTCTTTCAGTTGTCCATGGACACAGTACATTGCTTTAATTAATTAATCCTTTTTTTAAAATTTAGTTATATGTGAGGCTAGAATGGGAACCTAGTGACTGACAAGTGCTAGGCCAGAACTCCACCACTGAGTTCCAGGGCTAGCTGTGCTCTAGGGTCTTGGCCCTTCTCCACAAGCATAAACACACACACACACACACACACACACACACACACACACTTTTCTGGGACTCAACCAGGACTATTTCTAAGATCCCTGCTCCCACACCCCAGGGCTTGAGGAGTGGAAATCACTATGACTCCAGTTCCTTCTGTGTCTCTGCGGCCCCTTAAACAGAAGGCAAAGAGTGTAAATTACTTTCTTTTTACCTGATACAGGGGTGAGCCTCAGCTTTTGCCAAATATTTGACCCTGACACTTGTTGAAGGCTATATGTTTCTGTTCACTATGATTATCTCACAGAAGGGTACCATCTGATTCTGGAATACAGTACAGAAGTTACAGTCAATACCCCCATTTGTTCCTCCCCCTGCTGAATTGAGGTTCTTTCTCTGGGCTCCACTCTACAGTGTTGATAGGTAAATTAATAAAACCATTATAATTCAGATATGAGGTGACTCCCAAAAGCTCATGTGTGAGTCAATGCAAGAAAGTTTAGATTTGAAATGATTGGGATAGGAGAATATTAACCTAATCAGTTGATTAATTAACTTGAATGAAACAACTGGTTTTGTTCATGAACATTTCTTTCCTATTCTCTTATAATGTAGGGAGCATTCATAAATGTGGGATAGGGAGTTCTACCAGCAATTTCCCTGTGCATGAGTATAGACATTGCATTCTTTGTTATCAGCTGAGGTTTTGTGACTCCCTTTCCTCTGTAGCAATTCTCAAGGAGGTAAAACCTTCTCTGGCGTTCTCTCACTGCTCCATGCAGATAAATTTTATAGCACTAAGTATACTGTTCTGTAGGTGTTATTCTCAGTTTGCTTATATATTCTGCAAGGCTGTGGTTTCCTCCAGAGGACAGAACAAATCATTCCTCTGCATGAATTCATTGCTGAGTGATATATATAAGGGCTGTCTGCTTAGCTAAATATCTCCCAAGAATAAGATAAAAAATGTTATATTGGGGCTACTGTGTTGGATAGTGGAATAATGAGTTTTAGATATTATCAGATTCAGATGTAACAAAAGTGTAAAATGTTCTACTATTCCATGTAAAAAAGGAGACATAGTGACAGAAGCGCAATACCTGCTTTTAAACTAGTCCACTTGGAAGTAACTTTGATAGTTGCCATTATATTATTTTTACGTAAAATACTTTTATTTTAGACATGCAAGGAGAGCTCTTTCAGGATCTACTGATTTAAAGCAAGCAGCTGTATACCCATAACAAAAACAACAACTTGTTACAGTTCAGCACAAAGCATCCAAAGCAGCCATGAGACAATGCATATTTACATAGCATTAAAACCAGTGAACAAGCTACTGCAGGACAGGGGGAGAGATGAAGGGAAAAATGGAAATAAAACATCAGCAATGCTTCAAATGTAGTGCATTACAGCAAGAATGGTAAGAAGGGAAGTAACAGATCTGCATACCTATGTAATACAAAGTTTGCTGGTAGGTCTTCTTTCAGTGGTAAACAAGTTGAGTCTCCTCTGTAATTATTGTGTAATGACAACTTACTGAACTCAGGCTTAAAACTCTCTAGATACAAACAGTGAATGATTTTGGTACTTTTCCATTTGTACTAAATTTTTCTACAAGTTTTATTACAAACTTATTCAGTATTGATCAATGTTAAAATTTTTGTATTCAGAAACATAAAACTATAGTTATTAAAGCACTAAATATTTAAACAAACATTTACTATATTAGAAAACCATTAACTAGGAAAACATAAACATTTAGGGGGCCACACTTTGGAAAATCCTGTCTTGAGGCCTGATTGCTCTTGCACGCTGCATGTCCCGCCGAGTGTGGGTGGGGCGGCACCGTGTGCCTAGGTGCCTCCTTGTCCTCCAGTGTAGCGGGGACAGGGCCTTGGCTGCTGGCACCAGGAAGTTCTGGGCATTGAAGCATGTCAGTGACCACCCTTGGGAAATGGGTACAACATTTGCGATGCAGAAATACCCAAAACCTATGAATCCCAATGTGGTTGGAGTTGATGTGTATACAGCCTCCTCTGGAAACCTGCATAGCCACAGAATTCTCAGCACAGACTCGGGACTGCCTTCCATCCTGAAGTCTCCTATTGGTGCAGCAAGAACCAAAACAAATCTGCAAGAACACTCTGTAGTTGATCCTGTAGAGAACAAAATGGAACTTCAATCTACTCATATTTCCTTTACAAATATGGTTTCAGTGGGTGAGAGACATATACAAACCACATCCTCAAGACCCAGAAAAGACTATTTTGACTCAGGAAGCCATCATTTCGGTGCAGGGAGTCAGCCTTAGCAGTTACCTGGAAGAGCTGATGGCAAGCATGATATCCTCCAACGCTACTACAGTCTGAGAAGGAATGGAATGGGTAATGCAAATTAAAATGTTCAGATCAGAGTTGATGGCTTCAACAAGAAGAAGCATAAGGACCCTGATGGTGGTGGCAGCATTTGTAGAGAAACGCCCAAGTCAATATACAATATCAGGTCACAAGGTCTCTCCAAGCAGACAATGGATTTATTTGTTATTGAAAAACTACAACTATATTTTAGGTAGAATTTAAAAAAATAATCTGGAGTAAAGCTACATGACTTTTGATCAAAACAAAAAGACACAAGGATTCTAAAATCCAAAGATTCATCTGAGGTTAGTGTGGCTTGAAATGACTAATTTCTAAAATTTCTGTATTTCTGTAAAAATTTAACAGTTTTTTAAAAGGGTACTAGGGAGAAATTGGTATTGACATTGAGTTTCCTTAAAATATAATTTTAACACCTTTCAGACATTGGAACTGTACTTGACTTTGGACCAACCTCAGAACCAAGCTTTCTGACAGTTCTTAAAGATACTGATCAATATCATTATTCAGCACAAATGTGATTCAATAAATGTGACACTACAAATTTCTTAACTGAATTTTAACATTAAATTTTACACTTAGTACAGATTAATTTTATCTTCTTGTGTTATTTCCACATACCATTTTATGTGATTCATTAGAACATTCTAACTCATAGTCTGCAAGACAGTCCCACTATAGTGTTGCCTTTGCTTCTTGATTCCTTCAGCAATTGAAGGCTGAACAGTGCTAAATATTATGGCAATGCTTACTTTGACAATGTACTTCAGCCAAAGTCTCTTTGGTAAACAGTAATGATTGCTATGTTTTTTCTTATAAATTAATTACAAATGCTTCATTAATTATAACATGCATGTGTTGAAGGTGAACTCTTACTCAAAACATTCACGTCATAAACCTTGTCAAAATGATTTAGATCAGTTGTGTACAAGTTATATCAAGATCATATATAGAATGAAATAATACAGGAAAGAGGAATGCAAAAATGAAAAAATACAATTGCCATGGTACTGGTTCTGAACTCTTCTATTATTATGTTCATAAGTATATCAGCTCTCTATTTTGCTGTGAAATTCTGCATATTTGATGACTAGTCATTTAGTGCACAAAGACATTAAAATATTCATGCTGCAGCTCCTATAGTAATCAGCCTGTTCAATTGCTTCAAGAACATTTTTCTTGGATGTTTTCTGAACTTTCCCTCCCCAAAGAAATTCATCCAAAATAAAATAAGCCTTCTCAAAATGAATGGTATCAAGTTCACACACACACACTGCCAAAATACTTGACAATGAATTATTTCCAGGGTAATGACTTCATTGTCCTGATCTTCAATAGCACAGCACAAAATGGAGTAGAATATCTTTTGTAAACAAACTTCAGATCTTACCACTCAAGGAAGGTGTACATTTTAGGTTTCCTTGATGATTGGTCTGGACAAGTTCTTCCTTCTCTTTGTTTGACAGTGAGACATACCATTTCTGCAGTCTACACTTTCCCCAACGACTGAAAAACAATGTAAACTGAATGGCAGCTGCTGGCCACAGACATGATGGAGCTCAGCCAAGATGACTGAGGGAAAGCCCCTGTGGTCTGGCTGAGGAGAAGAAGCCACCGTGTTGCTCTGGGGAGGCAGATTTCAAGAGGTGGGACATCTGGCACGGTGAATTGCACTAAAAATGAGGATGGGTTTATGTGGGAAAATATATCTAATTAGAAAAACGGGAAGAAAGAAAGAAAGAGAGAGGAGGGAGGGGGGGGAGGGAGGGAAGGAAGGAAGGAAGGAGGGACAGGACATTGGGATTTTATAGCATAGTGCCAAAAAGTTGTGGGTGTCATAAGTGTTTAATTTTCACAAGAAGGTTCATGGATTTTCACACCATTTGAATATAAAATGAGAGCTCTATAAAGCTCATTTCTTGGTGGGGTGGACCTTCTTCTTCCCTATCCCCAGCACACAAGAAGAAACAACAATTGTAAACTCTGGACAAAGGAATAAAAGGAATCCTACCAGAAAGAACTAAAGAATGACCAAATCAGTGTAGAAACTAAGGGTACATTTAACACTTTTTAGAAGGCAATGTCATGGCACTGGGATGGGCACTGGTTTTCTTTCATCTCTTTGCATGAAGACAGGGCCCAGGGTGGAGGGGTGAAAACAACCTAAGAGAAAACTGTAGTCTGGCTATATGCAGATCTAGAAAACGGAAAGTGATAACCTGGATCATGGAAAGTAAGAAGTAATTCCAGAAAGAAGAAAACAAACAGTGGGGACCCCAAAGATTTGTGGATACCTTCTCTGGCTAACATCTGAAACAGACATTTGTGGACAGATTGTAAACAAATTAAAGCTAACAGAACTGAGAACTAAAAATCCATGAAAAGGGAATATCTGATGATGACCTAATGATGACTTCAGGAATCTATAAAGGTTGAGGCTAGGTCATGAACAGAGCATGACAATGTTATCTGTGCATTTGCGGGGGGGTCTGTATAGAACAGGTGACCCAAGGAACTGGGAATTGCCTTCTAAAACAAAGAGTGCCCTGTCAATATGGAGGTACCATTTGAGTTTTGTCATAATCATACACTGCCCTTCTGTTGTTTGATTTTTCTCCAGCAGTGTTCAAAATTCACCAAAAGGAGAGATGTTATCAGCATGGAGTAAAATGGGGGAGGATCAAGAAAGTTGAGGTTAAGAAAAATCCAGGAGCTGAATAATTTTCAGCCAAGCTCCATTAGACCTTTTAGGAAGAACTAATGCCAATCCTTCTCAAATGATTCCATGAGATAGAAGAGGAGAAAACACTACCAAATTTATTCTTTGAAGACAGAATCACCCTGTTACCAAAGACAAAGGCACATCAAGGAAACAGAACTTCAGAACAATATTCGTGAGAAAAATAGATGGAAATATGTTTGATAAAGTATTGTTGAGTGTCACTGCAAAACATAATATGAAGACAGTGTACTATGATCAAATGGTTTTCATTCCAGAGATGCAAGGTTTTTTAAAATATATATATTATATGTATCATATTATATATTATTAATTATATATTATAATTATTATATACTATATTATATATTATATTATTTATATTATATTATTACCCTTCAACATGACTAACCTGTGTTGACTTTCTCTTCATTACATGATTGGAAATCACTGGATGTTAATGTAGTTCAACACAGAATGAAAAATCAAGATTGTTGCTGAAAGCAGCAATAGTACTTGAAACTTAGAAAGCTTTTGAGGAATTATTATTATGTAGAAGCTGATCCAATGGTGCAGACCTGTAATTCCATAAACTGAGGAGGTTGAGGCAGGAGGATTGTGAGTTCAAACCTAGATTTGGCAATTTATCAAGACCATGTCTCAAGATAAAAAGTAAAAGGGGAGGCACAAGTTGGTGAATTGGAGTAAGGCAGTATTTTTCCTAGCTCAGCTACCCAGAACTCAAGTAGTGGTAACACTGCTTCTCCTGATGCTTAAAGTGAAATATCCTGAGACTGGAGGGGCAATCTGCCCTAGCCGAACTAGACACTGACCCATTAAATGGATACTAAAAGAAAAGTTACCCTAAATTTATCAATCATCTGTGGAGAACTGATCCAGGATTCATCTTGGGACTACGAAACCCAGATTCATGAGTTTGCAAATAGGTCCAAGTAAACTTATCTGAGCCTAGCAAAAACTTAAATGAGCCTAACAAATCTGTGGAAAATCAAAAACTGAGAGCATTTCATCTGGAAGAATACAGGTTGGAGAGGCAAGACAGAGCCAGGCTCTACCAAACTCTGTGAGTCCTACTGCTTACAGGGGCCAGGAACACTGAGTGGGGAAGTTGGAAGGGTGATATGAGGTCAACTGGTCCCAGTGAACACCTGGCCTGGCACTACCAGGTTCCTGGTTTCAACCCAGGCCAGCATCCACCAGGGCGCCACACCAGCCTGTTCTCTATCACCCACCAGAATCAGATCTGGTTTGGCACCTGCCTGGGTCTCCCGGTCCCCCATTCCCCAGTCCCAGGCCCCCAACCCAGTCACCACTCTGTGTACCAGGCCCATAGCCCAGCCTGCCAGGCCACTGCTTTACCACCAGACCTGCCTGGCCCAGCCACAGCTTCACTACACAGCCACAGCTATCCCATAAGGCCCATCACCCAGCACCAATCTGCCAGACCCTGGTCGGCCAGGCCCGTCAGACATAACGTTAGCCAGTCCACCACACATTGGAAACCTAGCCTGCCAGGCCCACCACTTCACAGCAAGGTCCACCTGACCAAGACTGCCACTTCACAACCCTACCTGTCCATCTAGCCACTTTGCAAACTGGCCCACTCATCTAGGCCAACTAGACCTGTTCAACAAGCCACTATACTGCCTGGCTACTTAGCCCCTTCATTGACTGGCTGCAGCCCATCTTGCCTGACACACAACTTCGCTGTCAGGCCCATGTGCCCTAGCCAAGGGCTTTGCCATCCAATCACAACCCAGCCCAACTCCCAAAAATCTCCTAAGAAGAGAAGTTGGGAAGTCTTCAACCCCAACATTTAAGTGAGAAACCTAATAAAAGGGAAGGACTCAAGAGCTCACAGCCCATACTCCCACTTTTAATTTATACCTCAAGAGGAAATGAAAGAAAATCAGTTGGGCACACACAGTGAGTACATATGTTCACTGACTATTTTGGCCATCATTGTGGAAATAGCTCCTTAATTTCTTAAATTTTCACCAATATTTTCCCTTTTTTTCTGTTGTTTTGCTTTGCTTTTTTTGTTTTTGGTTTTTAGTATTTGGGATCTGTTTCATTTGAATGTGTACTGATTGAAACAAAGACCCTATACATATGCATAGCCCTATACATATACATGGCCCTGTTTTTGGAAAGTGCTATTTTCCAATTTTCTGTATTGGGGGGTTTGGTTTTCAACTAACATATTTTTTGTTTTGTATAGTTTTTTGCCATTAGTCTGTCTCTCTTGTCCCATTCTCTCTTCTCTCATCCTATGTTGCCTCTGCATCAGCCCTGTTCAACTTTTGAAATTGCAAGCATTTCTACCCTCTGATCTCTTCTTATTTCTTCTTAATTAACTCCTTTTAAAATTTCTCTTACCACTGGTTAGTTTATAAAATGTCAGACCCTACCACTAACACTATAGCAGTAGTTAATACACTGAAATTCATAGATAATACCTATTGTTTGAGTTTATGACAGACATAATTCATGATTACCTATTGTCTTTACTGATGGAAATTACTGATCCTACCATTTCTGTTTATTCTGCCAATCAACATTATAGATGTCATAATAGGAACTAAGTACTTACTATAAACCTATATGTTTTATGCATAGGTTTTGGCCGTTATTTGAATCTGCCTAATCTGTGAGGCACTGTATTTCTACAAGATCACTAAAAGTGTTTAGAATAGAAGCTGTACTACTGTAGAAACATTTAAATAGATGGGTAGACACATAAACAATATGTAAAAACAAGGAAAGAAAACATTCAGAACAAAACAGAATGATTCAACAATATACTCCTCTGACATTGCAGTGCAGGAAATGTTAGGGAAGAAATATGGAGAGTTTATAGGTAAGATTATCTAAGAGATAGAAGATGATGTATGGAGTGAAATCCGAAAGAAAATACAAGTGAAGGACCACTTCATTAAGAATATAAAGATTTTGAACAAGAATCAATTGGAAATTCTTGAAATGGAAGGATCTATACACCAAATTAAAAATTCAATGGAAAGCATTACCAATGGACTAGATCAAATGAAATACAGATTTTCAGGCAACAATGACAATATGCGCAATCTTCAAAATAAACTTGGTCATGAAGAAAAGATGTTAAGAGAGCATGAACAGAATTTTCCAGAAATATGGGTAACATTCAACGTCAAATCCAGGATTTATAGGGGTTCTAAGGTATAAATTAAAGAAATGCACAATATTTTCAAAGAAATAATAGAAAAGTTACCAATCTAAAAATGAACTGGGAAAAGCAAATACAGGAGGCATACAAGACTCCAAATACACAAAATTACAACAAAGCATTCCAAGGCACACTTCTGCCTACCTTATAGGGAAAGGACAAAATTTCAAAAGCAGTTGGAGAAAAACGATTCATCACATTTAGAAGTAAACCAATCGAGATTTCAGCTGATTTTCCAATGCAGACCCTAAAAGCTAAGAGGGTGTGAAATAATGTATACAATGCTCTGAAAGAAAAGGTATGCTGGGGATGGGGTTGTGGTTCAGTGGTAAGTATGCTTGCCTAGCATGTGTGAAGCACTGGGTTCAAGTTTCAACAATACACATAAATAAATAAAGGCTCAGCAAAAACTAAAAAGAAATTTTTAAAAATATTTCATGAAGATGGAATGGAGAAAACATGAAACTGTCAGAGGATAAAACCACACTGAAAGAACAGTATATCAAAGGAAAATCTAATTCAACTTCAAAACTATGATTGCATGACCTATGTGATCCTACAATCAGAAAAATGAGAAATTACACTGCATTTATGTATGTTTTATCAAAATGTATGAAGGCATCCTACTGTCATGTGCAGCTAATTCGAACAAATAAAGAAATTTTAAATTTTTTAAAAACTAGAAATAAATCAAAATGACAGGAAATAAAATTCATCTCTCAATAATGATTGTTAATGGATTCAACTCATCACTCAAAAGACTGGTAGATTGGGTTAAAAAGCAAAACCCAACAATATGCTGTCTCCAGGAGACATACCTCATAGGCAAAGACATCAACAAAATGAAGGTAAAAAGGAGGGTAAAAAACTTAATCATTCACATGGATCTCATAAGCATCTAGTGTCATACCTGACAAAGTGGGATTCAAGCCAAAGTTAGAAAAGACAAATGAGGCCATTTCATAATGCCTAAGGGCATGATAAAGAAAAAGAATTAACAGCTGTAAAGGTTTATGCCCCCCAAATGGAGCATCTACATACATCAAACAAACCATTCTCAATATCAGGAATCAAATAGATGAAAACACCATAATACTCAGTGACTTTAACACTCATCTCTCTCACTAGACAGATTAGACAGATCATCCAAACTAAAACTAAATAAAGAACATACAGAACTAAAAACAGTACATTAATAATTTAGACTTAACAGATACATATATATGATATAGTTTTACATATATATTCTTTCATCCATCAATGATTGAATACAACCTCTCAGCAGGACCTGCAAAATTTTCTAAAATAGACCATATTTTAGGACAAAGAAATTCTAAGCAATTTCAAAAAAAACAGATAATACCTTATATTCTATCAGATCATAATGGAATAAAATTAGAAATCAATGATAAGATAAATAAAAATTACTCAAACACTTGGAGACTGAATAACTATTGAATGATGAATGGATAGCACATGAAATCAGAGGTGATATTAAAAATACACAGAGGTAAATGAGAATAATGATACAACATACTATAATCTCAGGGAAACTATGAAGGTGGTTGAAAGAAGAAAGTTCATAACATTGAGCTCCTACATTAAAAAATCAGAAAGATACCACATAAATAATCTAACGTTGCATCTTGTAGCCCTAAAAAAAGAACAAATCAACACAGAAATCAGCACAACACAGGAAATAATTAAAATCAGAGCCAAAATCAATGGAATTGAGAATTTTTTTTAAATTAATGAATGAAAAAATTGGTTCTATGAAAAAAATAAATAAAATTGATAAGCACTTGGGAAAGCCAACCAACAGAAAAAATGCAATGTATTAAAATCATGTGATGAAAATGAAAATATCACCATAGATACTACAGAAATAGAGTATAATCAAAAGCTATGTTAAAAATTTACACTCCAATAAGCCAGAAAATCTTAAAGACATCAACAAATTGCTAAAGACATATGACCTACACCAACTGAACCAGGAGGACATAGAAAATGTGAACAGATCCATTTCCAGTAATGAAACTGAAGATGCCATCAAAAGCCTACCAACTAAGAAACTCCCAGCATCAGATGGATTCTCAGTTGAGTACCACCAGATGTTAAGAACTAATACTCCTCAAATTATTCTACAAAATAGAGTAGAAGGAAACTTCCAAACAAATTCTATGAAACTAATATCATGCTGATAGAAAAAAACAGACAAAGACATATTAAGGAAAGAAAATTTTAGACCAATATTCCAGATGAACATAGATAAAAAAATTCTTAGTAAAATACTGGCAAATTACATTTTAAAAACATATTTAAAATGTATGCACCATGATCAAGTGGGGTTCATCCCAGGGGTGCAAGGTTGTTTCAACATATGAAAATAAATATAGTTCATCACATCAAGAGACTTAAAGACAAGAATCACAGGATTATCTCAACAGACACAGAGAAAGCATTTGGCAAAATACATAATCCATTTATGATTAAAACACCAGAAAAACTAGGGATAAAAGGAACATAACAGTATAAAAGCTATGGACACCAAACCCAAGGTCAACATCATTCTAAACAGAGAAATACTACAACTATTCCCTCTTAAAAGAGGAACAAGACAGGAATGTGCACTTTTACAACCTCTATTCAGCATTGTCCTAGAATCTCTAGCTAGAACAATTAGGCGAAAGAAAGAAATTAAAAAGATACGGTTAGGAAAAGAAGAGCTAAAACTATCGCTGTGTGCTAACAACATGATCCTCAAAAACTCTGCAAAAAAACCCAAAAACTCCACAAGAAAACCTCTAGAACTCATAAATGAATTCAGGAAAGTAGCAGGATTCAAAATGAACACTCATAAATCAATTGTGCTCCTATACTCCAAAGACAAATTAGCCAAAAGAGAAATTAGGAAAACTAAACCATTCACAATAATCTCAAAAAAAAAAAAAAAAAAGAAGAAGAAGAAAAAGAAAAAAATACACCTTGGGATTTGATCTAACAAAAGAAGTGAAATACCTCTACAGTTAAATGTATAGAACACTAAAGAAACAAATTGAGGAAGAACTTAAAAGATGGAAGAGCCTCCCATGTTCTTGGATAGGCAGAATTAATATTGTCAAAATGACCATAGTACCAAAAGTCCTTGCTATACAGGCATAGTGAAAATTCCAATGATGTTCTACATGAAAACAGAAAAAAGCAGTCACGAATTGCATTTGGAAAAATAAGAGGTCCAGAATAGCTAAAGCAAGCCTTAGCAAGCAAAAAAAGCAGGCAGCATTATGATATCCAACTTTAAATTATACTATAGAGCTATAGCAACAAAAACAGCATGGTATTGGCACCACAACAAGCAAGAAGACCAAAGGAGTAGAACAGAAGATGCAGAGAGAAACCCACATAAATATAGTTATCTCATACTGTCAAAGGCACCAAAAACATACATAGGAGAAAAGATACACTTTCTCAACCAATGGTGCTGGAAAAGCTGGATATCCATATGTAATAGAATGAAAGTTAACCCTATCTCTCACCCTGCACAAAACTCAACCCAATGTGCATCAAGGATGTAGTATTGGACCAGCAACCCTGTACTTATTAAAGAAATTTTCAACCCAACAATCCAACAAAATGGCACAGAATCAGATTTCCTCAATAAGGCATCCAAAGTGCAAAAATTAAAATCAAAAGATAATAAATGTGATGGCATCAAACTAAAAAGCTTCCTCCCAGCAAAAGAAACAATCGAGCTTCAAGAGAAAACTTACAGATGTGGAAAACATCTTTGCTACCTGCTCTTCAGTTAGGTTGTTACTTTCCAGGATATACAATAATTTTTAAAACTTAGTGCAAAAAACACCCAATGAATAAACAGGCAAAAGAATTGAGCAGACACTTCATAGCAGAAAAAATAGAAATGAGAAACAAATTTATAAAAAAATGTTCAACATCTCTAGCAATTAGAATAATGCAAATTACAGCTACACTTAGATTTTACATACCTTAAAATGGCAATTTTCAAGAATACAAGTAACAAATGTTTGCGCATGCAGGGAAAAAGGTTCACTCATATGTTGCTGTTGGGACTGCAAATTGGTGCAACCACCCTGGAAAGCTACATGGAGATCCTCAAAAACTAGGAATGGAACCACGATTTGACCCAGATATCCCACTCCTCAGTATATATCCAAAGGAGTTAAAATCAGCAAACTACAATGATTCAGCAACACTAATGTTTATAGCAGCTAACTTTGCAATAGCTAATCAATGGAACCAACCATGCTGCCCTAAAACAGATGAATGAATAAAGAAAATGTGGTACGTCTACACACTGGACTATTAATCAGCCATAAGAAATGACTTTATGACATTTGACAATAAATGGATGGATCTGTAGACTATCATGCTAAGTGAAATAAGCCAGTTCCAAAAAGCCAAAAGCCAAATGTTCTTTTTGACATGTGGAAGCTAACCCACATTAAGTGTGGGGAAAAGGGGAAAAATAGAAGTTCAGTAGACTGGATAATGGGGAATGGAGGGAAGGAATGGGGATAGGAAAAGAATAGAGAGTGGAATGAATCTGACATAGTTTTCATATGTATATATATGAAAACGTCACAGTGAACCCCATCATCATGTAGATCCACAAGACTGGGGTCCTAATTAGAGTAGGATACATTCTATGCTTGTATAATTGTATCAAAATGGATTTTACTGTCAAAACCAAAAAGAACCAATCGATCAATAAATAAATAATATCTGTAAAAAACATAAGAAAGACCAATAGAATACATAAAAGGCAACAGGGGGACAAAGAGGAAATCTAATGGTGAAATCTGGGAATTGAATTGGAGCAAATTATATTCTGTGCTTGGTACTACGTCAAAATAGACCCCATTTTAATTTAAAATTGTAATGTGTTAATAAAAAAAATTTTTAAGCAAACTGATTTACCTGCAAGTCAGATCCTATCTTGATAACCATGAAATTCAAGTTGGATGTGGAGGAGAGAGGAAATACAGGAGGAGATTAAAGAATGGATAAAGAGGGAGAACTCAGTATTTTATTCTAAAAGGAATGTGGGCTTCTACAAAGAAGAATATAATCAGAAAAGGTCCATGGTTTTCATTGAATTTTCCCAAAAAGAGTGGCCAGAGAAAGAGGAGAGAGGGCAGTTACAACCATTTTGGCAATTAAATTAAGTTTGTATCAGTGGAGTGAATATTTTATTAAAATACTTATTAACACCAATATTGCAGTTATTTCAGAAAAAAATGATGTTTTGCTATGGAAACATAGATATAAATAGAACATTTATAAGTGCATTGTGGGAGGTTTTATTTAAAGGGAGCTTTTTGAATAAAGATACTTAAAACCATGAAAATCAGTATGGATAGTTTGACAGTTTTCTCCCTATGAATATATACATAAAATTTTACCATAAAGTAAGATCACTATGCAGTGATTTTAAATGTAGTATAAGCTACTTTTCCATTAATGCTACAAAAATTATTTTGCACACAAATGAAGAATTTCTGAATTCATTGGGAATTCAGATGATGTCAGTCATTGATATATGTAAGGGAGGTGTCCTCAGTCAGCTCTCAAGGTTTTTACATGCTCTTTATCTTTCAGTGCTTAGGTTCAAGTTTGCGCATTTGCAGAAGGCAATGCCATTCTTCACAGGATCACACAGTTGGTTCAGATTGACAAAGACAGATGTAGAAATCCAGCCATCACACTCATATTTCTGCCATATTTTTCTTTCTTAAAACCCAAGCATGGGTGATGGTAAATTATGGTGGCCTTACATTGAATGTCAATGTTAACATACTAGAAACTATATTGTAGGGTGAGTAAGAGAGAGAAATTTCACACAATTCATATCAGATAAGGGGTCTTAGGAGAGACTTCTGTAGAAAGCATTAGTTCTCACATACTAATGAGTATCAGTATTTAGGCAGGCCATCCCAGTTTCTGACACCCATCACAGACAACCTCCATTTTTCAATGGGACCATATGAGGGAACACACAGTGGAGTGTATTAGAGAACCAGGAAAGCACTGAAGCACCTACAGCATTGCCTGTGTCTGACACTCCTCTATGGAAGGAGTTAAAGGGGAAAGGAGCTGAAGCAAGAAGGAACCATTTTGCTACTGTATTGCTACTTGCTGCTGGTTACAGAGAAGCCATTCTTATTGCCGATTTATAAAACACTTCTAAAACTCTATCTGTTCTTTTAAAGACACTTACTGGCAAATACAAAAGAAAAATATTTCATCTGGGTGAAAGTCTGGACTTGTGCCTTTGTATAAAATGTGTGCTTATAAAATGAATACTTTTGCTGAAAGAAGGTTCTATAAAAGAGGAAAGCAAACTCACCACTTGGATTGTGGGACACAGCCTTGTGGTCTGCTTTCACGGTAAACTGACATTGCTTCTTTGGGGATACCTCTTCCACCTTGGGTTCTAGGACTTTGGAAATTGTGGCACAGTCCTTTGATTCCTGTGTCAGGAGTGTGATGTCTTGAGGATGACTCACTTCCATTCCATGGGCATCATCATGCCCTACAAAGTGAAAAATATAAATGTAGACTTCAGACTGCAAGTTGCTAGGACCATTTTGCTACAAACTGAAATGGACTAAAGTTTATTTCTTGGAATTTCACTGTAAAAAATCTTTCGATGCCTGAATTATCCCCAGGTTCACTCTTATAGTTGGTGACAACTGCATAATGCAGTAGCCCTTCCTACATATTTTTACAGGGAGTAGGGAAAGTAAGGGAGATAAAGAAATCCTTAAAGAATATCTTTTTTGGAATGATTTTGAAGATCAATTTGCATTATAGTTGATTCTAGTATTCATCTAAGAATATTTAGAAGTATTCTAATTTTACATGATGCCAGCAATATTCATTCATTCATTCATTTATTTATTTTTTGGTACGGGGGATTGAACCCAGGGGCACTCCACCACTGAGCCACATCCCCAGCCCTATTTTGTATTTTATTTAGAGACAGGGTCTCACTGAGTTGCTTAGGGCCTCGCTAAGTTGCTGAGGCTGGCTTTGAACTCGTGATCCTCCTGCCTCAGCCTCTCAAGTGCTGGGATTACAGGCGTGCGCCACCGCGCCCGGCAGCAATATTCATTTAAGTTCAGAAAATCCTTGTTCTCTCCTGGCCTCAAATCCATGATAAAAAGAATTTACCCTACCTGTAAAAGTACTGTAAGGATAAAATACATAACACTTAGTGGCTAATATTGTATACACATTAGAGAGAAAGCACTACATATGGGAAGCATCAGTCTTAATATCTAGCACGTCCACCTGAAAAAAGACATTTTATGGTTTTACTAAATACGTAATAAGAGTGACTCAAGAGCACTTGGACTAATATGCTTGACTTATGCTCCCTCACTGAGGTTGGAGTTCACAGATCATACTCAGAATGAAGAATGAAAAGGATGAGGAACACAGAAACACAAGCAAAAATAAATCCACAAACTAGAAAAACTAAGCCCTGGAGATCTGGCCACAGTGTGACTTTTGCTCTCTAGTACTCCAAGTAATCGCATCGTTCTCATATACTCCTCATGTCTTTTCATCCTAGCAATTTTTTAGGTATACAGACTTGGTCACCTTCTATTCTTAACTCTAAAGGTCACTTCATAAGCCCATACTCTTCCTTTCCACACAATGCAGGCATTTAATACAAATTATTCCAAATAGTTACACATTACAGTAATTTTCAGGGTTGAAAACAAAAATGGCTTCTATAATAGCAGCACAGAAAATTTATTTAAAATGTTCCAGGGTATTCAATATGCCCAGTAATGAAGTTTGAAACTGCTGTAAGTAGTTATTATCTACCTATTTTCAGTTTACCAAAATAATTATTTTACAGACACACTTGATTTTTAATGTTTTATAAGTGCATTTATATATAATTTTAATGACATCTCATCTTTCATTGTTATTTTCTTTTAAAAAAACATGATTGAGAGAAAAACCTGAAATGCCATAAATTTTGTGTTCAGTTCTCTATATAACAACTTTCTCTATTCTAAGCCTTAGCATTAAAATGCACGGCAATACTTCATACAAACATGTGGTTTTACATTATGCAGACCACTTTAAACATTCTGAATTGTTCACGAGTGACACTGCCAACAATGAGATAATTATATGGGATGATGCATGTAACATGGTTCACCCAATGTCCAGCAGATACTAAGCATTTTTATCATCATTTCAAGAGCTCTAACAGACAGTATCACTTATTTTAATTGAAATATTTGTTAAGTACATTGAATAAAAATTATTTATCAAGAATTTTGTTATGTGAATACAAGCAAGATTCATCTCACATATTCATATGTGAACAAAGCATAATTTGTTGGGTTTTATTTCCCAGTATTTTCTCTTGTCCCCCCACCCCCATGCCCTGTTCCTCTCTATCCCATTTTTTCCTCTATGGATCTCCTTAATATTTTCATAAGGGTCCCCAACATTTTTTTCTCTCCAACATTAGCATATGAGAAAACATTTAACCGTGACTTTCTGAGCCATGCTAATTTAATTTACCATGCTGTTTTCCAGCTCCTATCATTTACAAACAAAACATACAAAATTACATACTTCTTTATGACAGTGAAAACTTCATTGTGCACATATATATATTCCTCACATACTCTATCCATTTATCTAGTGACAGGCACTTTTATGGTTCTATAACTTAGCTATTCTGAATTGTGCTGCTGCAAATATTGATATGCTTGAAGATTCAGATATTTGACAGTATAGAATATTTGGCTAAAGATATCATGACTAGTAATCGAAAGTACATGAATTCATATTTTGTAGTTGCACGTCTTCAGATTAATAATCATCCCAGAGCTGGGGTTGTGGCTCAGTGGTAGAGTGCTTGTGTAGCACATGTGAAGCACTGGATTCGAGCTCAGCACCATATAAAAATAAATAAATAAAGGTATTGTGGCCATTTAGAACTAAAAAAAAATTTATAAAATCATCCCAAATAATCCTAATTGTTTCAAAACACTTTCATAGCATGCTAAAATTCTGTGGTGTCTCAGGATCCACTCGGAAGAAGAAGTGGAAGAAAAAAGAGGTTTCCTCTAGATCTTCTACTGCAATTTCAACCACTATAATTCTATCATATATGGAAAATTTTCTTGTAAAGTTTTTTTAAAGATATGTTCAAATCACCTTTGCATACCATACAAAATGCTTCTTAAAGATTGTAACTTCATGCAATCCAGTTATAACCCAACTATGCTTTAACATGCCCTGATTGTTTAGCAGGACTACCAATGAAAGAATAACAACCCAAGACAACAATGACCCAGGTCTGAGGATCTCTTCACCTGGGGTCACTAGAACCACCACATTCCCAGAACCTTCACAGAAACACGTCTATTTATTACAAAAGCCAATCTACTCCTTAACGATACCTGGGGAATCTTCTCTATTGTGACATGGCACTAAATCTTCTCCCCAGGGAGAAATTATACGTTCGAATATAAAATCAGCATGCTCTATCATAAATTGTATGAGCGAGGAAACCTGTGAAAGGGGAAAAATTTAAACTGTTACTGTCCATGTATATATATTTGTAAATCACATTTCATGTATGAGTCATGACTTTAACAAAACTGCAAAAATCCTGAGAAAAAAATCCACTCTAAAGCACACCAACGTATCACGTTCTTTTTACATATTTAAAATGTACATTCAATTTGCCACCAAAAGTATAATACTTTCAAAAGTACTTTGGGTACAGAAATCTAATCAGTGAAATAAAGCCAACTTTGGTTTTCTTGCCTTAATACTAGTACTTTATACCAGTGACACTGCTTTAAAATTAGGATAAGGTTAAGCATTCTCCACAGCATGTTTGTGGAAAAGAAATATTTTTGGCTATTAAATATTACTGTCAATAAGAAAAATTTAGGAAAAGCACTTCTTAAGTAACAGACAGATTGTCATAAGCTTGAGAAGAGGACTGTTTTGTGGGTGTACTGTGAAGACCCAACTAGAAATAAAATGTTTGTCCTGACTAGTCTCTCCATACATGACCTTCTACTACATCCCATAACTGGAAGTACTTTCATGACTTGAAAATAGTTTATTAGGAAACTTTGTGCCTGCAATGGAAACTTCCTTTTCTCTTGATATAGTAGCTAAGATCAGGGGACATGAGAAACGTTTCACACAAAGGGAATGATATTTTCAACCCCTTATTTACAGGTGCTGTAGGGGTGTGAGTTCAAGTAACAACTCTATCATCTCCACCTCCATTTTTTAAATGCAAAAACTGTACATCTGGAGAGAGGTGGGTGTGGGTCTGGGAACTGAACTTTGACTCATCTGACTCCAAATTCCTTGGGGTTTATTTTAAATAATAGCTTATATCACTCCATGGTTTGAGTCAGTTACACTGGTTTGTGTCCTTAAAGAAAAAAATTGTTTTTGAAACTACCACCAACACTTTTCTATCATATTGACTGTACTCAAAATTATAACTCAAATTTAAGTACACTTATACACTAAAGCAATTTAAGGCACTGTCTTTCAGAATGTCATGAATTTCAGTTTCAAAATGAGTACTCTATCCCATAAGGTATAAAAATCGACATCATTACCTTCTCTGTAAACTGAACTTCCATTTTTGAACTGGACACTGTAGCTGGCCAAAGGGTGCTTGGGGCTACACACACTGCCAAATGATATGACGTCATTTTATTGACAGATGAATGCAATGTTTTTTAGAACTCCAAAGAGACAATTTATAACCATCAGATTGACTTTTGGTAGCTTTTCTAACAGGCTAGAGACAGAAACATGTGCTCATTAAGCAAGACATTTCATTAAAAACTTGTAAATACAGGCAATCCTCGTTGTGCATAAGGAACCATGTGCAAAATGGGTTAAAACAAGAATACAGATTGCATAGGCTAGTGGTTCAGTTCATGTGCTACAGTGCAGAGTGAAGACTCAAGAACAGGCAAAAATTAACATAGAAAATCATTATTTTTCTGTACATTGTCTCCATCATTCAATGAAAATCTAAGAGAATACTGAATAACAAAAGTTTTTTGAAATTCGTTCCTGAAAAAAGAATATTGTGTTTACCTTAGACAAATCCTGCAACATTTCACAATACTCTGAACCAGGCCCCATACAAAGCCTTCTGATAAAATTAAAGTGCATCTTTATTTCCCAGTACTAAGACCGGAACACTGTCACTTGGAGAACCCAAACTTTAGCAATTGAAAGTTCCAAATCTATTCTGGGAACTTGTGCTGTGCTCCCCACACCACAATCTCAGGTCAATTCTATTCCAAATGTGTCTCATTGGTACTCCTTTCACAAATATGACCAGCCAGTGGTTTTAGATTATGCACTCTTCCCACTTTATACTTGATAGACAACTGTGAACTGTTCATTCATCAAAAGCAATATTTACTAGGATCCAGAAATCATCATATATACAGATATATGTAAGGTGTCTATTTATGTATGTACAAATATCTACAACTATAGATTTTCTCTTTAAGTAGCAAGCTTGCAGAAATAAAAGTATTCCAACTCCTACTTTACAAAGAGCAGAGGATTTACAGAGCATAATTGATAAGTTACAAAAGGCTGAAAGAGACCAAATGATCATTGGGTGTATTCAGCGGAAAAGCAAGCATCTTGCATATGTTTCATACTTATCTCATCCTAATGGGACACTAGACTTTGAGTTATTTTACAAGTTCATAAGCTGAATATAACTGATAACATATACCTAAAATTTCTCTAGAGATTCAAATTGTGTCTGCTGGAGAGAAAACTGATCAATCTGCATTTCTGCCCTGGTACAAAAAGTCAAATTTACATCTCTCATAAATTCGTTTCAGCATTACCAATCCAACTTTTGTAAGTTTTGGAACTTTGGAATATCATTTGAATTCTTTATAACATAACACTTGTTCTTTTATTAACTAATGATTTAAGTAATATCATGTTTATCACCTTTCATAAGTTTAGTATTATTTGTAAGAACATCACAATTTTATCTTTAACAGCCTAAAGCATACAATACTATGAGTAATGAGCAACAAAGCATAAAACTTAATGCGTTTTCTCTCTGAATGATTACATCATGAAAGCAGATGTAGAAAGTGATGGCTTCTAGTGTCTTCAATAACTGTACAACATTAGACTGATAAATGTGTCCCAACACTGTTGTAGTTGAAAAGTTGCTCTAGAGTAATATTAAAGTAATATTAAATACTCAGTCAAGTAAATAATGTTGGAATTCATGGACTTTCAAAGAACTGAAGTGCTGCTTTTTAATGAACAGACATATCTTTTCTACACATTTATAAAGGAGAAAGTGTTCAGGAATGTGTGATAGTGAATTCTATCAGCAATCTTTTGTGCATGAGGATAGAAACTGCATTCCTTGTGATCAGACTGAGACTCTCCAACTCCCTTACCTTCTTCGCACTTCTCAATAGTTAACTGCTTCTGTGCTGTGCTCCCTATCACCTTCCCAATACCCAACAGAGCACTAATTATACTGTATTAAATATGTCATGCTTGGGTTTCAGGTGAGCTTAGTTGGTAGAGCACCCACCTAGCATGTGCAAGACCCGGGATTTGATCCCCAGAACCACCACCAAAATAAAGATGTTATTTCTCAGTTTACTTACTCTACAAGACTGTGACTTGTGACTTTCAGGCCAGTACCAGGGAGGTGAGAATGCCTGGACTAGTACAGGGCCAAGCCTCCCTCCACCCCGCCTTGCCCTCCCCTCCTCCTCCTCTAGCCTGGCCACCCCACTCCACTGTGGCCACAGGCCAACTTCAGATCCCTTCACTGACTTCCAGTGGTCGTCAGACATTATCCTCCTTCTGTACTATGGAGCCAGGTTCATCACAGGAATTTCTCAAACCCTTAGTCATGCTGAGCAAACATTTAAAAAATGGAAAACTGAGACACAAAAAGTTATGTGATATGAGTTTTGTTGCTGGTGACCACAAAATTCCAGCTCACAGTTTGGTGCTCTCCTCTATCTGTTTATTTTGCTGCCATGTTTACTAATGATGTCAGAGAAACCAGATGAGAATAAAAATGGAAGGTGTAGAAACAAAGTCATTTTTTTAGCTTGATTCAGTATGCGTATACAGGCCACCTTGAATTAAAAGATAATATTGACTGCCTGTTATCTACTGCTTGCCTTCTTCAGCTTTTCCAGGTTATGGAAGCATGCTGTAACTTTTTAATGAAGTATCTTCACCTGTCCAACTGTCTTGGAACCCATTCTTTCGTGGAACTCAGGGTTGTACAGATTGACATATAATGGCTCACAATTTTACTATGGAACATTTCATGGAATTAATCAGAAACCAGGAATTTATGTTACTGCCAGCCAGTGCAAAGCTCTTGGCCAGTGATGACATGAATATTTCAAATGAAGGGACAATGCTGAATTCACTTCAGTCCATCATGATTTGGAAGAGACACAGAACGAAGTCAGTAACCTTTTGGCTTATAGTAGGCTATGATTTCTTTCGCCATGGTTCCTGGCAGACATGGAAAGTAAGGTGCATTTTCAGGATAATGTAGAATGTTGAAAACTCAATATGGAACCAATGAAGTATCATTTCTTACTAGAGAAGACCCATGTTACAAAGTCCTTGGATAAAACCTAGGAAGTCAACTGTTGGTACATTATTTGTAGTTGGAGGAATGTATTCAACAAAAGGGACAGCAAGAAAGAGATCCAAGATGGCGGATTAGAGGAAGGCTGTATTCCTACTTGCTCCGTGGATTCCTACTTGCTCGGGATTCAAACAGCAGGAATATGACTCTCAACGAGATTTAATATTCAAAGCACATATAAGGGGTCCCCAGGTGCTGCTCCAGAACCAACTCAGCCGGGCTGGGCTCGGCCCGCCGCGGGAAGCGAGCGACGATCCGGGAGCCGGACAGCTACGATCCGATCCGGGAGCGCCTGAACCTGCAGCTGCTTCGGAGCCATCGACCTGGATCTGCGACAGCCAAGTGAGTGCGGGTCCCCAGTAGCGCTTCGGAGTCACTGGCCGGGGCTCCAGCACCAGCCAGCGGCCTCCCAGGCAGAGACCGAGCATCTCAGGCTACCTGGGCATTCAGAGGCGTCCGGGAAACTCTGAGATCGCGGACTCTGGTGGGGAGATGGAGCTACCCCACGCCATTTTGGCGGCTTAACTGGCGGAGAAGGCTCATTACCAGCTTCCTAGGGCCTTCGGCTGCGTCAGGGGAGCTTCAACCGGGAAACTCTGGGAACGCAGTCTCTGGCGGGAAGTGGGAACTATTCTGTGCCGCTCCCCCCAGCTTACCTGGCAGAGAGCGCCCATCTTGGGCTTCCCAGGCCCTCAAGCCGCACCTGGAGAGGTGGGCCCGGAGCCCCTTGAATCACTGACTCCGGCAGGGGAGGTGGAACTGCTCTGAGTTTGGCGGATTCCCTGGCAGTGGGGGTCCATTTCCAGCTGCCTGGGGACGCCAGCGGCTTCAGGGGGAGCTCCAGCCGGGAAACTCTGAGAACGCAGTCTCTGGCAGGGAGTGGAAACTACTCTGCGCCACTCCCCCAGCTTCCCTGGGGCCGCCAGCAGTGTCAGCAGTGTCTGAAGTGATCGGGCAGGGAGCTTTGGGCCTTTGGCAATAGCTTACAGTGTCCCCAGGAGAGAGCAACCACCTGCCACTGCCTGAACCCCCAGCGAGGAGTTCAGGTCAGCCTGGGCTCTCAAGCCCAGTGTCTCCATCACTGAGCACAGTTCTGTGACACCACCCCAACTTGAACTAGTGCCCAGGCCCACACCCAGGCCCGGAGTCTACCACCTTGCTGTATCTAATTGTCTATCAACACTAGGCTGCCTCTGCCCAGAAGCATTGATCATTCCCAACCTGAGGTAGTGGGACAGCACCTTTCTTGGGTCACCGCTTGATCAAACACCCCTCAAACAACAGAGGGGAAGATACACGAACACCATGAGAAAACACGGGAAGAAAGTGTCCCAATTAAACCTAGATGACATATCAAGAGAACCCAAAGACAGCATGGTAGAAGGAATGACAGAAATGGAGTTCAGAATGTTCATAATTAAAGTGATCCGAGAAGAGAATGATGTGACGAGAGAGCAGATTCAGGCTATGAATAATCAGTTAATAGAGCAATTGCAGGAAGCAAAAAATTACTTCAATAAAGAGATAGAAATTCTGAGGAAAAAACAAACAGAAATCCTTGAAGGAAACAAGGAAATGAAGGAAACAATAAACCAAGTTAAAAACTCAATAGAAAGCATAATTAACAGAATAGATCACCTGGAAGACAGAACCTCAGACAATGAAGACAAAATATTTAATCTTGAAAACAAAGTTGAACAAACAGAGAAGATGGTTAGGAATCATGAACGAACCCTCCAAGAAATATGGGACATCATGAAAAGACCAAATTTAAGAGTAATCGGGATTGAGGAAGGCGCAGAGATACAAACCAAGGGTATGAATAACCTATTCAAGGAAATATTATCAGAAAATTTCCCTAATATGATGAATGAGATGGAAAATCAATTACAAGAAGCTTACCGGACACCAAATGCACAGAATTACAACAGATCCACACCAAGGCACATTATAATGAAAATGCCTAACATACAAAACAAAGATAGAATTTTAAAGGCGGCGAGAGAAAAGAATCAGATTACCTACAGGGGGAAACCGATACGTATATCAGCAGATTTATCAGCCCAGACCCTAAAAGCAAGAAGGGCCTGGAACAACATATTTCAAGCTCTGAAAGAAAACGGATGCCAACCAAGAATCTTATATCCAGCAAAACTTACCTTCAGATTTGATGATGAAATAAAATCCTTCCATGATAAACAAAAGCTTAAAGAATTCACAAAGAGAAAGCCTGCCCTACAGAACATTCTCAACAAAATATTCGAAGAGGAAGAAACGAAAAATAACAATCTCAGTCATCATGGGGAGGAACTACCCTAAAGAAAGAGTCCATCAAAGGAGAAACAAAGTTAAGCTAAAAACCCTAAAAAAGCTAAAATGACAGGAAATACAAGTCATATCTCAATAATAACCCTGAATGTAAATGGCCTAAACTCATCAATCAAAAGACATAGACTGGCAGACTGGATTAAAAACAAAGACCCAACAATATGCTGCCTTCAAGAGACTCATCTCATAGAAAAACATGCCCACAGACTGAAGGTGAAAGGTTGGGAAAAAGCATACCATGCACACGGACTGAGTAAAAAAGCTGGGGTTTCCATCCTCATTTCAGACAAAGCAGACTTCAAACCAAAGATAGTCAGAAGGGATAAAGAAGGACATTTCATATTGCTTAAAGGTAGCATAAATCAACAGGACATAACAATCATAAATATTTATGCACCAAACAATGGCGCATCCATGTATGTCAATCAGATCCTTCTCAATTTCAGGAATCAAATAGACCAAAACACAATAATACTCGGAGACTTTAACACTCCTCTCTCACCATTGGACAGATCTTCCAAACAAAAATTGAATGAAGAAACTATAGGACTCAATGACACAATCGCTAATCTGGACTTAACGGACATATATAGAATATTCCATCCATCAAAAAGCGAATACACTTTCTTCTCAGCAGCGCATGGGTCCTTCTCTAAAATAGACCATATGTTATGCCACAAAGCTACTCTTAACAAATACAAAAACATACAGATACTACCTTGTATACTATCAGATCATAATGGAATGAAACTAGATATCAACGAGAAAGTTAGAAACAGAAACTACTCCAAGACCTGGAGATTAAATAATATGCTATTGAATGATACAGGGATAACAGAAGACATTAGGGGGGAAATTAAAAGATTCTTAGAGGTCAACGAGAATAAAGATACAACATATCGAAATCTCTGGGACACCATGAAAGCAGTGCTAAGAGGAAAGTTCATTGCAGAGAGTGCATTTAATAAAAGAATGAAAAGTCAACAAATTAATGACCTCACATTACAGCTCAAAGCCCTAGAAAAAGAGGAACAGATCATCACCAAAAGTAGTAGAAGACAGGAAATAATCAAAATCAGAGCTGAAATCAACGAAATTGAAACAAAAGAAACAATTCAAAAAATCGACGAAACAAAAAGTTGGTTCTTTGAAAAAATAAACAAAATTGATAAACCCTTAGCCACGCTAACAAAGAGAAGGAGAGAGAAACTCCAAATTACTAAAATTCGCGATGGAAATGGAAATATTACAACAGACACAATTGAAATACAAAACATAATAAGAAGCTACTTTGAAAATTTATACTCCAACAAAATAGAAAACCTGGAAGACATCAACAGGTTCCTAGAGGCATATGAGCCACCCAAACTGAATCTGGAGGACATACACAACTTAAATAGATCAATTTCAAGCAATGAAATAGAGGAAGTCATCAAAAGCCTACCAACAAAGAAAAGTCCGGGACCAGATGGATTCACAGCCGAGTTCTACAAGACCTTCAAAGAAGAGCTCATTCCAATACTCCTCAAAGTATTTCATGAAATAGAGGAGGAGGGAACCCTTCCAAACTCATTCTATGAAGCTAATATCACCCTGATACCAAAACCAGAGAAGGACACATCAAGGAAAGAAAATTTCAGACCCATATCTCTAATGAACATTGATGCAAAAATTCTTAACAAAATTTTAGCGAATCGCATACAAAAACATATTAAAAAGATAGTGCACC
>JAJEJO010000925.1:102168-288675 GCA_020662805.1 Glaucomys volans | reverse complement strand
AAAAAAAAAAAAAAAAAAAAGATAGCAACTGGCAAAAAAAAAAAAAAAACCCAAAAAAGTGATTTCAAAGTAAAAAAAAAAAAAAAAAAGGGACAGCAAATATTGAAAATTATAATCTGCATATAAATATGTGGACTCCCATGGCAAATACAAATGGGAGGATGTTGCAGTTTAGTGTTGCAGTCTTAGATGACAAACTATATGTGGTTGAAGAGAGAGATGGACTGAGCACCCTGATAACAGAATTCTACAACCCCAAAACAAAAACTTGGGAGTATGATGCCTCCAGTATCCACACATAGACATAGCTGCAGTATGGTTGTGTTGGAAGGTCACATGTATGCAGTAGGCAGGCATGGTGTCAGGAGTTATTTGAACACAGTGGAAAGTTGGGGCCCTCAGGCTCATCAGTGTAACTTTGTTGCCACCATGTCCAACCCCAGGAGCTGTGGCAGTACTAAGTGGCAAACCTTACGAGCTGGTGGTCGTGATGAAGTTCATGTCTTAAATCAGGAGAATGATTTGATCTTCATGCTAATAAATGGACATTGTACATAAATGTCAAAAAGGAGATATGGCATAGGAGTAACAACCTGGAATAGACTGCTATATGCTATTGAAGAACATGACACGCCTGCATCCACTTGACTTCCAGACTCTCCAAATGTGTAGAGAGTTATGATCCCAAAACAGGTATGTGGACTGTGGTGGCATCTATGAGCAGTGATGTAGTGGGGTTCGGTGAAGTTGGTGATAAATTGTATGTCATTGGGGGATTTGATGGACAGACATGTCTTAACATCGTGGAGTCTGATGCTTCCCAGACAAAAGAGTGGAACCAGGTTGCTCCACCTGTGCCTAGGAAAAAAGAGTGGAACCAGGTTGCTCCACTGTGCCTAGGAAAAACTGGAACTTGTGTTGTGACTGTAAAATTACAATTTACTGCTTGTTTTCTAAATGAAAATATCCTCCTCCTTTATTAATTTACTACAATTATTCTCCTATCAATGGTTTTAGTAAATGTGTAATACCATATTCCTGGGCACAGAGTGCCTCATCTCAAGGTGAAGATGTTAAAAAAATGGAGTAAGGAGTGGATGGACCAGGATTAAACACTTTCATTTCTTAGTAAATCCAAACTACACTTGGTGGATTGTGAACATATGTTCCTGTTATAAAATATGAGGACAAAGGTACTACTCCAAAACAAACCAGCGTTAACCATAAGTTTCACTTAATCATAGTTAAGCACATTTTACTCACATTATCCAGATTGATTTTGTTATAGTGCAAACATTATATAAAACTTCTAAAATAATATTTTGTAAGTTCATCATACATGAGTTGCAGTAAATTGTTTAATCACAATCACTACTTCTGATATATTGAAGAATATACTGTTTAATTTCTTTCAGCTAGACTACATATGCTTTGGTTGTGAATTTTACATCTAAAATTGGCTTACTCCAATGAATAAAGAAAAGCACTAAAATATTAAATCAACAATGATGAAATAAAACAATGTGATTCCTGGGGCCTGTTTAAATCTTCATTCCATTACATTTAGATTCATCAAGAATCACATGCATGATATTCATTAATTAAAATTTAAACATGACACTTTACTTTAAATATATGCAAACATGTGTAGAGAAAATAAATAGTATATGCCCTATAATTTACTTTCACCCAAACAATATTTCATTACCTGGATTTGTTGTTCCCTTCTATTACAAAAAATGGTTTGTCTTTTGAAATGATTTTGTCTTTTGAAAAAAATTACTGTGACTTTCTACAGATGATGGGTCATTTTGTCTGCACAACTTCAGTTAGTGAATGAAATATGTCAGAATTCCTCTGATTAGCTAACATTCACCTAGATTAAGATGGTGAGCTTGACATTGGACCTACAGTATTAGCTAGTGGACTAATGAGTGTCAGCTCCTGTTAGATTCAGATAAACAGAAGGTGTTCAGTTTTTAAGAATTCCATGTTAATAAGATGAGGAATGACAGAAGCAGCAAAACCTGCTTTTAAACAGGTCCATGTGGATATGACTTGAATATTTGTCATTATTTATACTTATATTTTATTCTAAATAAATATGAATGTGCTATAAATATAAAATACTTATAAAACATATTTTAGAAGTAATTTGGAGAATGGCCAGGTAGATTTTGATTGTATTAATTTTATCTTCATTGTTCCCTTGATTCATAACACTGACCCATTGAGAATACAGATCAGATGTAAAAATGCTTCCAGGAACATGGCGTAAAAAATCCTTAAACAGGTAAGAAAATATTTTCATTCATCATTCTCATTGAAATTATGTGCTGGAGAATTTAGAAAATGTTTTGTTAAAAAGTTAAGTCCTCTGTTCTCTGAAGTACACAACTTTATGCTAACTCATCAATGACTTGTGCAAGTGGAATGTGTGGTTTTATTTATTCAGAAAAAATTGGGAGAATTAAACTGTGGCTTAGAGTGAAAAAAATAAAGAACAATCTTTTGGGGCTGAATCCCCTTTTTGCATAAAATTTTGCAAACTAATGCAATATATCTAGCAGCAAATGATCCTAAGTACCTTTTTTCCCCTCACATAAGTAGTTCAAGGAAAGACAACAAGACAGCTGTGACATTTTTAATCTGGTAATATTCAATCATTTCTATATGTATTTATTCAAACATGGGAGGTAACTTTTGATGTACTTGGGATAAGGAATTGAAGAAAACAAAGTCTCTGTTATCTGGGAACATCATGTTCCAGTGGTACTGAGACACAGTTTGCATCAAGGTATTTAATGTTTCCCCCTGTATCACCCATAGAAGGGCTCTCACATATTTCAGGGGGGAAAAAACCATTCTAGCTGATGTGAAGTCTTTGGCAATTGAAGAGGCCCATACCTCATATAAATTAAGTAACATTTTCACAGACCCTATTCCACTCAGACCACTTGCAGAGTTGTTGCCACAAAACAAGACTATGAAATGACCAAGAGGTTTGCTATTCAGTCTTTGTTTATTAGAAGCTTAAAGAAAACAAATTTGTTCCTGGTCTTAGTGAGTTGATTTTGGCCCACACCCCCACCCCTATAAGTCTCATTTATTCCCCCCCTCCATATATATATATATATATACACACACACACACACACACACACACACACACACACACACAGAGTCTCTGTCTCTCTGTTGTTTTTCACATGACATTAGGACATTAAACGGCCAAACTCAGAGTCTTATCTCCATGTTAGCAAATTTGAGGCAAAGAGAACTCTATTTATTGCCTGAGCACTGTACCCATCATTGGCTATATTCTTGCAAATTTCTACTTACAACATAGAGAGAGGCAAAGATCTGCAATTGGGAAATCTTAACTTGTTAGAATACTATGTCATTAACCTATAGTTGTCTTATAGAAGGCAACATACAACCTGTTACTTATATCATGTTTACATTGCTAAGAGAAGCGTTTTTACCTCATTACTATAGTTAGCTGATTTTGTAGGCATCTGTGCCCTGCTTATTAGCTTTCCCACGGCTGGCACAGGCCCTCACCTATTTGTGCACATCACTGTCAGGTATGGCTCCAGTCACAGAAGATGCCATCACTGAACTGTTAGTATGTGCCATAAGATTTATATTTATAAATGGGGGACAAGAAAAAGCCAGTCACCTATAACTGAGATCTTTAGAAAATTGCAAGAGCTTCTTTGTACTTATGTCAATTTATTACCATACTTTTCAACAGTGTTGATAAGAGAGAGGATGGAGTGCTTCATAGTATTCCTATGTTTTATTACATCTTTCAGTAGAAATCTACCTACATACTTGTGATTCAGATATGTCATCTCAAAGTTACCTTTTCTTCGATACAGTTATTGAGTTTTCACGATTACAAAGTAAATTTAATTGCAGCAATCATTCAAAAAGGCATATTTAGAAGGAGCGATCTCTGTTAGTTTCAAAGAGTGAGTGAGTATGATGGCACATGCTTGAAATCCCATTACCTTGAGAATCTGAGGCAGGACAACTGCAAGTTTACGGTCAGCCTCAGCATCTTACCAAGAGAATAAATAAAATAAAATATAAAAGAAATACAAAATAAAAAATAAAAGAACTGGATGTAGTTCAGCAGTAATGTGACCCTGGGCTCAATCCCCAGTACAAAAAAAAATGGTGTAATGGCAAATACTATGTTTTTAAATCTCAGTGGAAATCGAACCACTGTTCTTACTTGAAGAAAAAAAAACATCATTTACTCTCAAAACTTCAGTTGAAAGATAAATACTCATTACATCTCAATGAACTCTTCCAGATATCCAAGAACAAATTAAGAAAAACAACAACCATCCTAACTTAGAATGATGTGGGGTCTGGTTCTGAATTCTATTTACTAATTTGCAGTAATTAACTGGAATGCTTCTACCCTTCAAAACCAGAACCCAGGTTATCAAAACTCTACAAGTCATTTGTGATGAGATTCTATGGATTAAATTTGAGGATAGACTCAAGGACTTGAGGAATTAAAATCATAGGGTCTGAAGAGATTTTATTCAAATTTAAGTTTGAAGAGTTAATCTTATATTAAGCAAAACTCATAGAAATAAATTATTAAAAAACAAAAGTATCTTTTCAAAATATTCCAAAAACTAGAAATTCATCAATAAAAAAAGGAAACACAATGTTTACAAAAATTGTCTCCTTCTCTGAAAACATTTTCCATTACATATAGGAGTAAAAGAGAATTACATGATAACAAGATAGAATCCATTTAAAAGGACTACTCAATCATTTGAGTTACTTTTGATTTTTGTTTATTTTTGGACAAATGATATCTTTGCGATTTGAAACACAATTGAGACCTTGACCAAAACTTTTGTGCAATAGCCTCAAAATATTTAGCAAGAAATTTCAAGAAGTGTGATGTTATGAAATGTTTTCAAACACAGAATATACCTTTCTAAGAGATGGGAGAAAATCCTATTATGTGAAAAATAAAAAAGGGTGTGGTGCATCTATCTGTACCTTTGACATATATGTCTGGCTAAGCATTCTCTATATAACTTGATTGTATTTGAAGACTGAAGAACAACTGAAACCGAGTACATTCTAGATGCGATTCCTCTAGCTCAAACTCTTCAGACCCCTTGAGTGATACTTTACTTCCTAAGTCTACAACAGCCGGGCACGGTGGCGCACACCTGTAATCCAGTACTTGGGAGGCTGAGGCAGGAGTATCGCGAGTTCAAGGCCACCCTCAGCAACTTAGCGAGGCCCTAAGCAACTCAGTGAGACCCTGTCTCTAAATAAAATACAAAATAGAGCTGAGAATGTGGCTCAGTGGTGGAGTGCCCCTGGGTTCAATCCCCAGTACCAAATATAAATAAATAAATAAGTCTACAACAGGGTTTGTGTTGGAACATACAGCCCATTTATGAGGAAACACCTGATTTGTAAAGAGTATTGAAGTTGGTTCTATGAGAATCTGGACACTCAGCTGGAATAGGTATATGCAAGTCTTCTTCACCAGGTTTTTCTTCACTTGTTTTCCAGGTCACAGGTCCTGGGATGCAAGATAAGTCCTTCTCTACACCTGGATCCAATGCATCCCAACCCCAGGGAAGATGGGAGTCTGAGGCGAGTGTGCAGAAACCTTTGCTATGGTCAAGGTCTTTGACTTAAAGATTTACAAATGTAGGGAATTTCCAAGAATGCAGGGAATGAAGATGTTGGAACTCTGAAACTGTACAATTACAGATGTAACTTAAGTCAACATGGGTAAGGGCTAAGAACCATAAAGAATGCCAACTGTGGTTAAGGTAAAAGAAGTGTCAAACAGTCATTTCTACTCCATGTTTAAAGTGAAGGCCCTAAGGGATGAGATGTGAAATGATTATGGAAATAGAGTTTACATCAGTGTTTACATTTATTAGTTGTAAGACAAATATTTTCTCATTGTCAATTTTATCATTATTTCAAAAGCTTAATAAAAATGCAATTTTGAAAACAGATTCAAATAGGAAGGCTGTGAAATAGAAATTCTGCATAACAGAATGTATGTTTTGGTAAGTGTTCTGAGTTTTCTCTGATTATTTTAAAGCTCATGATCAAGTAAGCTTAATCTCATTTAATGCACAGTTAAGTCGACATACAGAAATCAATAAATATAATTCATCAAATAAATGAACTTAAAGACAAGAACCACAGATTATTTCAATAAATGGAGGAAAACATTTTTACAAAATATAGTATCCATTCATGTTAAAAACACTAGAAAAATTAGGGATATAAGGAAAATATGTCAACATTCTAAAAGTTATATATATCAAAACCATGACCAACATCATTCTAAATAGTTAAAAACTCAAAGCATTCCCCATAAAAATTTGAACAAGACAGGTGTGCCCTCTTTCACCATGCCCACCCCACATAGTCCTTGAAACTCTAGCCAGATAAATTAGGAAAAAGAATGAAATTAAAGGGATATGAATAGAAACAAGAGATCAAGCTATCTCCATGACAAGATCCTATATTTAGAAGACCCAAAACTCTATATCCAAAGGAATTAATATCAGCATACTGTCCCAGCAGCTTGGGAGGCAGAGGCAGGAGGATCAGGAGTTCAAAGCCAACCTCAACCATTTAGTATGGCCCTAAGCAATTCTGCAAGACCCTGTCTCTAAATAAAAGATGAAAAATATGTGTTGTGGCTCAGTGATTAAGCACCCTTGGATTCAATCACTGGTATAAAAAGAAAAAAAATCAGCTTGTTTCACTGGTGCCAACACATCAATATTTATAGCAGCATAATTCACAATTGCTGAACTACAGAATCAACCAAGGAATCCTTCAACAGATGTGTGGATAAAGAAAATGTGATATACATAGCTCAGATATAAAAAAGAAAGATGTTCTGACATTTACCAGTAAATGGATGTATCTTAGTATGGACTATCATGCTAAGTACAATAAGCCAATTCCCCAAAAACAAAGGTTGAATGTTCTCTCTGAAAGTAGGGGATACAATAGTAGTTAAGTGAATTACACAATGGGGAATGAAGGGAAGGGGAATAGGAATATAAAAGACAGTGGAATGAATCTGACGCAACTTCCTGTGTATACATGTAAATACAACACAATGAATCATTTCATGGACAACCACAAGACTGGATCCCAATTAGAATATGATATACTCCATGTTTCTATAAATATGTCAAAATATCCTCTATTGTCATGTATATATAAAAAGAACAAAGAAAAAAAGAAAACCTTCTACAAATCATAAATGAATTCTGTGAAATGCCATACATCAATTATATTCTTCTTTTTTTTTTTTTTTTTGGTACTGGGGATTGAACCCACGGCCACTCGACCAGTGAGCCACATCCCCAGACCTATTTTGTATTTTATTTAGAGACAGGGTCTCACTGAGTTGCTAAGGGCCTCCCTAAGTTGCTGAGGCTGGCTTTGAACTCGCGATCCTCCTGACTCAGCCTCCCAAGTCGCTTGGATTACAGGCGTGCGCCACCACGCCCGGCTTCATAGTACCACCTTTGGAATGAAGGGTTCTGGCGAAGGAGAATACCATGCCAACCTCTATTTCCTCCTCCACCCCCAAAGTTTGTCATTTCTTCCTCCAATCCATCCCCAAGTCAAAGAGAAGGAAAATCTCATAAAAATCTTTTATTTTTATGTAGTGTCTGGAAACACCATAAAAATCCCCTAGAGTCATTATAATTGAGGAGCCCCAATTCCTAATTTAATTCAGACTTTTGGTTTTAGCAGATCATTCACTTTGTTTAAAGGAAAAGCACAGATAAAAAAATGAGTCATGTATTAATTAAGCTCAGTTTATTTACCTCAAACTATTCACTCTCTACTAAGATATAATTATCTAGGTAAAAATATCAATGCAGACATGCCTGGTTTATAAATTCATACAAAATTTAACCATACTGTAAAAACGTTACTAAATTTTGCTAGTAAGTCATATTCCAAAGTTTGGTTGCCCTGAATTCTCAAGGGCTTACTATAGCATGGGGGAAGTGCAAATGTAAATGCAGTCAATAATACTATGGTATATCTTAAATGTGTCATGACGCATCATAGTAACAGCGTTTTCATAACAATAGAGAATCTCTCTAGAGAAATCATGCTGTTCAAGTGCTTTCCTTACTTTTCAGTCTTCTAAAAGTCACTCCTGTTACTCAAAGTGCTCATTTTGTGTTGTTAACATAACTTATAAGGTTCTCTCTCAATAAGAGAACCTTCAATTTCTCACTCCTCAGTCGTCCTCAAATATTACATCTTTTCCACTAAAAAAAAAAAAAAAAAATGTTTTAAACTTGCTTCTGCCTCAGAAAACAAAAACTAGCAAAGACCAAAAACAAACCAGGAAGAGTACACTATTCACATTAATGCTTTTCAAGTCCATTATCCAATCAAAGCTGCTTTTCTTCCCATTAGAGGCATCAACCACCTCACTTTGAGACACCAAATATGTCAAATGTTATTTATATAAAAATTTTATTATGGAGTAAATTCTTAAGAATTCTATATCGTTAGTATGTCTGATAATGAGCTGCCAATGATAGAAGAGATAATATTTACAACTAAATTATTAAGTATTACTTAATTATATCAATTATCACAATCTCTAACATTAAGAATATCCAGCAGGGTAACTTACATTTATTCTTAGCATTGGTAATGACATGCTGATAACTTCACCTGCTGTATCTGAATTCTTTACTGTTATAGTTTTATACTACAAATAAAGGAAGAAGTACAGCTATAAAAAATGACTTTTTGACAGGTGAACAAACAATGAATGCCAAATAATCATTCAAGAACAAATCTTAATTTCAGTTGTGGACAGTGGGAAGCATAAGACAAGTACAACACAAACCTTTGATAAGATATTCTCATTCCCTGATACATTATTCCATTTAATAAAATAAATATTTCTCACATGGTGTATGATTTGCAAAACATAGGAGACTAACAAAGTAAGAAAAATATGAAATATGTTTTGAAGAGAGTTCATGGATGCCACTCCCAATCACACACCCACAACTCTCAAGCTGTTTCTCTGCCTAATTTCTATTCCTCTATTTCCATAATGCAATGTGAATAAGAAAAGGAGAAACCTATATTCGATTTCTTCCTAAATATTATTTTTATAGTAAGGGAGATTATGTCTTTGTAATAAAATCAGCTTATGTAAAATCAGAAAAAGTATTGGTCACAAAATACATTTAAAGCATAATTGTTAATGGAGTACTTTCTATATGTCTGTCACTGTGGCTACCCAGACTTTTTGTTGTTGTTGAAATCTTTTCAGGAAGAAAAATTGATAGCCCTAACAAAAGGAACTGAAATTCTTAGAAAACTCAGTTCCTTTGTTCCAATTCTGTCCTTGAAAAGGTGAGCTTTACTAGGTCTGTGCTAAACTCATTGAAAATAGAAGGACAATCTGCAGTAAACAAAAGAGGAATTCTGAGGTATCTAGAGAGAGCACTGAGTTCCCAGCGACAGTGCACACCACGCAGTGCTACCAAAAATAGGTTGGCTATGCACGTGTTTGACATAATTGTCATATAAATCAGCAGTTAGGGCTCTGGATTGACAGAGTTTACATGATACAGAAAAGCACAAAAAATGGACACAAAATGGTATCAACACAAAAAGCATATAAAAACAAAGCAACATGAAATCCATTGATAATTTTCAACATGTTCTTCTTAATATTTCCTCCACATAGGCCAATTACTGACAAAACCAATTGTTTCCAAAAGGTGTTTATTAATTGGATTTTAGTTTTTATGAAAAGCATTGATTTTAAAAGTGTTCTTTGTAGGCCTGAAGATTATGTAAAAGTAATCAGAGCCCAACCAACAGGGAAGACGACTTGGAGTGCCCAACCCAGAAACTGTCTTCTACCAGAGTAGCAATGAAATGTTACATACACAGTCTTAACTTGAAATATAATTTCCATAAATGCTATGAATATTTTCTAAAGTCTATAAGCCCTTCAATTTAATTTGAAGAAACTCTCTCATGGAGTCTATAGTGAAGAATCTATCCTCCCAATTATCTGGTTTCTAAGATACTTTTTCTTAACATTAGGTATACATTTTAAGAACAGTTATTATGCAAAGTATATATTTCTCTGCAGGCCTTTCTGGGAGAGAAAAAACAATTGCATTTCAGTGGGGGGAGTTCTTTGACTAGTAAACAAATAACAAGACAGACAACAGTAGAAATATGAGTATTCTGCTCTACATGAGCAGAATTTGCAGACAAATTGTGCACAACAAAAGCCAAAGGATTACAAGAAAATAGTTTCCAAACATGCATTCCTAAAGGGGAAAATAGCTCTCTGGAAGCAGGGCTCCCTGAGAGAGACTGTTGCCATTAAAACTACACCAGAGAGCAGAGTGTCACTTCATTCTTGACTCTTTCATGGTTTCAGTGACAAAAGCAGAGTACCCCAACCTGCTCACAGCTCTTATCAAAATGAGAGTGACACTTCAGTTTCTCCCACACACATATTTCCACACACAAAAGATGTGCTTAAAAAACAAGGGAGTTTTCCTTGAATTCCATAAGAGAAACAACAGCCACAATATCTTAATCAAAGTGTGTTTTATTTCTACTGTGCTACAGGGGACCCTTGTAGTCTCAAACTTTTAAAAATTGAGAAAAATTTTTTAAATTGAGGGAAATACCCTCAGACTGTAGCATCTGGCCCTTAAGAATTGGTCAGAACTTTTGCATAACCTTTTATTTTTATTGAAACATAACTTTTTGCTCAATGTATTTTCCACAAACAACACTATTCCATGTGATTTTGAGCTACTGAAAAGTATAACAGTTGATAGGTTTATAAAAATGTTTTCATCTTTTCCTTATTGACAACATCTTTGCCATAACTTCAGACAAAAAACTATACATAATAAAAAACTATACATAATAACTTTGGTAGAAGTTTAAAATATCTTTACCAATATTATTGGTGAAAACAGTCTAATTCATTAAAAATATTATCTCTCACAGAACATCCATGTTTTTCCAGAAGTATCCAATTCATAAAATCTCAAAGAATGAAGAACTTTTCAAAACCACTTTCAAGAAGTGACAAGTTTGGAGACACTTGCTTTATGCTAAGAGGGAATACCTTCCTGTGGAAGTAACTTTAAGCCTATTTTCTCTTGAAAAGATCACAGAGAAACATTCACATCAGAGGGAAGAAAGACATATCTGAAAAGCAATATTCTTTCCAAGTATAAATGCTAATACTGAATTTTCTCATTCTATTTCCTCTCAGGTTTAGTTTTCATGCACAAAAGATAAACACATACCCTGGAAAATATTTCTCCCTCATGCTATTTCTACACACTTCCTTCCATAGCACATTCACTGTCTACCTGCCTGCTTGCCTGTCTCTATTTTTAACCATGGAGTTTTCCGTATTACACAGGGATTTTGAATTTAATTTTCTGGCTTATAAACACGTGAACACAGTTGTCAATATCCTGTGGGAATATCTTTATGGGAATCCTTTTAGAGTCATCTTTTTCTTTCTCTATATTGATATATCTAATCAAATGCAATAAGAACCAAAAAAACACACAGTGAAATGGGTTTTGCTAATGGTTTATTTTAAAATAAATCTATTTTGCTAAGGTTTTCAATATATTCATGAGCTATTCTAAAAGGTACAGGAATGACTCATCACAGATAGATTACATAATGAATAAAAAGAGGTTTTGTAAAATTTCAGGACATGCCAGCTGTGGTAACACATGCTATAATCCTAGTGACTTAGGAGACTAAGGCAGGACCACAATTTTGAGGCCCCCCTCAGTGATCGAGAACCTCAGCAAGTTGATAAGAACTTATAAATAAATAAATAAATAAATAAAGCCAGCAAGCTGTGGATAAAGTGCAATGGCAAAAAATTCTGGATTCAAACTATAACCAAAAAAATTTCTTTCAGGACATTAGGAATGAGGACTAAGAATAACAAAATTGGAGATCCAGTTAATGTGAGACTTGAGAATGATAAAAAGCTTCAGGGACATATGTGTTATATTGTCTCCTCAATGCCTCCCTGCTCTTTTGAAGTTGTCTGGCATCTTTCTGATAAGTACAAGAGGACAACACATGATACTGTACTAGATCAAACAAAAGCAATGAACTCTTCTCTTTTAGCCTTTCATCATTACTCACGGAGTTGGAAAGGGATAGAATGAATGAAGGACTGTGGGTCCAACCAATGATCCTAAATTGACCACATTAGTCTGTATACTCAGTGATGGGGATATAATCAATCTGATTTTTCAGGTACTCCACAGAAAACATTGTGTTTATGGAAACTCAATACAAACTTTAAAGAAACTCCAATTGGCAGATTGGAGAAAAGAGAAAGAGATGGAAAGCATTACTTATTAATTTCTATCTATATGATCTAATTAGACCTTAATGTTCTTCCTAGAAAGAATCCATATAATGAGAGGATGTTATTTACTTAAATTTTTAGCTAATGTGCAATATGAACAGTTTACTGTGGGACAAATGAAAAACTTCCACCAAGTAGAAATGGAAGTTAGGGGCATGACTTTGCAGAAAGATTGTAATTCACTTAACATGTTAAAGTTTAAAAGTAAGTATACTAAGAAAATACCTCTGAAGAAGATGGAGCCATTTTTCCTTCTCTTCCTGCTAACTGCAGTCATATCAAAAGGAAGAGAAAAATTAAACCACATAAGAAGAGCTTATGCTAATATTTCGAAAATTGCAAATCCAAAGAAAATGTAAGCAAGACTGTTCTTATGATATAGTTTTTCACATGAGCAGCAAACCTGGCCTAATTGAGTTCTGGAGACCCTGAGTGAACAATGTTCCCAAGGAAAAACTGCAGTCAATTTTAACTTTTGTTAAATCCCTTGGGATGGATCCAAGGCAGATCCATTTTTATTCATTCCTCATTTGAAATTGTCTTGTTTTAATTTTAAGAATATTAAACATCATGAAATGATACTATCTACAGAAATTTGCTATTGAAAAGAAAATATGATATGGAAAATATCATAGACACAAGATATCATGGGAAAAATTATGATGGAAAAGAATAATGATACAAACACATGCTTCCTCAGCATAGCCTCTAAATCCTGTGATAACAATTCAAGTTCTGATTGGAATCCTAAGTTCTTTTTTTTTTTTTTTTGGAACCAAGGATTGAACTCAGGGACACTCGGCCACTGAGCCACATCCCCAGTCCTATTTTGTATTTTATTTAGAGACAGGGTCTCGCTGAGTTGCTTAGTGCCTCGCTAAGTTGCTGAGGCTGGTTTTGAACTCACGATACTCCTGACTTAGCCGCCCAAGTCGCTTGGATTACAGGCGTGCGCCACCATGCCTGGCCCCTAAGTTCTTTTTTGAGTAATTGTGAATATTCTTTCTAAAACCTTCACCAAGGAAATCTGAGGATGTCTCCTATGACTCTACGAGAATAAGTGTCAAATACTGAAGTCTAATTCTTTTGTAATATTGCCCTCTAACTTTCCTGTTCATTTCCAGCCACTTTTAAAAGGACTTAACATTATTTTTGAATGATGTTCCACTATGTAAATATCTAGAAACAATTCCCCATCAAACTTGAGGCCCTGTAATTAATAAAACAAGTGAATGTTCTTCATTCTTTGCCATTTAACTTTCATTAGATTGCTTTTTACTCTCATTTTTCTGAATTAGAACAGTGTTTATTTTCTAAGTACAACCTGTTTAATTCTGAATGTGCTTCTCTGGACATAGGTGGGCCTTCTTCAGTATGGAGATACCTCATTTTATTACAGTCTACTTTGTTATGCTTTCCAGATATTACATTTATTTCCTATTTGTGGGTTTGTAAAACCTGCCTCAAGCAAATCTATCAACTCCATTTCTTTTTTTTTTTTTTTTGGTACAAGGGATTGAACCCAGGGGCACTCCACCACCACTGAGCCACATCCCCAGTCCTATTTTGTATTTTATTTAGAGACAGGGTCTCACTGAGTTGCTTAGGGCCTCGCTGTGTTGCTGAGGCTGGCTTTGAACTCCCAATCCTCCTGCCTCAGCCTCCCAAGCCGCTGGGATTACAGGCGGGCACCACCACACCTAGCTATCAACTCCATTTTAAAACGGCTCAGATGATTGCTACAACTTTTAGCAATAAAGAACTTTTTTTTATCAAGGCACATACTTTTGTAAGACACCATGTCACTACACTCTTAATACAGTACAATATACTGTAAACATGTCTTTTATTTGCAAAAGGAAACCAAAGCAATTGTGTGACTCACTTTAAGTGCTATTCACATTATTGCACTGAATTGAAATCAAATCCACTATATCTTTGAGTGTACTTATACTAGGATCTAGTGGCTCTTCCAGAAACCCTTGACAGAGACAACAATCAGAAATCAACTATACAATTTTCCACTGTCCCTACCTGAAAATCTTCATGTACAGTAAAGGTAGTTGTACATGAAGTCATAAACTACTTGTGCTGTGTGATTGTGTATGATAGCATGCTACATGTAAATTTTAGGTTCACACAATCCCAGGTTCAAATTCATGGTGAATAGAATTCACCATGGTATGAATTCATGGTAATAGATGAATTATTAAGTGAAACAAAATAGAACATAAAATAACATGTGGTAGGCCAGTAGTGCATTACAGAACATAGTGGCAAGCATGTCCTCTGTTAGAAGAATAACAGTTTGGATTATTATAGTTATCTGACTTCAGAATTTTGCCCCCAGTTAGGTGGTGAATGGGAATAAAAAAATAATCAAAATTCTCAACTGCATGTGATGCGCTCTTTAAGTGTAAAATGAACACTGGAGTTGGGGCAGAGCTGCTCAAAATCACAGGTGTGAGTTTTGGTATGCTCACCCTGAGCCAAAAAGTCCTCACTGAACACGTGGAGATTAAGAATATGAATATTCTGTATTTATATATTATTCACAATCTCATTAGTAATGACTCTGGAAACTAGTTTCCAAATAAAATCTAAATTTGGTTTTCACTGACACATTTTATAGATATCAGATCAAAACTAGAAACAATTCAGGAAAATGAGTATTTGGGAGTATTCATCTGATTTGTATAATGTAACTATTTTATTAGCTGGGCACAGTGGCACACACCTGTAATCCCAGCGACTTAGGAGGCTAACGCAGGAAGATTGTGAATTCAAAGCCAGCCTCAGCAAAAGCGAGGTGCTAAGCAACTCAGTGAGACCCTGTCTCTAAATAAAATACAAAAATAGGGCTGGGGATGTGACTCAGTGCTCTAGCGCCCCTGTCTTCAGTCCCCAGTAACCAAAACAAAACAAAACAACAAAAAAATATGTTGTTAAAAATATAAATAGTATTAACGACTTATTCAAATTTAATCATAATATTTTGTAAAATTTGCCTCAGTGAAACTGTTTTAGCAAATTGGAAAGACTGATGAGGCCTAAAAGCTCAATGTATAAAACAAACAACAATCCATTAGAAAGGGGGGATTCAGGAGAGGCAGATTCCTCCTACCATTCTATTTCACATTCGTATTTCTGAAAGTTTCCTTCCTTCAAGCTGTTTTAGTACTTTAAACCCTTTTAAAAACACTATCAAAACCAAAGTAAGGGACTCCAAGAGTTTCCCATATGGACACGACTTTCGTGGATTTTAATCCAAAGGTCTGCAGGAGAAACGTAAGGTGCATGAGTATTTTTGTTGGATGTGTTTCAAAGGTACTGAAACAAACTCAGAAAAAAATATTTTAAAAAATTATAACAACAATTTGATTAAATCGTTCCTCTCTTCCCAGGCTTATTACAGCTATGGAGTCAGACAAATACAGGAAAGAAGCAGTTCTTACTTGAAAGAGGCCAAGTAGTTTATCATGGGCCAGCCCAAAACAAAGGATATTGTAGAGTTGTTTCCTTCACCCTTCTCATTTACATGGCTTGCTGTCCACATATTTGCTAGATGTATTTTGTTTATTATTTTCAATCTCTTTTGACTGGGAAGATAAAAACCAAACAGGACTTCTTGATATTTCATTTCTTAAATTTTACAGGAACTTCTGTATTTGTTATGATAGGACATTTGCTAATAATAATGGTCAGAAAATGTCTCATGCTCTTTATCTTCAGTGCCTAGCAGAGTAAGTTCTAACATGAAGGCCTTCCAACAAGGCCTGGAAATATTTGGGAACAATTTCAACCTCATACCTGTTAATGGCATCTTTGTTTTTAAAATCTTTAACATAGCTATTTTAGTTCTCTACATGTGGAGTACTACACTTGGATCAAACAACTATCTGAAATTTACTGTCATTATAAAAATTCACAAATTATTTGCAACTTGCTTACTTTCAAAAGTCTTAAGTGCTTGGAATTACCATGATTTATTAAAATGTTCACAAATGTATCTTTAGCAGATGTTCTTAAAAAATCTTCAACTCAAATTAGAGAAATTTATCATACATTTTCAGCTCCATGGTTGCAAGACTTTCTAACATTGAGTGTAGATTCTTTTTAAATTTCACTTCTTATGATTTTGCTGACCTTTTCCCCTATAGTCTAACAAAAATTCTGAAAAACAATGGCCTAAAATAGAGTCTAAACCAAATTGGAAAAGAAAAAACAGAAGAATAGAGCTGACAGAATCACCTCTCATCTCTGGGAACCTCAAGAGTAAAGTACTTTTTAAAATCATCTGTAAAACTGTAAAACTACTTCTTGACCATTTCTAATATGGAAGTCACCATGGATTTTGATTTTATGGACAGATTTAATTTACATGATGGATCTGAGACTTAAGAACTTAGAAGGCCCTGAGATGGACAAATACTCAGGAAAGCCTGGCACTTCCTAGCATTCAGAAAAATACTTATGTAGAAAGAGTCCTAAAGCTCCTCTACTTCATGGAACACTTTATGCAAAAAATTCTAAGTGGAATTTATAAAATGAAAATGGATTTTGGAGAAACCATACATGGCAGGCTAACATTGGTTCAAAGCCCCATTTGTGCTTCCCATAGGGTTCACTGATTTAAATTTAAGATAAAAGTGCTTTGTGGAACAATGGCTCCTTCCTGTCTTTTAATATTTTTACCTGTTGTTATTGCTCTGTAGTTCTTTTTATGGAATAGACTTGATTATCAATGAAAAATCTTATTTCTTGATGGAATCTAGGTAACATTGAAGGAAAACTAAAATTCTATTGTGTGGGGATTATATTTTCATGTTTAGTTTTTATTCAGTTCTCTTAATTAGATATCATGTGCATACTTGAGTATCTATTGACCTAGAAACAGTCACTCCCATAATCCTTTCTCTAGAACAAAAAGAGTCAAGGTTATCCAATTAATCATGTCAACAAAGGTGATTTTAGCAAGTGTAACAATGTTTTATATTCTCCTCTACTAAAAATATTAGCTGAAATACACTGAAAACTTACCACATGCCATTGTGTAAAGGTCTACGATATTATTTAGTTTAATTCTCAAACATTTTATGCACAAGTAAATGGAGTTGCAGAGAGATGACTTGCTAAAAATGAAATAGCTTAAAGGAGCAGTGCTAGAATCTGAGCAGGGAGAGGGTACACATATGAGCTTACTGATGTTCTTAACTCTTATGCACCTGCAAAAGGACCTGGAAATTGTGATCTCTAGAAAGTAAGTGGATGGAAGTCACTTTCCATGAAATTCCCTTTAGTTTTTCTATCTTAGGTCTCCTTTTTTCAGCTACCCTGAGATACAAGAATTTCTCATATGACTATTTCTATTATGGCGTTGTGGAGAAAATTTGTGAGCAGTTATGGATATAAAAGTAGATTTTCTAGCTCACAAGTATTAAAAAACAAGTATTCCAATAAAGCTTTATACTAAAAGGGACAGTCCTGGTGTCATAGTGTACTTCTTCCAATGTTCACTCTCAATCTCTTATAGTATTATACTATAGAAATTAAAGAATATGAATCTAGTGTTTACTGGCTATAATGGTATTGCTATTATCGGGAATTAAAATAAAATTATAATTGGGAAATTTTATCGGGAAATTAAATAAAATTCTAATTATTTTTGTTGTACTATTACATTATAATTACTGGTTCTCATTGTAACATATTCCCACATGCAGGTATTATAATTTACTCTAATTCATTCCCTGGTACTTCCCCATGTCATCATTACCTCTCTTCCCCTTTTCCCCTTCCTCTGCTCTTCTGGTCTTCCTTGAATTTATTGACATTTTTTCACTGGTGCACACATAAAATGTGGGATTCACAATGCTATATTCATACAGTTCACACAATTCATACAGTATCAATTTTATCAGTAGTATTCCCCAGTTCTTCCCCTTTCCCTCCCTACCTCCATCTCAATCCCCTAACTCTCCTCTACTGACTTCCCTATTTCCCTGAGATGCTCCCTTTTCATTCCTTTTTATCTAACTTATCTGAGTGGAAACTGACTGAATTCAAAACAATAATCCCCCCAAATCAATTCTTTTCTTTCGACATGTAGTTTGTTGCTTCCAAATTTTTAAGATATCAGGTATATTGAGGCCTTTATCCTGGAATTCCAATTAACTATTAAAAAGTAATAGTTTTCCTCCCTGTATCATATAGAGATGTGATATAGTTACATTTGGGAGTAGAAACCACAATGTATGCCACAAAATCCAATCAAAATTCTAGTGAAAATTAATAATCAGAAGATTGTTTTAAATCTCTTACCTATACAGAATTCATGGCTTATCATTTGCTTATGGAATGAAATGTGAGATTAGTGATGGCTTGAGTGGGTGTGAAGTGAGTAGACATTTCTTTTCTGATAACCTCACATGGTTTTCCTATGGTTATTAACACAAAAAACATTAATTTCTTTCTAAAACTATGTTTGTAAAACATCCTGTTTTTTAAAATTAAAAGCTCAATTTTTTGGATAATAACAAACCTTTCTAACATGGCCATTAGAACCCATCTGTCTTTAATCCTTTTTCCAATTTAGCATGGAAAAGACTGAAACTGAACTCAAAATTACTGTCAACATTCAGCAGAAAATGGAGCAAATATGTGAGCAAATGAAAGAATATAATTAAACCCTCCCTATGCACTTACTAACATTCACCTAGTTTAATTAAAATAAATATATGGCAGCTGGTCAATTATTTATCCCCCTTGAGTTTATTTCTCTGAGTTCATCCTAATAACTGACAGTTTCTTAAGGAGCCTGAAGAAGAGCTTATATGAGAAATGTGTGGTTGCCACTTGCCTCCTGTGGCTGAGAACAGATGGACTAAGTAATTAATAGTAAGTTGTCCTCTCAGATTATTTCAACAAATTAGATGATCCAACACAGCACCCAGTCTTTCATCCAAGTGTAAGAAGAGAAAAGACACGTTTGGTATTTCAGGGGCTGTTTCTTCTTCTTTTTTTTTTTATTTTAATTATTTTTACAGACTGCATTTTGATTCATTGTACCCAAGTGGGGTACATCAGAGGTGGCCGCCAGGAGTGGCCTGCCCTGAGAAGTGTCACTGGAGGTTGCAGGTGTCACCACCCCAGACTCCCTCCAGTTGGTAGAGCAGAAGGAAGGGGGCCTGTCGCCCCACACCCCGAATGGACGTTCCTGGCCCGGTGTCCCAGTGGGCAGCGGGAGGGGCCACCATGCTCTTGTGCACCGCATGGGTCCCTCACGAGTGTTGGTTCCTGCCCACCACACTGCTCTACGACTAGGGCTTCCTCGCCAGCCTGCAGCCCTCGGAGCCCTTCCTAACCCCCTACCTGCTGAGGCCCCACAAGAACCTGACAGAGTGGGAGATCTTCAATGAAATTCATCCAGTTTGGACTCACTCTTACCTGGTGCTGCTCTTTCTTGTGTTTCTTGCCACCGACCACCTTTGTTATAAACCAGTTGTTCTGCTTATTGTTACTTGGCTCATGCTGCTCTATGCCCAGGGACTGCTGGCCATTCAGTTCTTAGAATTCTTCTATGGCATCGCCACAGCCACAGAAATTGCCTATTACTCATATCTACAGTGTGGCGGACCTAGGCATGTACAAGTCACAAGTTACTGCCAGAGTGCCACCTTGGTAGGCTTCACAGTGGCTCTGTCTTAGGGCACATCCTTGTGTCAGTGGCAGGCTGATCCCTGTTCAGCCTGAATGTCATCTCTCTTATTTGTGTTTCTGTGACTTTTGCTGTGGTTTCATTCCTGCCTATGCCACAGAAGAGCCTCTTCTTCCACCACGTTCCTTCCACCTGCCAGGGAGTAAATGGCATCAAGGTACAAAAAGGCATTGTTTCTGACACGCCTGCTTCTAACCACCTTCCTGGGTGGGAGGACATTGAGTCTAGAATCTCTCTAAATTCGGAGGAGCCTCCCCAGGAGGAACCAGAGCCCAGGCCAGATCCTCTCCTTGTGCTGAAGGTGCTATGGAATGACTTCTTGATCTGCTACTCTTCCCGCCCTCTACTCTGCTGGTCTGTGTGGTGGGTCCTCTCCACCGGTGGCTATTTTCAAGTTGTGAACTACATACAGGGTCTGTGGGTATCGTCGTCTTTGTCGCCCACAACAAAGACGCGATCCCTGGAATGTGTATGCAGCTCTTTATCTTGCGCGCCCGTTTCTTTCTCTTTCTTCCTCCCTCTTCTTCTTCCTTAACTTCCTTTTCCCCCCAGTGTCTCTGTTTCTGTGTGTCTGTCTCCGTCTGTCCCGTCTCTCTCTTATACCCTCAGTTGACCAATCACAGATCTTTCACGTGAAGCATACACGGGCAAGCATAGGCAAAGGCTTAAAGCACGAACCAGACACACGTGTGGCCAGTTTACAACCAACCGATAGGAATAACTTTCGCAAAGATACACCTGTTTACTCCGTGGCAACAGCAAAACTGGCATACCGCCAGGCGCCATCTTAGCATAGAGCGGGGTACCCGGAATACCCCGACATGTGGGAGAAGGTGATGCCTTCTCGCAATGCTGCAATCTACCATCGTGGTGTGGAGGCCGTTTCAACCTTAATGGATGCTGTTGCTGTGTTTATGGTTGGTTATATAAAAATATCCTGGTCAACCTGGGGAGAAATGATACTATCTCTGTGTTCTCTCCTGATTGCTGCTGCAGTGTATATCATGGACACTGTGGGTAACATTTGGGTGTGCTCTGCATCCTATGCTGTCTTCAGAATCATCTACATGTTACTCATCACAATAGCAACTTTTCAGATTGCTGCAAACCTCAGCATGGAATGCTATGCCCTGCTGTTTGGTGTAAATACCTTCATTGCCCTGGCACTGCAGACTCTGCTCACTCTCTTTGTGGTAGATGTCAGTGGCCTTGACTTAGAAATTACCACTCAGTTCCTGATCTATGCCACTTATTTTGCATTCATTGCTGTGGTTTTCCTGGATAATGGTGCAGTCAGTGTTATCAAGAGATACAGAAAGCAGGAAGAAGATGAATCAAGTTCTCCAGTAACTACTTCATAATACAGTGCTGAAGGGCTGCTTCTTCTCACAAGAACTCTGCATAGCAACTGCCTGGATGTATTTACTTTCTTAAGGTTTAAGCAAATATTTATGAATATGCATTTTATGGCTTCAAAGCAGTCACTCAACTAACACCTTATATTCCTGGAGTATCATGATCCTGTTGAAAGGACCCATAGATTATTTTTGAGAGCCAATTTAAGGATGACTTTTTTCTGATTGAAAAGTAAACTTGATTTTGAAAACCAAGTAATCAAAAGTAGTCAAGCAGCACATGTGTTGTATACTTGATTAGCAAATGAGTGGTGATTTATAGGTCACATGCATCTCTGTATCCACTAGCCAGATGCTTGGCCTGGTTGGACCAGGGCTTCAAAGAAGCCACAAGATGTTAGAAGCCTTGAGAGAAATATGTCCTATCAGCACCTGCCTCTAGTCGACTTCATTCTAATCTGTGTTACTCACATGCACTTGTGTTTCTAAAGATGAAAGTTGTTCCAATCACTGGCAATATTTGCTCTGGTTTAATATTCTGTCCTGCAAGGTCTATTATTTCTCATTTTATTTTTTAAAATTCATTGTATGAATGTTTTTTGTTCCCACCTTGACCATTATGTATTTGAAAACTTTCTTTAGAAGTACATTTTTTGCATTATTCATATGCTTCCCAGAGATGCTCACTGAGAAAAGGCAGCAAGTTTTCAAGCCTGCCAATAATCTAAGAGACCTAATCAAAAAACTTAAAATAGGTTTGCTTGTCTTTTGTAATTCAGAATGAAGGACTATTAATTCCATGATGAAAAACTCATGTGGGTTAAAGAGAGAACTAGTCCATTTTGTATTCTCCTTTTATTTCTAAAATAAAATCAATGTCTTTTTTCTTTAAAATAACTTCATTCCCATTTATAGCTTTTTTATTACTTTTACTTTATTATCCAAGATAAGGATGTCAGTAGGAGTTGGATTATTCCAAGGTCTTTTTCATAAACTGAGCCTCTTTTTAATTATTTCAGTGGGTGGGAACTAAGTTAGATTTAATTCCTGCATTCTGTACCTCAAATCTGCCTTTGTTTCTAAAGGCAGACCACCATGAATATTTGCTTCAAAGTCACTAAGTGATTTCAAGTTACTTGAAAAAAAAAAGTTGTTCTGTGTGCATTTAACTCTGAGGTCAAACTCCCAATGGGCCACTAATATTTCTGAGACATTAACACTATTTTAAACACAGTGTGCCTTATTGTGAAAAAGATCTAGGTAGTTGCTTTTAACTGGGGTGTTAACTTTTAGAGCAACACAGCTAAACAGTATTAATAAGAGTGTCAAGATTGAAAAATTGATATGTTTGTATGATTTAAGTACAAATACAAATGGATGAGGATAAAATAGAACTTTTCCATTCACCTTCCTTAACAAGGGAAAGGAAAAGAATATTAACAAAGAAGGGAAAAGGAAGTGATGTCATAAAAGTAGCAACCTGTAATTTTACTTTTTGGTTTTTGCTTTGATTACTTTTTGCTTTACAGGGAATTATTTACTCAGAAACAAGGAGAAAAGTAGAGTTTGAGGAATTTTTATTTAATTTTGTTAAGATAAAAGGGACTATGATACAATATATTCATGTTACCAAAGCAATATTCCCCTGGTATTTAATTCACAGTTGTGGCAACTAGCCTGAGCCTTTACCTATTTAAGACAAAAATATGTTCACATCTTAGTGTGGCCATATTTGTAGAATGCTAAAAACCCAGTTGTACTGTATACAGTTTTGCAAAGAAGTGAAAATAATTTGTTATACTTTTTATTCAAATCTGTGTAGATTATAAAATTATTTCTATTAAATATATATTTTCAAGTAAAAAACAATGGGGTATATGGATTTCCAATTTTCCCAGCACTATTTGTTGAAAAGGCTAATTTTTCTCCATTGTATGTTTTTGGCTCCTTTGTCTAGTATGAGGTAACTGTATTTATGTGGGTTTGTCTCTGTGTCTTCTATTCTCTACCATTGGTCTGCCTGTCTATTTTGGTGACCATGCCATGCTGTTTTTGTTACTATTACTCTGTACTATAGTTTAAGGTCTGGTATTGTGATACCTCCTGCTTCACTTTTCTTGCTCAGGATTGTTTTGGCTATTTGAGGTCTCTAATTATTCCAGATGAAGTTCATGATTGCTTTCTCTATTTCTATAGCACCAAAAATAGAAGAAGCCATCAAAAGCCTAACAACCAAGAAAAGCCCAGGACCAGATGGATTCTCAGCTAAATTCTACAAGAACTTTAAAGAAGAACTAATACCAATAATCCTCAAAATATTCCAGGAAATAGAAAAGAAGGGAACTCATTCTATGATGCTAGTATCACTCTGATACCAAAACCAGACAAAGATGCATCAAGGAAAGAAAACTTTAGACCAATATCTCTGATGAACACAGATGCAAAAATCCTTAGCAAAATTCTGGCAAACTGCATAGAAAAACATATTAAAAAGATAGTGCACCATGATCAAGTGGGATTTATCCCAGGGATGCAAGATTGGTTCAACATCCAGAAATCAATAAATGTAATTCATAACATCAATAGACTTAAAGTTAAGAATCATGTAATTATTTCAATAGCTGCTGAGAGAGCATTTGATAAAATACGGCACCCCTTCATGCTTAAAACACTAGAAAAAATAGGCATAGTAGGAACATACCTCAACATTGTAAAGGCTATCTATGCTAATCCCATAGTCAACATCACTCTAAACGGAGAAAAGCTAAAAGCATTCCCTCTAAAAACTGGAACAAGAAAGGAATGCCATCTTTCACCACCTCTATTCAACATCATCCTTGAAACACTAGCCAGACCAATTAGACAGACCAAAGAAATCCAAGGGATATGAATAGGAAAAGAATTCAAGCTGTCAGTGTTTGCTGATGACATGATTCTATATTTAGAGGATCCAAAAAACTCCACTAGAAAACTTCTAGAATAAATAAATTCAGCAAAGTAGCAGGATATAAAATCAATATACATAAATCTAATGCATTTCTATTCACAAGTGATGAATCCTCTGAAAGAGAAATTCGAAAAACCACTTCGTTTACAATAGCCTCAAAAAAAATACTTGGGAATCAATCTAACAAAAGAGATGAAAGACCTCTATCATGAAAATTACAGAACACTAAAGAAAGAAATTGAAGAAAACCTTAGAAGATGGAAAGATATCCCATGTTCTTGGATAGGCAGAATTAATATTGACAAAATGGCCATTCTACCAAAGGTACTATACAGATTCAGTGCAATTCCAATTAAAATCCCAATGACATTCCTCACAGAAATAGAGAACGCAATCATGAACTACTTTTGGTTGCTTTTTAATTTAGGAAAATATTCTCTTGAGATGATTTGTCAATATGAATAATGTCTGGTATAAAATGGACATGCAAACAACAATCTGAAAACTTGTGGTCAGAAATCTTGCACAAATGGTCAAATAGGAGCATTTGATAATTATTACTTCATCAAATACTTATGTACAATTTAAGGGCTTGGGGTTTTCACAAGTAATAACTAATAACAAAATAAAAAATAGGTGACTTGTATTTTAAGATATCTCTAATAAAAATTCTCTTATGACAAATATTCTCTTATGACAATACCTAAATACATATAACCTTTTATGAACTGATTATCTTCAATAACAACATTTAAATGAATTGGCATAATTTGTGACTTCATAAAAATTATTCAAGTGGCCAAAAGTGTCATCTTAAAAGCAGTATGTGGAAAACACATGGTGTAAACTTTATTTGAGATGTGGAAGATCAAAATAAAAAGTCATTTAGAGAAGTACGTTGTGGGCACATATTTTGCCAATATATCTAAAAATAACAATTTTCTAATGGAAAAGAAAGTATGTCAAAGAATTTTAGCAAAATAGATTACCAAAAAAGAAACCCATTTGCATACTTACAATATTCAAAGCAACAGACAACTCGAGGTAAGAAAAAAAGGTCTGCTATTTTGAACATTACCATAATTGCCAAGAAAAGTTCCAAAAAAAATGAAGAAAAATGCCTTCCTCCCTAACAACTGAATGCAAGCTTTGAGTAAACAGTCTTTGAGGTCCTACAGAGTTCAGAAATTTAGATATTATAATAAATATTGTATACTTATTTGCTCCAGGCATAGACTAGGCACCTGAGAAGAAGAATGTGAGCAAGTAGGAGTGAACTGTTGCAATTAAGCCCTGTATTCAAACCCCATCTCTACCAAGTCCCAGAGAATGATGAACCTCCTGAGACCCAGTGTTCAATATGTAAAAATTCTTGCCTTAAGGGATTGTTAGGAAAATTAAATTAGACCTACTTGATTCTCTCATGACAATACCTAAGGTATAGAATTCATCTAACATTTTTTAAATGAATGAATGATAAATATTCCATATTTTAAAAGGAACAATTTGTTCCTATATAAACAGCCTTCCTATTTAGAGCTTCAATTGTACCTACTGCAAAGGCTTGGATGGAGAGATTTTTCTTTCACTTTATTTTTATAACATATCATCCAATTCCAAAGTTGCACTGTAGGTATTCCTTCAGTTGAAAACATATTGTAAAAGTTTTCTTCAATTTCACCAAGCTGGACACTGTGGCAATTACCTGTGATCCTGGATACTCAAGAGGGAGGCAGGTGGATCACAAGTTTGAGACCAGCCAAGGAAACCTCATCGGACTCTCAGAAACTTAACAACTCCCTGTCTCAAAACTTAAAAAAAAAAAAAATTAAAAACTAAACAAAAAGACTGGGAATGTAGTTAGATTGATTTGCACCTGCATTCAATCCGCAGTACACAAAAATTGAACCATTCAATAAATCTTGTATTCCAATTTTTACTCAATGAATATTTAGTAGGAAAATTTTTGTCATCAAAATAAATATGAGCTGGATGTATTAGTACACACCTGTAATCCCAGCATCTTGGGAGCCTGAGGCAGGAGGATTGTGGGTTTAAAGACAACCTCAGCAACTTAGCAAGGCCCTAAGCAACTAGGAAGGCCCTGTCTCTAAATGAAATACAGAAAAGGGCTAGGGGTGTGGTTAAACACCCCTGGGTTCAATCCCAGGTACCAAAATAAAAGGTAAAGATGAAGGTAATGGTAAAAAAATAAATAAATAAATAAAAAACACCCCTACATGGTTGCAACATCTAAGTAATTCAGAAGAAAATAATTCAAAATAGAGGTGGCAACTCCATATTGATTTACAGACTTTGAAATAAAATGAACCTATTTTCAAATGTGTACTCAACTACTAAATTGGTAATCTAGGTGAAGTCATTTAAGCCCTGTGAATATAAAGTTTTTACATAATGAGAAAAATAATACCTGTAAAAGAGTTTTAATATTTAATGTCTTCAGACTAATACCTAACATAAGATCCTAATAAATGCTAATTTTATTTGAATTAAAATCATTCATATTAATTATAGTGTTTTGCCAAATTTGGACTTAGCCCTGCCTGTGACTTAGTTATGCCGTGGCTTAATTTAGGTATGAGGGTGTAGAGGGATAAAATAAAGCATTTGCTATACTCTAGTGACTAAATTCCCATTGCACAGAATAGATTTGTTAAAATATTCTTACTTTTTTAATTGATTTTATTTGTTCTAATTAGTTATACATGACAGAGTGAATTTATACATTTTGATAATCATACATAAAGTGTAATTTCTCATTTCTCTGATTGTACATATTGTAGGATCACACTGGTCATGCAGTCATATATGTACATGAGGTAATTATGTCTGTTTCACTCTACATGCTTCCCACCCCCACACCCCTTTCCATCCCTTCCCTCTTCTCTACCTAACTCTGTTCTTGATGTTTGAAAAATCACAAGAAAGAGAGATGGACAAGTAACAAACACTTTCCTTTAGGCTGGATATTATCTGCATTGGCATTTAGTATGAAAACAAGTGAATCCTCTTAGAATAGATTCCACATGTCTATATCCAAATGTGTTTGTAAATACTATGTACCCAGCTGTAGCTCTTGTTCTGTTATTGGAACCATGACAGTAATGTTGTGTCAACTCTCCTTTCTTCTTGACCAACCTCCAACCTGAGTAAAGTTGAATAACTTAAGTAAATATTATCTAACTTGAATAATTAAAATATGAATTACATTACAACATTCCCCAAGGAAAACTCTGCAAAATAAAATTCAATTTCTTTGATAGCCATTGTGGCTTCAAGTTTTCAAGATGGCCTCAAATGATCCCTTCTTCTTGATAATTTTATCCTATTGTGGATCCTTCCATGAAGTACCATGGTTGGTTCTTCCAGCCAATGGCATACGTCAGAAATGGTGGTTCACTGCTTCAAAAAGATGTTTTGCTAGGAAGAAAGTGACCTACCATGTTATGAGCAGAATTGTGCAGAGGCTCACGTGGAAGGAACTAAAGTCTCTGCCCAATAGCCAGTGAGGAACTGAGGATGCCAGCACCCTTATGCATGAGCTTCAAGTACATCCTCCAGTTGATCTTTGAGATGATTGAAACACTGTGTTGGCCCTTGAGCCAGAACCACCCCACTAAACATTCTCAATTCCTGACTCAGAGAAACTACAGGAGATAGTTAGTTTTAAAATGTTATATTTGGGGACAATTTGATATACAGTTCTTTCTCCCTGTTCCTGAGTGGTAAACTGCTTGGAGCCTATAATAATTTTCCCCTGGCTCTCCCTAAAGCCCTCTATCTTTTACTTTACATGGTACACTATTTTCTCCAGAACACTCATCACACAATCTGTCATTTTCCCATACTCATATAACATATAAACATCACATGAAAATATAATGACCAAAAGAGCAGGGACCAGATCATTACATTCTTCATTGTATCCCCTATATTTACTCAGGGCATTGCAAAAAACATCACCTAAATAAAAATGTGTTGGATATGTAAACAATTGAAATGCTTTTTCAAGAATAAAACTCACTTCAAGACTTAACCATAGTGATAGAAGCTGAATATTATACTGTGAGCCTTAAGTAAAAAGGGTATCTTTGTTAGTGGAGATAGAATATTTAATGATAACTGGAAGAGAGTGTCCAGTGTGCTTACTTGATTTTGGTCACAATAAGTAGATCATTGTAGAGAAACAGATATTGCTTCTACTTCCGGCCATTTCTTCTTAGTTTGACCCACCCATGAATCAGAAGAGTCCTAAATCATGACATATAAATCATGACAAAAATTCACATAAGCAGATGGACTTACCAAAAAACAGAAAAATTTCACGGATCAGTTAGTCATATCAAGAACAATAGGACAAAGCTTTTATTAGAGTTGGTAAGAAATATAAGACTATAATATTTTTAATCCAACAGCACTGTGTCATTACTGGTCCCCCAGCCAATTCTACACACAGTAGACATCAATATTTTGAAAATATAAAACACAGTATTGCTATCTCCATTTCATAGGCAGGAAGAGGTCCCAAACTGGGGTTCCAGAGCAGAAGGGACTTGGAAAGGTCAAGTAAAACACAGGAAACCAGTTAAATCAAAATTTAATTTAATCAATGCTAGAAGATGTTTCTATAACACTCAAGCACAAGTAATAGGTGTGTTTACTGTCATATGGACCCTTCCTGGAAAGTGTATTTAGTGGGAAAGTGCTCTAATAATTCCATTATTTCCAAAAAATGATACAATACAGAAATTCCACAATTTTATAAATATTGACAATCATAGAATATTTGTGGACAAATCTTTAAATAGGTTTATTCTCTTTTGAATGGAAGTTTTACTTTCTTTTTTCCATTAAATCGTCTCCACTGACCTCAACTCTGGCTATGTACGAAGAGAATTAATATTGCACAAAAACAGATTAACTACATTTTAGCTGCCTAGGTAGACTTTATTCTCTCTTTTCTTTTTCACTTTGGAATTAAATAGTTTTTTGAAAGTAAAGGAGATGGGAAACATCTTTATCTCATCTGAAACTAGAGTCTAATGTGTCCAAAACATCAGCAGGAAAAATCAGGGTCCCTGCCTTCATGGAGCTTTCAATCTAATGAGACAAGGCAAGCATAGGTGATGTTATTAGAGAACACAAAATTTAAACCAGGTGCTGTGAGTTACAAGTACATTAGCAAGTCACTGTCTTATAACCCAAAAAGAATCCTAGATGAAAAATTAGTGGAGATAATATTTAATCCTAGTTTATCAATTAACTGCTGGTAATGATGTCTGGAGAGGGAGGAATAGGAGAACTACATGTGAATTACAGTGGGGTTAAGGTGCTTGGGATTGGAACATCAGTGCAAGCTCCTTAAACCAAGCTTTGCTCACTGCTGTGTTTGTAGAATTATCTGGGCATGGGAATTAATGAATGCTTTCTAAATTGTGATGACATCTATCCATATATCTTTCTGTGGTTTCAAAAAGTCCCTTGTAGACAATCCTGGGCTTCCTCTCAAGGAGAAAGATATCCTCAGGGTTAGAGACCAAGGGAAAAAATGAGGTGAGAGTACCTACTTTTGACATCTCACTATGTGATTCTGTCTCTCTCTACAATAGAAAAGACTTTATTAAAATTTCCACTGAAATACTAATTCACCTCAACAGGTGAAATGGTCATTGGAATATGCATTTCATCTGTTTTCTCACTTCGAATTTCACTAACAATCCCTTAAAAAGATTATTTCTTTTCTTATTATTAGTTCATTATAGTTATACGTATTAATAGGATTCATTTTGACATAATGATAACAGAATAGAACATCATGAAATTCAATTCAGTCACCAGTTTCCCCCTTCCTCCTCTCCCTTCTCTCTTGTTCCTTTCTTCCACTCTATTGATCTTTCTTCTATTCATTTATACTTATTTAAAAATTAGTGCATTATGGATATACATAAAGGTTAAATTCACTATTGTATATACATACAAAATTTTGGTCAATATTTTGTTTTTAAAATAAAATAATCTTACTATAATTAACTTTCTTCATATCTAATATTAATAGAAATAATTACATCCATTTACAGGTATTGCCTTGTGATAAAATAATAAGCAAATTTTGTGCATAAACAAAAATTCCATTTCAGTATTATGATTTAAAATTGTTCAACTAAATGTGGGACCTTCATGTTTGTGCATTGATATGAGATTTGTGTTTTAAAGAAAAAGAGCATATATACTAGCTCTAAAATTCTCTAGGATTCTCATGAGAGCCAGGTCTGATTAAATACCATCAAAACAGAAGTCACATTTTCTGTTATCAAAAAGATAATTCCAGTGTTCATAAAAAGCCCCTGCACATAAAAAAAGCATGTGACCTGAAAAACTCTTTATCTAATAGAAAATTCTAAGCACATACCAAATACATATGTTATTTATCTTTAAAATACTGTGCCGGGCTGACAGATTTGGCTCCACAGAAATATTACAGGCCAGGCTACATGGGCAATGAATAATCAGACTCCATTTTGCTCTGAGACTCCATATTATGTAGGAAATAATCTTCTCCCATGGGAACACCCCGCCTCTGTACCCATCATCAGTTACTTAGCCTGATATGCTTCGCAATACAAAATGACAATTCTTATGTGACGAAAAATTGTTCTCTTTTGATTCCTATTTCTTCTAAACAATGCACCACGTGAACGGTGATGTCAACAATGATTGTGTGGATGTTAGTAACTATTCTTTACTTTGTACCTAGATAAGGGTCATTTTGACCCACTTCCCCCTCTGCTGATGATTTCATGATGTAAGTTTGTAATTTCAAATCATAGCAACAGACACTTATGACTGATGTGATTTTGGGTATAAGAACCCCTGAAACACTATGGTCGTGGCTGTTCTCCCAATAGCCATTTTTGGGGCATTATGTGAAACAGTCAGCTGGCTGGCTTAATAAAGACTCTGAAATTTGGACTTCTCAGGGGTGATCAGTCTGTTCTTAAGTTGTGCCCCATAACAATACCTTTAGTTGTTTACTGAAAGTTTTGCATTTACCTGTTGTTTGCCTGTGGTGGAAGGACTTGAGCCAGGATAAAAGACGGTAATTTCATTTTCTGTTGAAGAAAAAATTCAAATAAAAATGACCAGATAGTTTACAAGGAATGTAAACATTGATTTACAAGTCAATTCAAATATTTTGCATTGCTTTTTAAGAAGTCTGTGTTTTCAATAAGAATATAAAATGAGAACATTTAAGGGATAGATGACTGTCAAAAAGTTGTATAGGCCCTATTTCTATGGTCACAGAATAAAGAGTTAAAGGTTCACTGGACTATCTCTGAAAGCACCATTGTTACCAATAACAGATTGCTTATCATGTGTCATGACCTATGCCAAAGGGCAGACAGACTATCTCATTCACACCCCAGAAAGTCAACAGTATACCTATCTCCATATCATAGGCAGAAAGAGGTCCCAAACTGGGGTTCCAGAGCAGAAGGGACTTGGAACAGTCAAGTAAAAAAAACACAGGAAACCAGTTAAATCAAAAACATAGCAACTAGATTTTTATATAAATGTATTCAAACTTCAAATCCTGATTTAAATTTAAATATTTGCACACTTGGTGATTTCTTTCCAAATGTATTTTTTCCCTTTAATTACAAAACTTCTTTTTAGGTGACAGAAGATAAACTGGATACTTCAGGTACTTTGTTCCCAATGAACTAAAATTTATTTTAAACGAGGTTTTATTGTATTTGAACTATCCAGATAATCCTCTCTAAATTTTATCTTACGTATTTATCAACTCCAGAGACAGCCAGAGGTCTGCCTCCATATATAGATGAACAAAATTAACAACACTGTCACAGTTAAAGTCATTATTCTTTCTGCTCTACCCTCTCAGTCTATTCCAACAATCAGACTCAGAGGTCTCACTCACTGCCTATGGACCCTGGGCAGTTGTGCATCAGACCTGAATTGTGCTCTGAAAAGAACCATATAGAACTAACTATAGCTAAAAGTCAGTATCTATTAACAAGATTCACAAAGGAACCATTTTCATCTAGCAAGATAAAACCTAGTTCCAACCACAGGGCTTGAGGAAGGACCATCCAACTTGAGAGAGATGCTAGAATTCTTTGACACATTTCTGATCCCACAAATTTACCATGCTCCCAGGATCTGTAATAAATTGTTGCTGTCACCACTACTCTCTCCTCAATATTAATGTTCTCATTAATCCTTTGGTTCACATATGGAATCTCTATGTCTCATCTGTAGCAGATGAGAAATACACTAATGCAATCATATAAAACAAAAAGTGTAAAGATCAGTGAGCTAAGAAATAAAGAATATGGAACACTTTAATCAGGGGTCAACCATGGATCAGTTTTAGGCCCCAAGTTACTTGTGTAGTTTTCTCTATGATGTTTATATAGTATCTTCCACATAGAGAAAAAGCCCACAGTAATCATCAGATTCCCAAAAGTCAGAACCCTCTCAACTCTAGTGATTTCAACAACCTAGTCCATGTAACATGGACTTATCTGGGTTTATCTGGGCCTGGGTTTTATCTGGAAAGGGGGGTATATAAAGCTATTATGCTGCTCTTTGGAGCTGGCAGGGACAAGAATAGAAAAGAGTGACCCACCTGCTTTCAGGGATATGCTATATGTGGAAGCATCAAATTCCTGGGTACCATGGTGAAGTTGAGTGGATGTCTTACAGTGCCAAAATTTAGAGGATGCAGAAAATGAAGGGGATAATGTGAAGTGCTTGGGTTCAGGCTGACTGGGTAATAGGTAGGATTGTGTGTACAGTTTAGCTTATTGGGAATCAGTATGTATGGGTGCTGAGACTGGCACAGTATCACTCTGTGCCTATGTGCATTGCTAATCTGGGGGAATGGCAATAAAGAGGTTTTAGCACAGGGCAAGTATATGTGTGAGGGTTCTCAGAGCAGAAAACACATCATGCCTTTGTGTAGGGGAACTAGACAGAGGGGGTTGGCCTATGCTTCTGGGAGGGAGGGGGCCAATGCTTTTCTGCACAGAAGCTAACTCACATAAACACTGTGCCAGCCTCTGCAGCTATACCTTGCCCTATCTCCCTTATCTCCTGGCTTTTGTCTCTTGGATTCATCTGCAAGCCCATACTTCACCTCCTCTGGGTTGGACTATGAATACCAGTGCACACTCCTAACCCCCACACACCTCCCTCTTTTGAATCTCCTATCGTCCTTGAATGACAGTCTGTCCTAGGGGGGAAGAGTGTCATCCCTCTATGCCAACCCATCACAAACCCCCACACATAGCATTCCCTCACACATAGCATTCCCTCTCATTATCAATGCCTTTTGATTAAACAGGAAGTACCTGTAAAGGATCGATTCTTGTGTGTTCAAGACAGCACTTGTGTGTTCAACGTCAGTCACATTATTAATGCAAGAAAATAACTGAACCACCCAATTCTATGACAAATTTTTTTAAATGTTTTCATTGTTGATGGACATTTATTTTATTCATTTATTTATATGTGTTGCTAAGAATCAAACCCAGTGTCTCACACATGCTAGGCAAGCACTCTACCACTGAGCCACAACCCAGGAGCACTTTTTTCTTTTTTTTTGCAGTGCTGTGGATTGAACCCAAGATCTTGTGTTTGCAAGGTCTATGTTAAATTTTAATCCTCGAAGGTAGCATTTAATTTCCTTTTAAAATAAATTAGGAAAAAAATTAAAGTTTTTAAGCAAATATTTGTGTAGGAGTAAGTTATTGGGGATGGCCCAAAGTTAGGACACCACTTAAATAATCCATTTTCTGGTTTTGTGTCCAGAAACCATTTTCTGGTTTGGTGTTGCTATTCAATGCAGTGGCCATTGGCTGTGTAATCCATCAAAGGGAAAAACTCAGTTCCTTAGCTGTAAGAGCTATATGCCAAAATGTCTTATTCATGAAGCTACTGTATTAAACAGGATAGACACAGGACATTTCCATAATAGCAAAAAACATTGAAATGTGCTGTTCTAGAGCAGTGGCTGGCAAATATTCCCTATATCACCAGGTATAAATATTGTGGTCCATGTGACCTATGTGGAGTTCAAATCTACTACTCAACCAGCCCTCAAATGTATGTTGGTAACTGAGTTCTGACAAAATTGTTTACCAAATAAATTACTGAATAAATAAATGGAAGTAGGCTGGATAAAGCCCTCAGGCACCACATTTATGAACCCTATTCACAGCATCTACCAGGTTGTACCTAAAAAATTCCAGTAACAGGACTCCAAGCACCTCTCCCAATCTGGTAAATACCAGTGACTCCTAAGGTTTTCTTTGGTCAGAATACCTCTTACCTTCTAGACTCATAAGAAAACGACCAGACAGAGGACAACTGCCACCAGATAAGTCCTGTGCAAGGGCCTTCATAGCCCTCATATGAGGTTGATGCTGGTGGCCTGGGGACCATACTTTGAGAACTCCTGCTCCAGCAGACTCCCTTAAGAACCCTTTCAAATTCCTCGTTCAAAAAGCACTCCTCTGGCATTATTGTGCCACCTGTCATGCAGGCACTCACATCTGCTTCTCCCCTTTCACTGTGATAATGGCCACTGTATCCTTATTTCCCAAACAGGAGACACCATTCAGCCAGAAACATGTCAATTCTGGGGATAACCTCATATTCATGTGAAAGAAACTCCTCAAGACCCTTCACTGACAGTGAGAGGGGTCAGTTGCTGAGACAGTGGAATGAGGCACAGTGATGTGACCAGAAATCTTTGTAAAGGACATCCATTATCTCCTTTTTCTTCAATCATATATTCTTAGGGGAAAGAGTTGCTTTTACTTAGGGGTTGTGAGCATTGGGAATACAATTCTAGAAAAACAATATTACCAGGGGTTACTAAAACTACTGATGAAATGCATACATTTTCTAATTATAATATAGAGAGAGCATAAATAACAAAGCATTCATTTAAAAATAATAGTAACAATATTTATATTTTTTTCATTCACATCAGTCTCCAACATGGCTCAGATGGCACTGACCTTTTAGCAGTTTGTCAACTTAACAATCCTGATATTTTGTATATTGTTCCATATCATATGTGTTTTACCCTCTGCATCTCAGTGGGGATTTCTCCCTGCAAATGATCCTGAATTTGTAAAAATTATCACATCACCCTATGGCTTCCGTCCACTAAACTCTCAAAGATGAACACCTTTGTAAAAGAAGTTTTTCCAAAGTGTTTTGTGAGAAAGTGAAGAGCAACCCACCTGAGAATGTCCTAGAAAGTGAGCACTACCTTGCTAGATAATTAGAAAAGCTTCTATCAAAGTTGTGGCAAAGAGCCTCCTCAGACCTCAGGGGCAAACAGGGGTTTTCTTCCTGCTGAACATATTCTCAAGTCAGAGCTGCACTCATCCTGGATCCTCCTGAGGCAAAGAAGGCCCTTGAGGTCATGGAACCAGCTGCTCTGTCACAGGGAGAACATATGCCATAAATTACCCACTTACAAATCTAATATAACTTAATACTTAAAAAATGCTGGGGTTTTTGTTCTTTGTTTTTTTTCTAATCACCTACACATCTTCTTAAAACAGATTTCTGTCCATCTCCCTATAGTTTCTAAGTCATTAGACCTAGTTATTCCATTCCTAGCAAGTTACCAGGTGGCACTAATGCTCCTAGTCAGGCAACAACACTTTTAGAACCTCTGCACTAGTCCAGGAGCAGAATAGCTTTGTTGTAATTGAACTCAATATTGGCCTCACTAGATAATGCCAAACTGTTTTCTGAAGTGATTGCACTAATCTGCATTCTAACAGCAGTGCATAAAAACATGAAATATTTTAAAATCATTTTTTCTGATATGATGGATCTAAAATGGTATTCTCATTATAGTTTATTTTATATACTTTTGCCAGGTATGGTGGCAGATATCTGTAACCTTAGCAGCTGGGAGGCTGAGGCAGGAGGATCACAAGTTCAAAGCCAGCCTCAGCATCTTAGTGAGGCCCTAAGCAACTTAGCAAGATCCTATCTCAAAATAAAAAATAAAAAGGGTTGGAGACAAGGCTCAGTGGTTGAGACCCTGCGTTCAATCCCTGGTACCAAAAAAAGAAATTGATTAGACTCTTTTATTTCTAATGAGGTTGAGCTTTCTTTCCCCCCTTACCTTTTTTAATCTAACAGATGTTTTTAGACTATTATTTTTATTTTATTTTGTACCCAAATGGGGTACAACTTTTCATTTCTATGGTTGTGCACAATTTAGATTCACACAATTCATGTAATCTCACATATACATACAGTAATACTGTCTGCTTCAGTCTACTACCTTTCCATCCTCCACACCATCCCACCCCATTTTCCTCTACACCATCCTTTCTTCTTTTGTCCCCCTGCCTCCACCCCTCCCCGCCCCATTATGTATCGTTATCCACTTACCGGAGAAAACATTCAGCCTTTGGTTTTTTGGGCTTGGCTTATTTCACTTAGCATGATATTCTCCAACATCACCCATTTACCAGCAAATGCCATAATTTTATTCTTCTTTATGGCTGAGTAATATTCCATTGTGTATAGATACCACAGTTTCTTTATCCATTCATCTGTTGAAGGGCATCTAGGTTGGTTCCACAATTTAGCTATTGTGAATTAGGCAGTTATGAACAATGATGTGGCTACATCACTGTAGTATGCCAATTTTAAGTTCTCTGGATATAAACTGAGGACTGGGATAGCTGGGTCAAATGGTGGGTCCATTACAAGTTTTTTGAGGAATCTCCATATTGATTTCCAGAGTGGCTGCACCAATTTGCAACTCTACCAGCAACGGATGAGTGTGCCTTTATCCCCACATCCACGCCAACACTTATTACTGCCTGTGTTCCTGATAATAGCCATTCTAATTGGAGTTGGATGAAATCATAGGGTGATTTTAATTTGCATTTCTCTAATTACTAGAGATGATGAGCACTTTTTTATATATTTGATCACCTGCATATCCTCTTCTGTGATGTGTCTGCCCAGTTCCTTAGCCCATTTATCGATTGGATTCTTTGTATTTTTGGTGCAAAGTTTTTTTTAAGTTCTTTATAAATTTTGGAGATCAGTGCTCTGTCTGAAGTGTGTGTGGAAAAGATTTTTTCCCACTCTGAAGGCTCTCCTTTCACATTATTGATTGTTTCCTTTGCTGAGAAAAAGCTTTTTAGTTTGAATCTGTCCCATTTATTGATTCTTGCTTTTATTTCATGCACTCTGAGGGTCATGTTAAGGAAGTCTGGTCCTAAGCCAACATGATGAAGGGTGAAGGGTCTCAGATCTAATTCCTAGATCTTTGATCCATTTTGAGTTGAAGTTTGTTCAGGGTGAGAGATAGGGGTTCAATTTCATTTTACTGCATATGGATTTCCAGTTTTGCCAGCACCATTTCTTGAAGATACTATCTTTTCTCCATTGCATGTTTTTGGCACCTTTGCCTAGTATGAGATGTACTAGTACTTATGTGGGTTTTTCTCTGTCTTCTATTCTGTCCCATTGGTCTACCTATTTTGATGCCAATACCATGCTTTTTTTGTTACTATTGCTCTATAGTAGAGTTTAAGGTCTGGTATTGTGATACCTCCTGCATCATTCTTCCTGCCCAGAATTGCTCTGACTATTCTGGGTCTTTTGTTCTTCCAGGTGAATTTCATGATTGCTTTCTCTATTTCTATAGCACCAAAATAGAAGAAACAGGCTAGAAATACAGCACCTTATGTTTCTACAGAATATACAAGATGATATAATCAAATCACTGAAGAATATTTATACCCACTTAGGCAATAAAAAATCTTGAACTTCCAAAAATTTAGAATGTTATTAAAAGAAGGCATTTTTCTATGTAAAGAAAAGAAGTGTCAAAGAAGAATCAAATAAAAATGGTTAAGCTTTTCAAACCAGAAAGATGGAACTTTGGAAGGAATCCAGCAAATATACCCATTGTTAGAGAAGACAGGAATACAAGTTGTTCTGGGCACTTTACATGTTATCTCAGTTCGCTTTCTCAATAATCTCATGAGGATGATATTTCCAGTTTGGGTTCTCAGTCATCTAGTGGATTTGCTAGAATCAACCCATCCCTCTCAACTGGTTCCCTCCCAGGAACAATCTGAACATGCTCAATTCCCCCTCCCCCTCCAACCAAGCTCCCCTTCGACCTTCCATTGCCTGCAGCACTGATATTTTCTCCCTGCTCACCTTCCCAGCCAGATTTTGGGGAAGTTGCCTCTATCTGTCTGCATGTCCTCACCTCTTGTTCTTACACCAGCCCCTGGCTATTGACTTTTGCCTAGATCTCTCCACCAATGGATCCCAATTTTCTATTATCTCTGCCTGCAAAAATCAATGATTAATTTCAAGGACTTGTACTTAAGGCGCATGTGTAGGTTGAACATTCCTAATCTAAAAATGCAAAACGCTCCCAAATCAGCAACTTTCTGAACACTGACAAACAGCACAACTAGATAATTCCACACCTGATCGGTCACAATCAAAACACATTTCAACGTACACATTGTTTCATACACTACATAATTAAAAATAGTATATAAATTTATCTTTTAGTTATGTATATAAGGTGTACAGGAAACAAATGAATTTCGTGTTTAGACTTGGATCCCATTCCAAGGATATCTCATTATATATATGCAAATATTCCAAAATCTGAAAAATTCCAAAAGTCAAAACATATCTGGTCCCAAGCATTTCAGACAAGGGATGCTCAGCCTGTATTACTGAGCTCTCCTCTGTGTTTGAAGCTGTTAACCCCTCACCCCCTTCTTCTCAATGCTCCTGTTTTCCTCCTAGCTCCTCAGTTTCTTTGGCAGACTCAGACCTGGGCCTCCTCTGTCCTCTGTACACTGATCCAGTCATTTCATCTATGTCCATTGCTTTAGTTATTTGGTATGTGGTAGCCCTTTCCCTACCCACCCCTCTCCTTGAGCTCTGAAACTCCATCAACCAATGCCTACTTGACTATCCGCCCCTACGTACCTCCAACTCAATCTGAGCATGACTACAATTATAATCTCCCCACTCGCCTGGTGTGGGGTTTCCAGGATTCCCCCTCTCAGTGAAAAGCACTCTCTCCCCCAGGCCTGCAAGCATCAGGCTGTCCACATGCCCTTGCATCTGATCTGCTGCCACATCCTGCTAAATCTCTCTCAGACTCATTCATTTCCCTCTTTTCCCACCACTATTCCCTGCCCCCACCCCTGCTAGCTATTAAAACAGCTTATTAAAGGGGCATCCTGTCCTCTCCATCCCCTCCGTCCTATGTTCTCCACACCAAACCACAGTGGTCCTTTTCCAAATGCATTTTTAGTCACACCCACCACCACCCCCATAGTAACTTACATGGTTTCATGACTTCCTGTTTACACATGAAAATCCCAAACATAGCTTATAAGACTTCACGCTTTGGGACTGGGGTTGTGGCTCAGCCGTAGTGCGCTTGCCTAGCACGTGTGAGGCACTGGGTTCAATCCTCAACACCACATGAAAAATAAACAAATAAAATAAAGGTATTACAAAAAAAAAAAAAAAAAAAAAAAACTTCACACTTACTGCGCCATCTTCCCTCTCCAAAAGCAACATACTCCTGGTTGACAAAGCTTCAGATGGAGCACCATATATTCCAGAACACCTTCCCAGGGCTCCAAGTCTTATTAACTAGCTTTTGCTCCTTCAAATGAAGTTTCTCATTATATTCAGAACTGTAAATACTTGGCTGATACCCTTGTCTGGTTTTTTATTTAATTGCAACCCCACACAGTTTCTGATACTTGACAGGCACTTGACAAATAGGTGAATAAATGAAAGAATGAGAAGCTTGGTTCAATAATGTGCTAAGCCAGTAGTGAGATTCAGAACCAGGTCTACCAAATGCAGAAGGCCATGTTCTTTTCCCTGCATATAATGCCTTCCATAGAGAGTACTCCCTATGTGCTTATTGAAGCCTACTCTGAAAACAGACTAGCTCTCTACATATTGGACCACATCACCAAAGGGCATCCTTGAAGTTGACAGACAGTAGCATGGCAATGTATGATGGGACATGGGTTTTGCCACTTACTGGCTATGTAAACTTCAGCATGATACTTAATTTTTCTGTACCTCAGTTTCCTCATCTGTAAAGTGGCAAAGTAACAGGAGTACCACTTGAGTATCCCTTATCTGAAAAACCTGGGACTAGAAATGTTTCAGATTTTTTTTTGGATTTTGGGATATTTTCATAGATTTTCCTGGTTGTGCATCTCTAATCTAAAACTTTTAAATGCTCCAAAACCTGGAAAACTTGAGCTTTGTGTCAGCACTTAAAAAATTTTGGATTTTGGAGCATTTTGGATCAAGGATGCCCAAACTGTATTTATAGAAATTTGGTGAGGATCAGATAGATAGACTGCAAATAGTTTCTTGATTGTTGAATACTCAGCATTCAATGAAAGGGAGCCAGAAGTAACAGCAGAAATAGCTTTAATGATGACATCAGGACAAATACAAGACAGTAACACAAAGCACTGTACTGTTTAGGGATTAGAATGTTCCCAAAAGTTACAGGTTAAAACATAGAATCCTCTTGCTCACCATTCCCTTACTAAAGGCCATCGAACCCTTACTAAGTTAGAAGCTCTTGGGGGCATAAAGAAGAACCTGGATTAACTCAAGGATTAAGGAAAGCAAAGAGTTTAAAGAATCTTCCTTACTTTTTAGAAGTGCCATCGTGGCAAGAAAACAGTCTGGAACCAGCAACACACACCAGCAGATGTAGAATTAAATTGGTCTCAGAAACACAAGTGTGAGAACATTGTGGTTCCCTAGAAAAAGCCAGGACAAATGAGCACTACAGGTAAGTGGAAGAAGACACAAATAAACGGCTGGGTGTGCGCTATCTTGGTTCTCCTTAATGCAAATACATACTCAACCACACATGGCCCATAAAGTAAGGTAGAGTGAGGTGAACCAGAGCCACAAATCAGTTCTCAAGGGTGGCCTGTGATGGAGAAAAGAAAGACCATATGCACCCAAACACTTACCAGACACCACAAAGACACAGCTAGCCCCACGAGGTGCCTGTAAAAGGTTCTTCTTACTAATCCCTTCTCAACCTCAGATGGTATCTCTTTGCTATTTCAGTACCATATCTTTCCCTACTTTGGTTTTCTCATCTCTAAAATGAGGATAATGGCTCACGAGAGCATGGAGCAGATGAACTGAAGAGTGTACCTGAAAACTTGGGAATCTATAAATCTCTATGTAAGAGCATAACTTTTTATATCTGTCTCTATGAGGATACCATTTGCAAATTAAAATCTCATTAGTGATTAAATCCACCCGGAAGAGACCGTAATATGAGCATCCTCCAGGGGGTACCATGGTCTCCTGGCATTTCAGTGACACATCAGGTTTCTGAGGCACTCAGTCTGATACCTGCTGGGCTAGCACCTGGCCAGAGGGCAAGCACCAGTCTTCTTACTTAGTTCTTTAGGGAGACCCAAAGAGATCTAAAGCTAGCCAGACAGCAATGGGGGTGTGACTCAGTGGTAGAGCACTTACCTAGCAGGTATGAGGCCTGGGGTTCCATCCCCAACACCACAAAATAAAAACAAAACAAACAACAAAAGACTTTGCCAAGATGATCAATCCACTAGTCCTAGAGCCGATAACTTTCCCAAGCTGCACAATCGTACGACCTGCCTGTTGCAACACTAAAATCACAAATACGGGTGACCCTCAACATCTGTGGGTTCCCCACCCAGAGTCAACCACAGAAAAGGGAGAAAATACTGGGGGAAAAAATTGCTTTTGTACTGAACATATTTTTTTTCTTGTCATTATTCCCTAAACAACACAGAATAACAATTATCAACATAGCATTTATATTATTATTAGGTATTATAGGTAATCTAGAAATGACTTAAAGTATGGAGGAGGATGTCCACAGGTTAAATGCAGGCATGTTACCATTTTATATAAGGGACTTGGGCATGTATGGATTTGGGTATCTATGGTGGGTCCTAAAACCAGTCTCCCATGGATATTAAGATGATTGTATTTTTTTCGGCAGGTACATACTGGGGATTGAACTCAGGGGCACTCAAGAACTGAGCAACATCCCCAGGACTATTTTCTATTTTATTTAGAAACAGGGTCTCATTGAGTTGATTAGCACCTTACTTTGGCTAAGGCTGGCTTTGAACTCATGATCCTCCTGCCTCAGCCTCCAGAACCGCTGGGATTACCAGCATGTGCCACCACGCCCAGCTGGGTGACTATCTGAATACCTATATGATAGAGGAAGTAGATATGAACTACGATAGGGAGAAAAAGGAAGTTAGTGCCTGTCCTCAGGGAGCGCAAAATCTTGTGAGAGAACTTAAGACGTGAATACAGGAGAAAACAATCAGTAAGGCCAGAGGATGACTAATACTAAATGACTAATGGAGGTAATAGGAAGGATAGGTAGTGCCCCTTCAAATGGATCAGATAAAGGCCAGATGGCATCAGTGGGAGTTGGGTCCCAGACCTAAGTCAAGTTCTGCCACCAACTCAGTGACTCTGGGAAAGTCATTTGTAGAACAATGGAAGGATAAAACAAGTTCATCCCAAACTCTTTTCTAGTTCTGAAACCCTAAGGTGATAGCACCTGTTCCAATTTCCCCCACTTCTTTCAAGTCTATCTGGAGACACGGATCTTAAAATCTGACAAGTTTACAGCCACTGAAATGATGTCTAGAAAGACCTTCAAGTTTGCTTGTTTAAAGAGAGGCAGATTCCTCCTGGGGCCAGACATGGTATTCAGAGTCCAAAAACACCTGGAAGTGGCCACTGCTGGCTATGGGACCTTCAGCAAAGCACTGAACTTCTTTAAAGCCTTAACGCCTCAGTCTCCTGATCTCTAAAGTGGAAATAATTGCAACTACATCAAGGACTGAGGAAATCAAACTGGAAAGCACACTTAGAGAATGGAGTATAACACTGAGTACACAGCAAGAACTTGGTACATGCTAGCTCTTAGGAATGTTTATGTTTTAAAGGTACACATTTCTATCTATATACTGGATGAGCACCCAAAAATGCAAATTTCAAAATGCTCTGAAATCCAAAACTTTCTTTCATTTTTTTTCCCCTTTTTGGCAGTACCAGGAATTGAACCCAGAGGTGCTCTACCCCTGAGTTGCATCCCGAGTCCTTCTTAAAAATTTTTTAAAATTTTAAGACAGGATCTCCCAAGTTGCCAAGGCTGGTCTTGAACTTGCCATCCTCATTTCTCAGCTTCCCAAGTCTGAGACCAAAGTCTTGAGCATCAGAAAATTTTATTAAGGACTGGGGGTATAGCTCAATGGTAGAGTGCTTGCCTAGTACGTACAAGAAGGTCCTGGGTCCATCTCCAGCACCAAAGGGAAAAATAACAGATTTTGGAGCAACTTGTGAAGTCCATGCACATATTCCAAAATCTAAAACAATACTGGCCCCAAGCATTTTGGATGAGGGCTACTCCATCAGCAATGTGCTTTCATCTGGTGTACTGCCACTGCTTTGAGATGAGGATATTAAAAGACATGACAAGACTTTTATTATACATCTCTTCCCACAAAGGTTCATATTGTGCTCTAATGATCAGTTGGTAAACAGACATTTAAAATAGCTTCCAAGTGTCACATGTATCCTCCCTAAGAAGGATACCTCTAAGAAGATATACCTCTGATAAGGAGGATGTAACCAGACTTCTGAACTAACAGGTAATGTCCCTTATATAAAACTTGTTAGTATTCATTTTGGGAAGAGAGGGGGAAAAAAAAAAAAAAACAGAAGGGCAATGTTGTCACTACTTACCAGTCCTTAAGCCAAAGAAAATACCAACCAACTAATGTATACAGCTGTGTCTCAGGCAGGGCCCTGAAGAGTGTTTGGTAGAGTCACCCCTGCCCCTTAAACAAGCAACCCCTGGGAAAGGTCACTCCCAAAATCTTCCAGCTCTAAATATAAAGATTTGTTTTCACAGAGGACTAATTTGGTAGTTTGATGTGTTTACTAGGGTTTTATACTTTATGTTTTACTTTCAGCTTTTTCTCCCTTGTTCATTTTTTAAAAAAGAACGATGCCAGAAAGATAGAGGTCTTCATTCAGTTTGTTTGTTTTAATGTTCACCTAAGTTCCTCCCACCATTCCCCAGGCCCTCCCTCCTGCCTCCCTTCCCAAAGCTGCAAATGCCAGAAGTCTTCTCAGAAACGGGGCACTTCCTTTTCACCCAACTGGCCTTCAAAGCATTTGATTTCCTCTGCATCATTCCTTTTTTCAGTACATGCACTGAAGCTAGAGAGGGAACACTGTTATTTGGCACATAGTTTCTCAGGAGGAGCTTTAGAATGCTTGAAGAAGATGCTCTTGGTAAAGCAAGAATTCATGTAGTACTTATATCATTTGTAAAGCCACAGTGAATAAAACTGTGTCCGGGCCCCTCTCTCTTGCCTCTATGGCTGCCAGTTTGAAGTATGGACATGTGTGCATGTGTGATGCATGCACATATTAAGTGTTAATGGTCTTGACAGCTGAGATGCAAATTAGAGCCACCTGTGGGCACCCAGGGCTGACCTGGCCCCCTCAGCCAGCTCTTCTGACTTCCTTCACTGCACCATGTCCAGGGACCCAGAAGTCACCTCCAATTCCATGGGCAACCTTCTCTAGTGGAAGACTTACTTCTTTGATCATGGCATATGAACTTCACTTCTCTGATGGAAACTCTGGGGAGGCTGCAAAGATCCACAGCATGAACAATTCCTCAACCTCCCCCCCCCCATACTGTGCTAATGTGGATGGCTTGATCTTCAATGAGAAAGTTTGGAACTAGATAGTCAAGTGGCAGCAAGACTAAATTCCTAATGACTCAATTCTCACCCTACTCTATTTTGGATTAACCTGAATAGCCACCTATAACAATAAAAATGTTAATATACATTATCTAAAAATAGTGCACTTTTAAAAAAAATTTTAATTTTAAAGGTCAAAAGTGTTAACTCTTTTGACAGCCACCTATAGTAAAGTTGAGGAATGAGACATCAGAACAAGTCCTTGGGAACAGGCAACTGAGGAAACAACCCTAGTGACCAATTGGTTGACTGACACCAAGAACTTCTTCATCCTGGAAGACAGGCTGTGGAGAAGAGGCTTGCTTTCTATGTAAGTCTGATAGGTTCCTCAGGCGCGACCCTTTTCCTAAGACCCAAGAGAGAAGACTTACCAGTCTACTGAGCTTCATGTTACTCTTCTGCTAATGTATCTTTTATTACAGGTTAACTATCCCTTATATGAAGAACTTGGGACATGCAGTGTTTGGATTTTTTTTTAAATTTTGTAATATTTGCCTACACTAGATCAGTTTCTAATCTGAAAGTCCAAAATGTGAAACTTTCCAAACTCCAAAACCATTTTGAGTGTCATGTTGGCACACGAGAGTGTCGATTTGGAGCATTTTGGACTTCAGATTTTCAGATAAGAGGTGCTCAATCTGTACATCAAACTTTCTACACAATTTCTTTAAATGTTTCAGTACAGGCTCAACTGGTGAAAGCTCATTAAGCCCAAGTGAGAAAAACAGGGAAGGAAGGCAGTGCTAGAAATTCGATGCCTTCATGTATCACTTAGGTAACTATCTCAACAACTATCTTCTTTAGGTATAGTTTTGAATTTTGCTGAATCACCTTGGATGACTCCTAAAACCATCTCCAAGCATTGTAAAACTTGCCTTCCATTTCCTCCATAGATCATATAACAAATTAAGGGCATTATCTAGAGTTGTTTTAAAAAGGTAGAAAGCATTGTATTTTAAGTGCTATTTCATCCCGTCAACAATGAATGCACAGTAACTTTACCAGAAATAAATAGAATTTCTCTTAAAAGATGACAGAATGACCGGGCGCGGTGGCACACGCCTGTAATCCCAGCACTTGGGAGGCTGAGGCAGGAGGATCACGAGTTCAAAGCCAGCCTCAGCAACTTAGTGAGGCCCTAAGCAACTCAGTGAGACCCTGTCTCTAAATAAAACACAAAAAAGGGCTGGGGATGTGGCTCAGTGGTCAAGTGCCCCTGGGTTCAATCCCCAGTACCAAAAAAAAAAAAAAAAAAAAAAAAGATGACAGAATGATACATTCTTTGCTGCCTCAGATGTTTCATTCTGGAATCATAGAACTTAAATACTGAACTAAGTCTTTAGAAAGGGAACTGAATCATAGCTGACCTTGCCCCATTCTTGCCACTGGGAACATAAACTAGTCCCTTGATGACCACCAGCAGGTGGGCGGTATCATACGCTAATAAGCACCTCTTCCTCAATTTAGTTTTGCTCATTAAGACATAACTGCAAATGTTATTTTTACATTAAAATAAACAGATGTATTGTTGACAAAAGCAATGCTTTCAGGAATGCCAGAGATTCAATGGGGGAGCAGGTGGAAGAATCCTGGTGGCAATAGTGGGTACTCTGGACCTTTCTAGAATACAAACTTGGTCTCCAGAGCCACAGGGGCTGCTTGCCCTATGACCCTCAAATTTCCCCTCCAAGGTCATCTTTGTAGCAAGTGTTATGATTTAGAGATCACCTGCTAAATCAAAAGTCCACAGTTTCTTTAACATGTCATGCATTATCTAAAATATTCTAGTGAACTTACACTTTTTCATTCACTTACACATTCAAACATCCATGTTTGTTTTAATAAAGGAATAACGCCTTGAGATCTTTATCAATGGGGAAAATCGAGGGCCCAGGGAGATGTGCTGTGCTGACCCTTTATGCCTTAGGAACTGCTATGCTTTCAATGTCCCCATCAGAACTCACGTTGAATTAATTCCCATCGTAAGGTATGAACAGAGTAGAAACTTAACCCAAGCATGGTGTCTAGAGGTGGGGTCTTTGGGAGTAACTAAGGTTAATACTCCACAAGAGTGGGGCCACAATCCAATGGGTTGGTGGCTTTATGAGAAGAGGAAAAGCCTGAACTAGGACCATGCAATGCCCTGCACTGCCACAGGACTGCAGAATCCCCACCAGCAAGAAGGAGCTCATCAGATATGGCCACCAGACTTTGAACTTCCAAACCCTGAGAGCTGCGAGCCAAGTAAACCTTTATTCTTTTTAAATTACTCAGCCTGCTGTATTCAGTTATAGCAACAGAAAATGGAATGAAGCAGGAGCCCTCCAAGGATAAGTTGCCCTGTTGTAGCAGGTGGAAGGAACCCTAGACTGGTAGGTGAAGGACTTGGGCCCCATTCCCACCACTGGCCAGCTATGGACACACTAAAAATCCCCACCACCTTTAAAGCATTCTGATTAGAATCACACCTCCACCCTTCTCCCTGCTCCTCTTGGAGCCATCTCCGATTCTAAAAGCAGTTAGCATTGACTGACTGGACCTTTTTGCTATTTTGTTCCTTCCTTCTTATGGTTTTTAAAAACCTAGAGCTAGTGTTAGGAATTTCACATGCCACTTAATGTGAAAAGACTTTAAGGCTCCCAGTCAATAAATCTTTTCAACTCTTTGGAATCCTGTTTTGAAAAAAGGAAAGTATAATCTCTATTAATACAGCCTGCAATAATCTCTATTAATACAGCCCCTGCAACTTTTCATCACACATATTGCAAAACGGCAAGTGGGGATAACTGTTCAGACCCCATGCATTGGCCATGCTCTCTCCACCACTGTCACTGCAGGCACCAAGGCGCAGGTTATGATTTCCCAGGTGGCCACACAGAGGGAAGCAGGGCTGAGAAAAGGGATGTGGACTGCTCATTTTGCGACAACCCGGGCCTGTCTCTCACTATTATCAAGGCAACAACAGCAGTGGAATTATTCCTTCTCCTTCGGTGCCCTCCAAATGCCCAGTGAAACTCAGTTCAGCTGTAGGAGCCAGGATGCTTTTCCTGGACCCACACCCTGCTAGGATGTGCCCTAAGAAATACCGTTGACATTTCCCTTTTCTCTAGTCCTCTGACCTAAGGACCAAGAGCTTTACCTCTCCTGCCTCCCCTAGCACAGTGCCCAGCACAAAAAATACACTCAATAAGTATCTGTAGAATACAAAGTGAATGAGTGAATGAAAGTGCAAAGCAGTACTTGAAACATGGGCATTGCCACACTTTGTACTTAATTTTGACTTAGCCTCCCAGCAATCATGGTAAAAATCCACTACATAGGCATTTCTCTCCCAGAATCTCAAACTCAGTTCATATAAGTAACAAGGAATAAATATTCCCCCAGGATCTGAAGAAAGAACAATGGTTGCACTGAACATAATTCTTTGGGGGCCACACAGTGGATTTAGGCCAACTTAAACATTCCAAGGTACAGCCTGAACTCAAACTCAGTGGAGACTCTTCTGCCATCAGCATGCGATGGGGGATGGCATCAGAAAAAACTGAATTCAACAGGCTCAGGGAGACATCCTGCCATCTCATTTATATGCTAAGCGTCTACCCAACAGCCCACCCAAGAATAAATCAGTCAACCCACATGATTAGAGTGGCAGGCATCAGGGTCAGTAATAAATACAGACTGAGCCATTTAAAGCCAGAAAGGAATCCAGAATGATCCATTCAGTCCTCATCATTCAACAAATCAGAACGACAAGGCCAACAGTTATTAAGTAACACACTGAAGGTTTAGGATTTCAAAGCTAAGACTTAAACAGAGCTCGGAGCTCATCTATGTCCAAGTCTGATATGTTTCCCAACACAGCACTCTGCTCGGGCTCTGCTTAAACCGTCCACCTGCCGCTGACACTTTCATACAAATATTGTGAAACAGTTTGAAGAAATTCTTGGAAGTGTGCACCTGCATTCTTTCAAGTTGTCAGAGTGCCCAGCAGAGAAGAGCAGCAGAGCTCTGTGCAGTGTCCCCGACTGCGTGGCATAGTTGGTGATTGTTCGCATCCTGCTGCAAATACTCTATCACCTGGACATCAACGCCACTCTTGCTAAGTGGTAACATCAGCACCTGCCTCATTCCTGTTTTCATACAAAATTATTACCAAAAATAAAAATCAAAACAAAATTATATGAGCAGTTTCACTAATGCGGCTTGAGGAAGGCAAAGTAGCAAGAAACACACCCCTTGGCTCCTGCTTCATGTATGTCACTGGCACAGACACAAACCTGGGTCTTTGGGTAAATTCTAGTTCTTTCCCCCACTACTTCGAAACTGTCTTTCTCATGATGGAAGAGATGGGAAGGTAGATGGAGCTTTCAGGTTTGACTATTGCAAAACATGTACAACAGCTTTAAGTTCTTTCCCCCAGTGAGTTCAAACCATTTCAAAGACTTCACAGCTTTGAGAAAGTCTGAACTTATCTCAGAATTTTAGAAAGTGTGTGTGTGTATGTGTGTGTGTGTGTGTGTGTAAAACAAAGAACAGAAGAAGGCAGGAAGAAAGCAAAGAAGAGGAGGGAGGGCACTTATGGGAGAGACTAGTCCCATAAGCACCCATGCCCACTTGCTTTGCGGTCCCAACAGGGAGAATATGTGGGTACCACAATGTAGTGCCTAGTCTGTATCATACAGAATCTGCAGATAACAAAACCCAACCTAGTGCACAGGAGGTGTGTGGTCAAGCCCAGCACATGCAAAGCCCTGGGTTTGATCCCTAGCACCATAAAACCCGAACCTGAAAGAGAAAGGATCTTTTACATAGATGATATGTATACATTTAAAAATTGTGCTGTGTATTTGTTCTGTGCACCTGTCTCCTCCAAAAAAAAAAAATTGTCTTAAATTCCTTGAGGCATGGATACAAACTTATCCTTACATCTCCATCCATCTCAGGCACATACATGATCTAGGTTTTTGGAATTCTCTCATCTATGTCTGTCATATAATTGAACATTTCAAAAAGATGCATGAGCAGGGACTTGGTCAAATGTACAGCATTCCTGAAAGAATGAGTCTTAATTTCCTTTCCTACCCTGATGAGCTGTTGACTATGTAGAAAATTTCAGCCACCACATCTAAGGTTCTTAAACTTCACAGAAAGTACAAAGTACCCCTATTCCCTCTTCTCTGGTCCCCACCTGGTGCTCTGCAGTAGCCCACAAGCTTCAAGAAACTGGAGAACAGGCTCCAGTATTCTCCCTACTCCAGTCTAGAAAAGATCTTTATTTAGAAAACTGAATTTTTACCAAATCATAGGAAGGACTGAAGACACAGACTTGAGGCTGGTCCTCCTATAACAGTGCCCAGAACAACACTTCAGAAGTGACCTCCTCAAGGAACCATGCCCTGAACAGTGTGGAAACCACTGCCCTGGCACTGACCCCAGGATCACAAGCCATCTTGGGCACAATCCAAGAAACAGGAAGCTGATGCTGGGCTCACAAAATCGGCACCACCAGCATGTGGACGCCTCGAGAATCTGCCTTTCCCCCACTCTCCAAGGTCTCTCCAACTTCAACTCTTCCACAAGCACCTCTGATTAGAGAAGAATGAATCATACCAAGAGCTGGAACTGGCTGGAGCTGGGCTCAGGTAATGGTACCAGGAGGGTGGAGTGAGGATGAAAAAACAAGCCTACTGCACATGCTACATCCAGAGACCACAGAGAGCATTCCAACCATGGGGCAATGCCTCAGCAGACAGGGAGCAGGAAGTCCAATCTCACTCTGAATCATCCCCATTCTAGAGAATCCCAGAGTAAATCCAAACCCTCTTCTAGTTACCCAAATCTCCACAAAACAGGTATACCAGCTGCCTTGCCTGTCACCACAACCATGCCACTCTGCCCAGGAGAAGTCTCGTGACAATGCCAGCAACTCTCCTCAATTCTATGTTCTGTCCCTCCCCACTTCCTATCAATTCTGACACTTCCCTAATCTTGCTTTGGAGATAAATCCTGCTCTGTTCTGTATTAGCCAGCTTTCCATCACTGTTATGGAAAGATCCTAAGAAAGATCAACCTAGAAAGAGGAATGGTTGAATTTTGGCTCACGGTTTCAGATTTTTCAGTCCATGGTATTTTGGTTATTTTTCAGACTACACTGAGGCAGAACATCACAGGAGAAGCATGTAGTAGAGCAAAGCCGCTCACTATATGACGACCACAAAGCAGAGAGAGATTTGACCACAAAACCCCTCTCCCCAAACCCATTAAGCTACAAAGTCATTAATTGATTAACCCATTCAATAGGTCAGAACCATAGTGACCCAATCACCTCCCAAAGGCTCCACCTCTAAACACTGCTACCCTGGGGACCAAGTCTTCAGTGAATAAATTTTGGTGGGACATTTAGAATCCAAACTATAACATCTCCCTTTACAGAATTCCTAGGAATCCCCATTTGTCCTTGAAATGAATTCCTTCACCAAGCAAGATGACAGCTCGTGGTTAATTTCAGTCAAAAGAAATGGGTGTGAATCCTGGCTCTGCCACTGGCAGCCGAGGGAACCCAAAAGAGATATTTCAACAGGCTGGACTTTGGTTTTCTAATATGTATGACAATAATTCCAGGACACTCAGGAATGGGCAAAGATGAAATATCCTGAGTGCCTGCTGGGCCAGGTTCACGGCAGGCACTCAAATGTTCCTTCTGCTCAGCACCTTTTGCTATCTCCCCCTCTTTCTTGTCATCATGTGCTTGGTGGCAACAAGTGACCAGCCTGACATCCACTGCCCACCTCTCTGGACCTCTCCCACTGCCTGCAACTGAGCCTAGCTCACAGCCCCTTCCAGGTGCCTCCTTCAAGCCAGATGGTCTTCCACCACAGTGAGGCAGAATCAGATGTAATAAAATATTTTTGTTTATAAACAATTTACAATTTTTAAGATAAATTAGAATTTGAAGCTGTCCCTGTATTAGCACCAGTCTCACCCACCTGCTTGCATTTTGATATGATTACCTGGGTGGACAGGGAAGAGCTGGAAAGGAAGGAAGCAAGTTGACAATAGACTGCACACCATGCATGCCTCTTTGTCAAAAAAACAATGTCTGCCAGGCACGGTGGCACACGCCTGTAATCCAAGCAACTTGGGAGGCTGAGGCAGAAGGATTGCGAGTTCAAAGCCAGCCTCAGCAACTTAGCAAGGCCCTAAGCAACTCAGTGAGACCCTGTCTCTAAATAAAATACAAAATAGGGCTGGGGATGTGGCTCAGTGGCCAAGTGTCCCTGAGTTCAATCCCTGGTTCCAAAAAGAAAAAAATGTCTTAGGGAACCTTATTCTAGTCTGCAAGAGTCCTTTCAGGTTCTACCACTAACCACCCATCCACTCTCCAACCTGGCTCAGGACGAGCCTTCCCTTATGCTGAAATAATGTAGAGCCCTCTGGAAATAACACAGGTGATGGTAAAATGCATTCAGGGCTCCTGACCACTTTGTATCTTCCTAGGAAATCATTACCTCCTGGTAACTATGCCAGAACCCAAAAGCTCCAGAGTCCCAAGAAAGGGCTCTCCCAAGGAGAGAAATGGAGAGAACCTGTCCCTTAACTCCAGTCTAAATATGAAGACCAAACATGAGAAAGGAAACAAGGAGCAATTTCCGACCAATTTACCCAGCTGTTTTGAAAAAGTCACAAGCACATGCATCAACTAAACTAGAAGGCTCACCTTGGAATTATCTAGTATTTAAATATTTAAGTCCTATGCTTAAGTTTAGCCATTAATCAGATTTCCCTTTACCACTATTCATTATAAAACCTTTGGCTTAGGAAGCTTTTCTGCAAGTCTCCAAATATACATATGTACGGATGGAAATAAACCACTATGCACCTTCTGAAGTCATTTCAATAATTTGCTATTCATTCTGAGAGTACATTTATGCATGGTAGTGTGGCTTCCCAATCTTTCCCCTGTTCCTGATCTTGTCTGATGGATATGCTCCATGGTGACCCCCACATTCCCCTGACTCCTGAGATCCCTGCCCAGCCACCTTCTCTAGGAATTGAGGTGATGAACCCTATTGATTCCAGATGTTGTCTGTTCTTCTATTCTTTCCCTAATTCCCTTTGCAAATGTAAAACTGGTTTTCCTGGTCTGAATCCACGTGGGTACAGAGATGAAGGGCAGAGGGAGGCTCACATGGGAGTTTCCCATGCACAACTCAGGAGCTTTCACAGTGGAAACTCCAGAAATGGCATTTTGGTGGGCAAAATACCATGACAACAGAATCCATTAGGTCATACTAGGTAGTTTTCTCTGTCATTTTCCTGACTGTTAACATCAAATGGGAGTAAAGAATAGCCTCTGAAAATCGAGAGGTAAAATTGCCTTTGGAAAATTAAATTTAAAAAAACAACCCATAATGAATCCAATTAAGACAAGCTAAGCCAACATAAAGAGACAGATTAATTCCCAGAGCTGCAAAGCATGACAGTAAGCAGATCAAGAGTTCCACAAAGTACAGAAAGAATGAATGTGCTAATCAGCTGGAGAAGGGGGCACCAGTCACCTGTTGGTCACTGGACCTTAGGAAGAGGGTTAGGAGATAAGAACAGGGACCAGTTCTACCCAGCACTGTATAAAGTTAGGGAGAATTTACCTCAGGAATTCTGAGCAGAAATACTTGTTATGTGTGCTAATCTTTGCTTGCCTTCTGGTTCTACCTTTACCTAACTACCTCCCATTTAGGGAGCTGACCAAGAGCTGACATCTGGATTTTACCAGCAGTAATGAACATTTAGTGAACATTTACTATGTGTTACATATACATGTATTTTTCTCCAAAGGTCTCACTTGGTTGACCAATATGAGTTTAAGCAGAATTAAATCCGAGAAGAGACAGGAAGCGAAAATAAAAATCACAGTGGAATAAAAGTCTTGGTGTCTTTCCTGGTATGCAAGGACACAGTCTACTTGGTTATAGCCAGTCTTGGATTTCCAGTGAGCACAGGAATCAAAACTTATCTCAAAGAATATCACTCAGTTCTAAGGAATTCTGAAAAGCAATGGCTCTCAATAATGGCAGAACATTTTAAAAATCTTGATGCCCAGCACTCATTTCCAGAGATGGATTCACTTAACACAGAGGAGGGGTGGGCATTAGGATTTTTAAAGCTCCCCACTGATTCTTTTCAAGGCTGGGAACCCCAGCTATCCTGAACTTTATGGTATTTCCACAAAGGACATGGACTCCCTGTTAGGTGGGCTATTAAGTTTCTATTTCCCAGAAGCCCTGCCCAGCCTGCCGCCAGCCTTAACTTCCTCAAGTTCTTCCCAGCCCCTAATCTACCACCCCTCACCAATCCTTAATGTACACGTGAAACCTCTATCAAATGAGCTCAAAACTACTAACTTCCCTCAGGCCCAACCAATCCAATTGCAACAAACACCCGTGTGGGTGTACTTAAGCCAGCTATCCCAAGCCCTCTCTACTCTAGCCGGCCCGTTTTTGCTTAGTGATGGCCACCATGTTGCTCTCAATAAATCTCTTGGCTGAACTGTGGTTTTGGAGTGGTTATTTGCCTTTCACTCCCAACTCCCCTGATAATGAGGGTCACCTGGGGGTAACTGCTGAACATCACAGCTCCAGTCCCCTTTCCGAGAATTTCTGAGTTAATAAATCTGGAATGGGGCCCAGAATTTATACGTTTACAAGCACCCCAGGTGATGTACATAATTAAACAGGTTCAGAAATATTTAGGGAAATGTATGGGTGGTATCACAATCCATAGGAAAGTTATGTTGAGAATAATACTTCAAGTATACAAATTTGCATCCATTGATCCAGAATCTCTCCCTTTGATTTCTGTTCCAGTTCCAACCGATGTCCAGAACTTAGATGACAGACAAAACATAAAAAAAAGACAAAAAACACACTCATGCACGAATGCGTCTCTCACATACGTGCTCACGCACACACACACACACACACACTAACCCAGGTCTGAGAATTCCAGTGGGTACTCAGTGGGCCATAATGCCTAGGAGAGGGGAACCATTGTTACATGTGGTTTCAATGCTTCCTTACTGGTCAGGTTTTTGTTTTGTTTTGTTCTTCCCCTCTATTACTTGACCCAAACCACCAGGACCACAGGACCTAGTATTTAGCAATGATGTAATTCACATTCACAATCACAGAGCTACATTCGCTTCACTGAATAAGCACTTAGCTATCAATTCACCTGAAAGTATGCTCAACCACTTAAAAACAGGATATGGTTGATTTTTTTCCCCTATTTCAAGTAAGTTTTATACTGTATTACTTAAATGGTTCCATGACATTTTAAAATAAAGACGGGCAGAAAACTTCCAAGCTCATTCTTTAAGTGGACTCTGTAGGGAGCCAAATAACTCTGATGCCACAATTGGACAAGCATAGAAAAAAAAAGCAATCTCATTTGGCTATATCCAAAGATGCTAAATATTATTTATTAAAATATTTATTTATTTTTTATTAAATAAATTTTTTATAATTTATTAAAATAAATAATATTATTTATTAAAATAAATATATATGATTTCTAGGGGTGTATTACAGGATGCAACAATATTCAACATTAGAAAATCTGTTCACATAAATCACTACTTGCAAGATACCCATGGTCACTAATATCATATATGGAATAGAGGTCCTAGACAATGAAATGCAAGTTAAGCATGTTGGAAAGAAAAACACCTTTATTTGTAAATAATGGAAGACCACAAAAATCCAGGGAAATCAACCTCTTCATTAATTTTAAAGAATGATTATAATTGTAAATTGAAATTTACATATTGTAACCTTTTTTTCCCCACTTAAATTCCAAAATTCTGATGGCAACTACCATAAGGATTATCCCATACTTGATTTCTGTGTGATCCCACCAGTTAGGTCTTTCAGGTTTTATTTATTTTTCCATATTGGTGCATTATAGTTGCACATAATGGTGGTATTTGTTGCTACATATCTCTCCATGCACAAAATATAACAATATAATTTGGTCAACATCTTTCAGGTCGTAAATTTAAAAGCCAGAAAACAAAGAAAAACAAAAAACAAAAAACCTTGCAGAAGTCAGTAAGAACATGAAGCTCAAATACATTTGTGCTGAACATGACCCCAATTGAGGACAGCCGTACACAAAAGCCAGTGGCTCTCAAATTGCTGTAGAGGAGAATCACCTGGAAAATCTTCAAAGGATTCTGATGCCCAATTAGCCCCCAGGCATCACAACAGAATTAGGATGGGGGGAACATGCATGGGACTTTTAAAGCTCTCCAAGTTATTTTACTGTCAAACAAAGTTTGAGAACCACCGCCTACAGCAATTCCCAGGTTGCTCATCACTTTGGTCAGTCTAGTCCATGAAGAGCCAGCTGGTTAGCAGAGCCTTCCTTCATCCTCTCCAATGGCCAGCTCATTCCCTTTATACATTACACACTTACTGATATTTGGTGTTTGGGGGTGGTGGTGTATGCCTTCTCTAGTTTGATTTAGTTGTATAAAGCTGCTCCATGATACTGACTGCAAGGTATTATTTCACATCCTGAGCATCACAGCAATGAGGAAGGCCTATCTCTGGCCTCCTGGTTGTATACTTTACATTATGGCAAAAAAGGATGTCAATAACTATGATATGACATAATGAACTGTGATGAGCACAAGAACAGCACAAATAAAGTGTAAGGGGAGTACAAGGGAAAGAGAAATCTTTCCTCACTCCTCAAAATGCTGATGCTGGATAGAACAGCCATGATCAGTGAGCTGCTGAAATAAGAGAAACCCTCAGGTCCCTTTGCAGACTGGACAGATGTCACAAGGAGATGCCAGATTCTTGAGGTGATGACTTTTCAAAGGAGCCACTACAGTCAACAAGGATAGGGGTGGCAAGAGGCACACACATAGAGGGAACTGAGGCCAAGTCCAGGCTGAAGCCCTAAGCTCAGAGCAGGTGGCAAACACCAGAAGACAGCCTAGAGAAGCAGGTGCAAAAGCAACAGAACCCAGAGACGTGTGAGGTTCTGGGAAAACCCAGGAGTCCCTGTCCCAACTAAGGCAGGCACCAAACACAAGTGGCACAAGTCATTTCATTTCTGGTTTCCAGCCCAGCATGTAATGTGCTGTCAGGCACTCTGTCTTAACAAGCTAAAAGCTGGGCAAAACTAAAAGAAATCAACAATTCTGCTTAGATTCATCAGGGAATGAGGACACAGGGCAAACTTCTGCCCCAGGCGGTGAGGACACAGGTGGGTGCAGAGAATCACAACTTACCAGAGCAAAAAACCCCTAGCAGAGAACTCTAAGGGCACCAGTGCCAAGGCAGAAAAGCCCGGGCTGTAACTGATGAACGGCTGGAGGCTCTGTGTGACAAGTCCAAGGGTTGGAGTTGCAGGGGAACCCAGTCATGGTGAAGGCAGACTTCTATGAGCTTCACCTCCAGGAGCTTGACCAGGTCATCACAGGGAGTAACAGAAAAATCCCCTCATGCTCACACTGATGGGAGGGGGAAAAGAACCACTTGGAAAAACATCAGGGCAGTGGACTCTTCTTAATGAGGCCTGCCCTCAGGAGAAGCTGATTAGCCAGAGCTGATCTACCTCCAGGAGGGAAGTACCTGACGCCTGCCAGCTGCAGCCTTCCACCCTAGAGAACAGCAATAGACAACTTCAGCCCACTCTGGCCATCCTGTTCCACTGAAGGAGGAGAAAACAACTGAGATGCATTTATGAACCTCACAGCCCAAGGTATAGGCTCACTTTAGAGAAGACTAAACCCCCATTATCAGACCACAGAATGACTCCCCCATAATGCCTGCCCTCCATGTGACTAAAGGCCTATATTACCCAGCACATCACATTCAGCTTTCAACAAAAAACTACAAGGCAAATTAAAAGGCAAAAACACAGCCTAAGGAGAGAGCAAGCACTGGAACCTGACTCAGATAAAGCAAAGATGATGGAATGATCAGAACAGAAAATCATAATCACTGTAACTAACCACCAGATACAAAAGACATGCCAACTGGTTCCTTAACAATAATTGTTTCTGGCTTGACTAAGTTAACAGCATTAAGTTTTCACTGAAGATAACAAATTCAAGAAATTACAGCTTTGTATCTGGGAGAAAAAAACAACTGATAACTGAGTTTCCTAAATGTCCCATCCCCACACCTATTGAATCCAAATCTCCAGGGGGACTCAGACATCTACACTAGCCAAGTAACACAGGTTCTCTGGAGACTAAGTAGTTTAGGAAAGATCTCTGTGCCAAAAACCAACCCAGAAACACACTAACTTCCCAAACAGAAACGAATGACCTACTTGGACATAGAAATATCTTCAATAATAAGCACAGAAACAGCTTCAAAATACAATGCTATTCCATCCTGTTGGTCTACATCTTGCTGAAGCATTTGTAATTAGCTGAAGGTATCTGCTATGGTTTGGGGGTCCCCTCTAAAACTCATTTTAAATAACTTGTCACTGTAACAGTATAAAAAGGTGGGATCCCTAAGAGGTAATTAGGTCATGAGGGATGGATTAATGCCCTTATCAAAAGAGTGGGGCAGTTACAGCTGGAATGAGTTTGTTTGGCCCCTCTCTCTGTCACTTACATGCTTTCTCACCCTCTGCCATATCATGTCAAATCTAGATTTGAAGTGCTCACCAGATGCCCACACCATGTTCTTGGACTTCCAAAAACCCTGAGCCAAATAAAGTCCTACCAGTTTTAATTTACCCAGTCTATGGTATGCTGCTACAGCAGCAGAAAACAAACTAACATAGTATTTAATTATTCTTGTTTTTCACTTGACTTTTTTCAGTCTTCAAAATGGAGTAGTAACGGGATGGGGAAGGTATCTTAAATGTCTTCATGTGACCACAAAGACATAGAGGATATGCCTTCAAAGTACATCCTGATGCTATTTCAAGAGCAATTCTTAGAAGCATCAAGTCTACATTGGGAACAAAGAAATAGCCTATGACCTTCAAAGTAATGATGTCTAATAACCCGCTTTATTTCATTCATCACTGGAGGTAGACAAAGTCACTCAGAAGATCTGCAGACAAAATGCAGTCCTCGAAAATCTCCACAGGAACTTCAGTCCATCTGCTCCAAACACCAACTGGAGGAAAAGAGGAGTGGGAACTGGGATGTAGCTCAATAGGACAGCGTGTGCCCAGCATGCACCCTGGATTTCAGTCCCACTTCATCAATGTGAAATGAACACAAAAAAGAAAGAAAAGAAAATATAATCCTGAGGCAGCAAGTAATAAGTATGATCAAATGAGTTGGGGCTCCCCCTCCCTGGGAAACTTGAACTTTCTAGGGAATGAACCCACAACCCCAGTTCATGAGCATCCCTGTGCCAGCCAACTACCTTAAGCAATCAGAGAGATGTACACTAATCATGAGAGATTCAAGGCCTGCAAATCTCAAGAATGGACCATGCCAGAGCAGTGATTCTTTTTTTAAATTGATACATAATAGCTGTATATATTTATGGAATGCCCTGTGGTAATTTGATACACATATGCAATGTGAGATGACTAAATCAGGGTAATTAGCATTTCCATCTCATCATTTCTTTCAGTTTGGGGCCTTCAAGGGCAGTGATGCATTGAAAATGACATTGAAAGGAGAGAATGAAGAGGAAGATCATTGGGAATGAAACTAACTCACACTACTGAGAAAAGATACAGTTGTGAAGGCAACTGATTGATTACCTGTATGCAGTTAAGTACTTAACAAATGCCTACTAAATATTGAAGACATGAATAGACAAGTCATCAATTGCCAAGGAAACATTTTCATGCACAAAGTCAATCCCTTCTTGCCTTCACCTGGTCTCCCTTGGGCCTCCTGCTGCTGCATTGGTTGCTGAGGTGCCTGCCATCACAGTAACCAGAAGCTGGAAGTCTACCACAATGCAGAAGTCTCACCTCCACAAAATGTCATCAGTATAAATAACATGCAAATGACAGACCCACGGTGCCAACATGTTCTTGGTACATTCTGGATATCATAAACCTGTTTCTACAGCTGTGAGAAGAATGAAACAGGAGTACAGCCCAAGACTAATTGTTAGCAAAAAATGATACAAATATAAGCTGCTGGGTTCATGAATTCCTCAGGTTCTTACTTGAAGTTGCAGATTGTTTTAAAATCATTGGTGAAAGTTCCCTTCCATCACCTTCAGAAAAAGGCAGACCAAGGTCTTGTATAAGAAACAAAGGGTTAATTAGAGGAGGACAGATGACATTTCAGATTCTTTCTCCCTCAAAACCTTTCCCCTCTGAACTCTGCATCTGCCTCAGCTAGAAACACAGACTCAGTCAGCTCTCCTCACCCCAGCTTATTCTGGAAGATAGAGAGGACCCAGGCACCCAGCCTGCTGAGCCCCACCCCCCTCAAGAACAAGCCTCCCTGCTGCAAAGGCCCTGGCAGGGCAGTCTGTGTTTCACCATTTCTGAAGAGGGTCCCTCACTCAACTGCTGTGTTTGTTTACAGGCCTAGAAACAAACACAAGACACATTCCCTGGATCCAGTGGAGCTTTTCTTTTGGCATTTCCCCTCCAATATATTAGTCTTTGTAGCCGAGTTATAACTCGCCACCACCGTGAGCCAAGAGGGTGGAGAGAGAGAAGGTTGCCATGCATGGGGATCGTGTATTATTTACTACAAATTCTGTACATGGACAGATTTTTTTTTTCTTTTTCGCAGGGCCAGTGACCACACATGCATTCACCATCTGCACCTGCATTTGCTTACAAGAAGGGATGGTGTCACCACATGCCAGACACAAGTGGGAAGCCCCGTAAGGAGTCCTTTGGAGTCCATCAGAGGTTGTGCCCAGACATGACATAGCAGACTTGGACGTCAACAATCACAAACCACGCTTTTGTATCTAGCACATTCTTCCCTGCAGCAAATTGATTTGTGCATGGCCCCATGTTTTTTTTTTTGTTTGTTTGTTTGGGTTTTTTTTGGCGGTGCTGGGGATTGAACCCAGGGCCTTGTGCTTGCAAGGCAGGCACTCTACCAACTGAGCTATATCCCCAGCCCAGCCTCTTTCTTTTAAAGTGGTGTTTATAAAGGACGAGGGTAAAGGTTAGTAAGTACACCAAAGAAAACTGAGATGTGTCCTTGGAGGTTTGTTTTTGTTTTGTTTTGTTTTGTTTTGTTTTGTTTTGTTTTGTTTCTGTTTAGAAAAATACTTTTTCTTCTTGCTTTGTTTTTGGTTTTTGTTTGCTTTTTATTCTTGTAAGACTGCCTCTCGCCTAATTTTTTAAAATAAAAATAATAAGAGGATTAATACTGTTAAAAAAGAGAGAGAAATTTAGCCTTCTTTAAAAATGAATATGAATATGTTTCAAAGTGCAGGCTGTCCTGTGCTTTCATTTCTTTGAGATCTCTCTTGTGTTATTCCTCTCCCAGGGATGGCCACAGATGGCAGGGGCTGAAAACACTGGAGAACTTTCTCCAAGTTCTAAACTCTGCTTCTGAGACACACACGTTGCACTTTAAAACACAGGTTTCTCAGAGCAAACCTGTTTGTTCCAGACTTGCAGAAGCCTCAGGAGCCTGCACAGAGTGGGGATGCGTACAGGAACAGACACTCAGCGGTCAGGTGGAAACACTGGGCCTCCACTACACAATGAGATTCAATGAGCCCCAGTGAACATTGCTCAGCTGGCCAAAGGCCCCTCCCCAGACTCCCAGGATGCTGAAACTGCAAAAAAGAACCTCAGCTGGCTGCAATCTGAGTCGCCAGACAGTCGCCACACCAAGCCAACCATCAAGGCCCAGTTACCATCCTATCACTTCTTCCCTGAAGGAGAAATATAAAAATCAGGTGCATAATCAATGTGTTGCCAAGACATATTACAGTTTGAGAATCCTTCATCCAAAATGCTTGGGACCAGAAATGTTTGGATTTTTCCCAATTTTGCAATATTTGCATATGTGCAATGAGATGTCCTAGGGAGGAAACCTAAGTCTAAACATAAAACCCATTTATGTTCCATATACCCCATATATATAGCCAAGAGGTACAATTTTCAGTGTACCTCTATTTTGACAGTGCCCTGTCACATGAGGTCAGATGTGGAATTTTCCACTGAGGTCACCATATTGATGCTCAGAAAGCTTTGGATCTTGAAACAATTTGAATTTCTGATTTTTGGATTAGGGATGTTCAACCTGTGTGGCCACTGAAAAAACACTTAACAAATGTGGATACACACATTTGGGACATGCACACTGAGCGGCATCTACTTACTAAATCAGAATCTGAGCATTGTTACAGATGAAATCAGGCTCAGAACTAGAAAGAAAAATGAGTAAGCTACAGACTAAGTTTATATTTCTATAGAATGCTTTGACTTTTGTACTCGGCTAACATTTATAGCATACAGAAAAAAGGTTTAAGTTCCCCCACGCTACACCTTAGCAATGGCAGGTGCTCCAAACTACTGTGGAAGATAATTTGTGACTAAAGCAAACCTTCCAGGATCCAGTTAGCAGCTGGGCCTGGATGAGTTCTTAGAAAAATAACACTAACACATGGCTACTCTCATCTGAATCAAGGTACAGCATTTTTCCTCATAACATATCCAAGGTGAATAAAACATAATTCCTGTCCTCAAGGAGGTTACAAACAAATGGAAGCAACGAGAAGTTTAATGACAACTGAGCCATCAGAGTGCGCAAATAAAATGCTACTAAGGCTTGGAAGAAGGGTGTCTGGACCTTCTATGAAGATGTCAAGAGGACTTAAAGGAAAAGTTTGCCTTGAATGAGGTTGCCTTCAAGTTTGGCTAAGAGCCAAAAAAGGAGAATCAGTGTCGGTGTGATCCACAGATGGAGGGACAGTCACAGGCAGGCAGCACTCTTTGCTCACCATTTCAGAGCCTCTGTCACTGTCTTCTGCCCCAGCCAGTCCATTCCTCCACCCCTAAATAGCAACCATGGCTAGGCTTGATTTCCCCGAACCATACTGAAATTTTTCTATGCTTTAATTGATCACACTGAGTCTATTACAGAATATCACATATCCTTCTCAATCTTAGAAAAAGAGAAAGGCCCTTGGAATTCTATTCTAAAACAATACACTGTGCTCTTTCTGTCTACTGACCAATTACATTATGTTGGAACACTTGACTGGAAAACTTACTATCATGACCAGTCAAGTACTGAGGGGCATAATGTTTTGATTGTCAAATAGGTTGTACGTGATGCACATATATGACTTAAGAAGTGATTTCACATTTTGTTAACAGTAATCTGACTCATAAACTCCAACACAGACTCATAAAACAGCTGTGTGTATAAATAATCCAAAGATAGACTTTGAGAAATGTGACATAGAAAAGCATTAAATAGGAGAAGAAAACCTGAAATGTGGAAGAGGATATTGTTTCACACTGCAACTCTAGGGTTCAATATAGGGCAAGGGCCAAATCAATTTCTCAAACAAGGTGTGCCAGCTGTTCAGATCTGCTGGAGTTCTGAATCCAGGCAGAAGGGACAGTACATGCATAAGCTTAGAGTTTACAAATCAAATGGACACTTTCAACCCACTAAGTATGGTACTGGGAAAGGAAACTCACTTGGGAGAATCTGCAAGATAACAACACTTTTTTTCACAGAGAACTTTTTGATGCACCCGAGACTTTGACTTTTTTATTTTCTTTACCAGGCACCCATTTTTCCATGTGAAAACACAATGGTCTAAGAAAGCTAAGTGTCACACCCCAGGAAGCCATCCCCTCACCAGACTCTGACCCACTCCCTACACCCACTACACCCACACACAAACTGACAAAGACATCCAGGAAAGGGGCCTATAAATTATACTTCTCCACTTTAGGTTGCAATTTCACAAGTCTATCATACCACCTGCAAAACCAAAAAAAACTGAAAGGTTTGGCTTCTTACACATGATCAAGTAAAGAATCAGTAAGCCTTTTAAAAGTACTTTTTAAAAAATTATTTTACTTCACTCAAGCTGTTTAAGGTGGATATGAGCCAGGTACCATGACACATACCTATAGACTCAACTTCTTAGGGAAGCTGAGATGGGAAGATCCCTTGATCCCTTGATCCCAGGAGTTTTCAGCCAGTGCAGGCAACATAGGAGAATTCACCTCTAAAGTAAATTAAATTTTAAAAAATCTGATTTGCATAATCCCTTGATGGGTCCATTAGTTAAAACTCAAAACAGGTTCCTGGCAAGAGTCTGGAGCTAGAAGGGTTTCAAAGAGCATGTCTTTTACTGTTAAGGGGACTAGAATCTAATAGGTTAAGTGACTCTAAGATCACTATCTTGTCAGGGGCAAAACCAGGACAAGATCCATTGTGCACTGGATTTCTGCAAACCAGGTGCTAGTGAGGATCTCTGGGGAAAGGCCTGAGTTCTAACTGCCACATTATCTACTTGCCTTTTTTTCGCTTCATGTCTTCGTGGGTCTCCTCTGCCTGGAGCTACCCACAGAACCAGGTGGCAGAATTTGTACCTCACTGAATTATTCTGTGACAATGTCCAAACTTCCTGGGGACACTGGGTTCCTGACAAGATTGATGGTATTACTAGTGTTGAGCATGCTCACATGACAACAGGGTTCTTAGAGGATTTGAAACTTCAAGAAACAGCTGGATCATCCCAAACCAACAGCAAAAAAGCTATTCTTTTAAGGAAGCCCTCCTTGTACCGTTTGGAAGATAATCCAGTGGTCAGCATGGGCAGGCACCATGCTAGACATTGAAGATGCAGAGGAATAAGAGAGTCCCTGCTCTTAGGAGCCCTTGGGCTGCTGGGAACCAGAGGAGAGCAGGGTCGCCCATGCTAGTCAACCTGAGCAAGCCTCTTCCACCTCCCCCACACAACCACTCCTCAAACCACCAGTGTGGACAAGATGAGCTTACAGAGAAGGGGACACTGGCTCCACTCCAGTGCACATGAGCCTATGGAGAGGGGTGCGTGGGTGTGTGGGCAGGGCAGAGAAGACAGATGGCGAGGCACAGCCTGACCTAAGGGGCACAGTTTTCTTACATGCCAAGTTTGGCAAGTAGCCTCCCATGACGGACCCCTCTTGGGCATCTTAAAGCTATTCAAAAGAAGGCAAATGGAATACACAAAATACCACAAGGCCCTGGAGGGAAGAGAGGGGTTCTGTGGGTCTTGTTTTAAACAGGCTTGGTTGCAAACCCTAGTAGTCACTATGGCTCTTTGCCAAAACACAGATCTAATGAGGTCCTGCAAAGACCCAACTGAAACCCAGACAAATTTTCTGGTCTTTGAAAAAGCACCTGGTGACGAGTACTGAGTCACAATTTACTGAACCTATTCCCAAGGCTGCCAGTTATTTCTAACCTTGAGTGAGAATCTGTTTCTTCATGCAGTTCTCTGCCTAGAGAGCTGGGTTGTCACTTGACCTGCATTCACCTGCTCAATATAAGCTTGCAAAGATGCTGGAACCTGTGGATTATCATCCATCCACAAAGAAGCTGAGCTATAATTCTGTAAGGGAACAGAGGAAGTGTTTTAAAAATGGCACTGATTTCATTTGATCTGTGTTTTCCTAATGCGGGGGCTTGCTTCTCATCAGGAAGAGCAGTTTCTCAGGATTCTGTTTCTTGTCTGCAGAGCTTTGATCTAGTATAGGCATCCTTGTGAGGGAGTGCATCACAAAGGAAACTTGTGAAGATAATCTGAGGCAGGATTCTATAATATGTGAGCTCTCTAGAACGTCCCTGTTAGCAGGGTTAGGGAGTGAGATGGCTGTCATCACTAAGAATGGAGAGGAGCGGGATCTCCAGGGCCTACCAGGAAACAGACATTCCTTATGTATGAAGATGGAGCTTTGGGTGCATTGTGCAACTGTAAAAGAGCACCGATGGATTGCTGGGTGGGGTGTGACATGGGGAGAGAGCTTGTTTCTGCCTAAAGAATTTCCTTATCAAAGGATCAAAGGAACATTGGAACTCATAGTTGCCAACATGTACTGGGTTGAAGAGTGTCTTCCCAAAATTCAGATCTTTCCCAGAATCTCAGAATGTGATGTTATTGGGAAATAGAGTCTTTCTAGGTATGTTAATTAAGATGAGATCATACTGGAGTAGGAAAGGCCCTTAATCCAATAACACTAATGTCCTTAAAAGGGGAGGGAAAGAGACACAGAAAAGACATATGAAGGTGCCATGTGATGACAGAGGTAGAGATTGAGTGATGCTCCCACAAGCCAAGGAATGCCAAGGGTTGCCTGTAAACACCAGGAGCTAAGAGAAAAGCATGGACTATATTCTCTTCTAGAGTCTTCAGAAATAGCACAGCTGTGCCCACACCTTGATTTCAGACTTCCAGCCTCTAGAAATGTGAGAGAACTGTTAAAGCCACCCAGTCTGCAGTACTTAGTTACAGACCTCCTAGGAATGGAATACACCATAGTACACACTTTGTAAGCAAAACTCACACATAGTATAGTGTTCAATTTGACTTCCCTATTACACACAATGGGTCTTCCCCTTCTGTCCATGAAGGACTAATTGTTGTAGAATTGCTTTCCTGCCATAAACAATTAGAAAATCTTCCAAACTTATGAAACAAGTGACTTGAGCCCCATGATTGTTCCAGACTAGACAGCAGTCTGTTCAGGCAGCAGCCCAAAGAGTGGCTACCAAACCAATAATTTTATTGAGTTTGGAAGATGGAGTTAGGGGAGGCCAGGGTAGCTACACCTCAGAGTGAATCACTGGAAAAGGGGAGCCACACAGAGACCTCAAAGATCTGCACAGGACTCTAGTCCTTAGTTGAGTTTTGAACTGTTCATGTTCTAGAAAAACTTCCAAGGCAAGGAAAGAACAATAGGAAATTGATTGGCAAAAAAAGAAAAAAGAAAAACAGAGCTTACACAGACTTGGAGAAAGTTTGTGTGCTTAAGAACCTTCCACAGAAACCTCATAATACATGGAATATTGGATGGAGTCCTCAAAAAAAAAAAATAGGCCTTCATGGTGAAATAAGGTTATCCTAAAAGAAAGACTGATCTGGATCCACCATAACAAAGCTCATGAGTAACCTTCAAAAACATCAAACTCATCTGCAAGTTACTTAACTATACACAAGGATGAGATCTAACTTTCTTGAGAGGAATATAAGAAAATCCAGCCACAGCATCCCATCAAAAACTAACAGGAAGACAAAGATATGGGAAAATATAATTCACCAACAAAAGAAAAGTTGATCAGTAGAAACAGACTCAGAAATGATTGAGGTAACAGAATTAGTAGACAATGACCTTAAAATAACTATTATGAATCTTTAAAAATATGTTCAAGGATACAAAGAAAAACACAAATGTGAGGAGGAAATATATGGTAGAAACTGAAAGAATGCAAATGAAAGTTCTAGAAATCAAATAAAAATATAATGAATGGAATTAACAACAGTTTAGATACTGAAGAAGAAAATATGAGTGAATTTGACACACTAGCAATACAACTTGTTCTAAATGAGCATACTGAGAGGAAAAAAGCTGAAGATAAATGAACAGGGTTCAATAAACTGTGGGCTACAAAGCAATCCAGCATTAGTGTCATTTGAGTCCCAAGAGGGGAGAAAAGAAGACCAAAAGGATTTGAAAAAGTAACAGCTAAGTTTTATTCTGAATTTGGAAAAAAAGCTGTAAACTCACAAATGAAAGAAATTTAAAGAGTCCCAAACAGAAGAAACATAAATAAAACCACACTAAGGCATATGATAAACAAATAGTTGAAAACTAGTGATGAAGACTTAAAAATCAGCAAATAAAAGAAGACACATTATGTACAGAGGAACAAAGACTCTAAATGTGCACTTCCTATCAGGAGGTTCCAGGCCAATGTCAGGGAATAATATCTTCAAAGGATTGAGAGAGCCTTGGAGGGGAGGGGAAGGGAGGGGAGGGGAGGGTTAGGGGAGGGGGGGGGGTGGGGTTGGGGTGGGGGTGGGGTTGGGGGTTGGGGGTTGGGTTGGGTTACATTAGATTAGATAAGAACAGAACTGGGGAAAAACCTTTCCAAAATGGAGATAGAGACGACTTCTGACAAAAAATCCAGTCTTGAGCTGAGAGGACTGAGCACCAACAAACAGTTATCACATGAAAGTTGAAGAATTCCTTGAGCAGAAGGAAAATGATTCTGGATGGAAATTTAGATGCATACAAAGAAATGAAAAGCAAAAAGAATGGTAAGTAAGTAAGTAAGTAAATACCAAAGGATTTTCCTCAGGGATACAGCTCAGTGGTAGAGCACTTGACAGGTGGGTTCCATCCCCAGCACCACAGAAGAAATGTTTTTAAGAATATTTTCTCATTTTTCAATTTCCTTAAAACATAACTGAAGGCTTAAAGCACAAAATACCACATTATGAAGGGGTTTGTAAGGTGTAGAAATAAAATGTATGATAACAACTACAGAGGACAGGAGAAGGAAATCGAAGCATATTGTTATAAAGTTCCTACTCTGTGCAAGGCAGTGGAACATTTAAAACTAGACTGTGATAAAGACAAATATGTACACTGCAAACCTTAGAATGATCACTGAAAAAACATCTTAAAAATAAAGTTATAAACCAGTATCGGAAATAAAATCATTTAAAAACCATGGAATTAATCCAAAAGAAGGCAAAGTGGGACAGAGAAACAAATGGGACAAACAGAAAACAAACAGCAAGATGGTAGCTTCATACTCAACCAGACCAACAGTCACATTAAGTGTGAATGTTGTAAACATTCCAATTAAAAGGCAAAATTATTGAACTGTTAGAAAAAAAACAAGCTAGACCTAAATACATGATATGTACAGGAAACCCACTGCATGCAGGTGCACCTTTCTAACACACTACCTTGTGGTGCAGATGCTGCTGGTGCATGGACCACACATAGGCAGCCTGCTGCCTGAGCTTCCTTCTAACTTGGAACAACTTCTCCCACCAAACCCAATCTTTCACATCCTTTTGTGTCCTTTCCTGTCTCTGGAGAAAATGCTGAGATCAGGCCAGTGGGTGGTTGGGGTGCAATGACTTACTACAGAGTCACAGTTCCCAGGAACCATTTGATCAATTAAATAGCAGGGGCTTGGTGGAGGTCAGGACCAGCTTTAATAACTGTTACTTAAAATGTTCTGAATTACTTTGGACTCATTCCAGTAATTTTTTTTTAACATTTCAGCAATACTCTTACCACATATGAAGTGAAATCTTAAAAATGGGGTTGGTTCTGTGCTTAATATTACCTGCTTCTGCAGCATGTAGATGCTGATTCCTGGCTGATGTGGTTTCTTGATCCCCTGAGCTAGGTGTGTTTATTACACCCACTGGGTAACAGTCTGGCTCTACTTTGGTCCTAAAGAAGAAGCCAATCAGTAAAGAAGAAAGTACCAGGGAAAAACCACATATGCAATGCTCCACGTGGCCATTCCATGCATGTATTCAAAATTACAATCCACACTTCTGAAAGGATAGTCTGCACTTTGGGGACAAATCTCCAAATTGCCAACTCCCAACAAGGAATGCCCAATAATGGAACACTGAAGCACTCTCTTGAAGTTACACCTTTCTGGCATGAAGAATTACATAGCATTAAAATAACCCCCTTTAAAAAAACTATATTGAGTTCCATAATAACATCATGCACATTTAGAACATCAGATAATGCCTTTTGCAAACTCAGTCCTATTAGGACTTGCTCTGGTTTGAATGTGGTTTGACCCACCAACACTCATGTTGAGGCTTTATTGGCCAGTGTAGCAGTATTGAAGTGGTGGGTCTTTAAGAGGCCTTTCTGGTCATGAAGGATCCTTCATGAATGGATCAATGTTTTTCTCCAGAGATTGGGTTAATTCTCTTAAGACAGGGTTAAGTATCTAGGGACTGGCTTAGTTACTGAGAAAGTAGGTTTTGTAAGCAAATTCAGCTTTCTCAGCATGCTATCTTGTTTTCACTTTCTCATAAATGTGCTCCTTCCCCATGTACCTGCTTATCCTCCATGTTGTCACACAGCTCGTGCCCCCCACCATCAAGATGCTTTCTAACCAAAATCACGATCCGACTAAACTTCTTTCCCTTATAAAGTACCAAGCTTTGGGTATTTTGTTATAGTAGCAAAACAGACTGATAGGACATAGCCAAACATGATGGCACACGCCTGTAATCCCAAACACTCAGGAGGCTAAGGGAGAAGGATCTCAAGTTTGAGGTCAGCCTAAGCAACTCAGCAAGATCTCATCTCAAAATAAAAAATAAAAATGGCTGGGGATGGAGCTCAGTGGTAGAGCACTTAATTCAATCCCCAGTACCACAAAAAGGGGGGGGGGGACATAAAAACTTTATAAAAATTAGTAGAGGGGCATTAGGTAGACTTTTCTGATTTATTAACACTGCAGATGGAGCCCCCGTACACATCAGAAAACCATCCTGGACCTGAAAGTGCATAATTCAAATTCAGGGCCAGGACTACATAGCTCTAAAATGAGAATCAGAAAGCTACAGCCCACAAGCCAGCCACCTAGTTTTGTGAAATGTTTTATTAGAATATGGCCATGACTATTTGTTGAAGCATGGTTTCAGCACTACCCCAGAGGAACTGAGTGGTGGGGATATAGACCAGGACAGCAAAGCTGAAAATATTTAATATTTGGCTCTTTAAGCAAACATTTCCAAACCTGTTCTATAAAGATGACCAAGGACCTAGGAGTTTTCAGGAAGTGGAAAATTATTCTATCAGCTGTCATGGTACAAAATACTATGAAGTGTCTTTGTGAAGCAGTGAGTCTCCTATAACCGGCATATCCAAGCAGCTCTTAGATGACTGCTCATCTAAGTACTGGGATAAAGGGATACATGCACCATTCAAAAGGGCATTTCCATCACTTCTGGGATTCTGTGTCATTTCATGCTGTGAATTGGTCAGAGGTACAGATTAGACTTCTTGTAAAATAGTTTCATTTGTCTAACCAAGAAAAACATTTTACACTATACTTAAAAGAAGTCTAAAACAAAACATGCATCTTCAAAAGGAGAGCCCTGCATATCTTCTGGTGGCCAGTTCTTCCATAATTCGCCCACAGGAGTGATTCTGCTCGACTGAAGCCATGTCTAATTCTGTGGCCATTATAGTCCTTAACATACCATGATTGTTCCACAGGGATCTGTAAGCATAATTTAATGATGTCTCTGTCATCCAGATTGCACAGAGATTGCACAGACTGCAAATTTTTCTCCAATCTTATAGAGAATGCAGAAGCACAGAATATATCCATCAACCCAATTATGTATTGAAATATCTGCTGCCCTGTTAGTATCTTTTAAAACAAAAATACTGTTTTAAATAAAGAAAGGTGGGTGAAGTAATGAAGAAATGAAGTAAGGCTTAAGCTGTCAAAAATTTGTCATTGTTTTCCATTTCTTATCCAAATGGCTTTCATAATATCACAAACTAAGAGTTTGGGATTTTTTTGGAAGTTTCCCATTAAAATGTTTGACATGTCTACTACATTTTAGTTAGGGAACCCCATGAGATTGATCTGAGCTCCATTTCTTGACCAGGGGAATGCAGTTTGCAATCCGCAAGCCAATTTGGCAGTGGGACTGGCTGAGATTGCAGGTAGCACACCGAGCACCCTCAGTAAGATGCTCACTTTTATGGTGTTGGCTTCCACCTAAACATCAGCAGGAGGCACTGCCACTTAGTCAAGTGGCTTCAGCTACACGAAAGGTACTGAGCTCAACATGGCTGAGAAGAGAGTAATCCAACAACATCCACAGCTCTGGGCTGCAGTCAGAAAATGGAGGCTAAGAAGCTCAGTTCTTACTCTGGATTAGAGCCACCTAAGCAGCATCCTGAGATGGTTCCATCTACCTACTTTCACAGCTGACACCAGTGAGGAAGAGAAGCAAGGTGGAGAGAATGGGCACCCAGACATTTCAGAACCAGAGCCAAAGTGGAGTGGAGCAAACGTGTTACCTGACATTTAATCTCAGAGTATTTGATGACCATGGAAACCAGACTTCCAAAGAAAGAGTAACCAAATTATTAAAACATCTTGCCATTTTTAATCTTTCAAATAAAGAATGTTCACTTGGTTTTCAAAGAATGGCAGAATGAAAAGTCAGAGGCTTTTGAATTTTAAAAAAAAAATTTTTTTTAAGTTCCAGACTAGCTGGAAAAGTCTCAGGAGACATCTAGTCAAGACTGAGGTATTTACATAGTTCATTTAATTTTTCAAAAAGGGGGACTGGTAAAACAGAAAACTTGTTTTTCTGTTTCCCAAATAAAATGTTACTGCTATTACAAAAGTCACTGTGGGAATCTCAAGTTAGACCACTGCATGTTCAACTCCAGAAGCTCAAAGAGCAAAAGTTTCTGCTCAACTTTCAGGTTCAGAACCCCTCTGCTTCCTGCCTTTGCTTCCTGCTCCTATCACTTCCTAGTTGATGTATCCCCAAATACATTTCCATCCTGGTACCTGCTACAGGACACAAGTCAGGAACATCTTCACAGCAACCTCATCCTTCTAAACAACACACTCCAAGAAGAATGTGGCCCAACTATTTTAGTATCTAAGCTGGTTACTATGGTTTGGATAAATGGCCCCAAAGGCCCATATACTAAAGGCTTGGTTGCCAGCTTATTGCATGCACTACTAGGAAGTGGTGGAGCCTTTAAGAGGTGGGGTGGCCTAGTAGGAGGAAGTTAGGTCACTTGGAGGTGTGGCCTTGAAGGGGATATTGGGACCTCAGCCTCTTCCTGTCTCTCTTTCACTTTCCTGTCATGAAGTGAACAGGTTGCTCTACCACATGCTCCCTGCCATGATGTGCTATCTCACCACAAGCCCAAAGCAACAGAACCAACTGACCATGGACTGGAACTTCAGAAACTCTGAGTTTATGATATGAAACCTATCCTCTTTTCAGGTTGATTATGTCAGGTATGTTGTTACAGTAATGGAAAGTTGACCATCACACTGAAACACTGAAATGTTCCCGGTTTAATGCTTCAATGTTAAGTAGGTATACAAATGGCATTGACAGTGAGTAAAAGTGCTTTCCACACGCATGGCATCTACCCTTAAGCCTGTGTGCCTCACCCGTTTTTCCCTTTATCATCATCATCTGGAGCATGTAACCTCTGCCTCTTTTAAGTCCCACCCACTATTTACCACAGTACTTCTCAAAATCTTGCCCACAAACCACGTAATTAAAAACATCTAAGAAGTTTCTTAAAATGCAGATTCCTCCATCCTATATTAGACGTACAAAATCAAAACCTTTCGGGGCAAAGCCCAGGATTGAGCATTTTTAGCAAGTTCCTTGATTGATTCTGATGTTCATTTGCTATGGTCCACACTTTAAGAACATTTAATGTCAAAACAAACCTGGCAGTGATGCCTTCACAATGAACCAAACAAGTGACATCAGTCATTCCACCTGCACTCTGACCTGTGTATGGCACATAACCCCTAGCAGAAGACTCCACCCTACACATGTGGCGACATAACACAGGCTCATCCTTAGAGAAAGGTCCCAAAGGAATGTTATTAGAGGCAAATGCAGGACCCACTGGTTTTTCTGACAGCAGGCAATGGCTTCTTTGACAACACATTATTAATTATGAGCAGTAATTTGTTTCTTCCCTGCATCATTCTGAAAATAACCTGAGATAATTTATAAACATATGGTTTTGGAGAATAAACATCAAGCAAATGTGGAAACAGGAATAAAAGGGAAATAGGGCATGAAAGTAAGATAAGGCTAAAACAGGCAAATGAATACCATCCAATATAGAGAGGTCATTCCAAGTTTCCTAGTGAACAAAGAGTTGATTGAACGAACCTTGATTGTCAGCAAGATTCTCAATATTCATAAGATAAAACAAAAGTTGGCTAGAAAAACTCTTGGATTTTCCAGATAATGGCAATGTGACCTAAGCACAGCTTCTCATTCTATAAAGCATAAAAGTAACATGTCAGAGCTATCCCTGTACCTTCCCCATGAAGATGCAGTGGCTCATCCCTAGTTGCCTTTTGTAGATGAAAAATGCAATAGATCATCTATAAGAAAGTTCTAGGCTCCCTACTGAAGGGGAGAGTATCAGTGCCTCAATGTGGGAGAATAAATGATGGTAAAGATTGAGCATTCTTAATCTGAAAAATCCAAAATAGAGAACTTTTTAAGCACCAACATGACACAACTGGAAAATTCCATACCATGAAAGTTTGCTTCTCACATGAACTTGTTTCATATATTGTATAAAATCACCTTCAGCCTATGTGTATGTGTATGAAACATAAATCAATTAATAATATCCCCAAGATATCTCATTATATTTATGTAAATATTCCAAAATCAAAACAAGTTTTAAAATCCAAATATCTTCTGTCCCCAACCATTTTGGATAAGGAATGCTCAATCAATAATAGAGATATTTCCTCCTTTACTAAGACATTTAATGTGGCTAAAGGGTATATGGATTTGAGATATTCTGTTTTACAAATTCTTCCTGAATTGATCCCAGGATGAGGATATACTCATAACATCAGCACATTTGCAATCATAGAGTTAAGGGCCATCATGAGATGCAAGAAAATTCCAGGGCTATGGAATTATGAACATATAGAAATCCAAAATTACAGAACTGTGGAATTGGAAAGTTTCTCAACACATGATGGTCACTTAGACATTAACAATGAATCTTGATCATTCAGTTCAGGAGAGTTTAATAATGGCAAACGTCTCCAACCCAGCCAGAAGCTGTATGTAGGAACAGAGCTAAATCCCATGGTGTCTGTGTAAAGTAAACTTTATTTTACTTTACACTGACAACTGACATAGTGCTTTAGCTTTATATATTTCTCTCCTTACCTACTCCAGTTCCAGAAGTGCTTTCCAGATGAACTTAAGACTAAATGGGGGGGGGGGGGGGCTGAACTGAACACTGTTTGTTGAGGTTCTCTAATTTCTTTTTCGATGGTTTCCTACCCTTGGTATAAAAAGACGTGTCAAATAAGATGACAGGCAAGAAACATGAAGATTTCTTGAAATGGCCCCTAACTGCAGACAAACCTAAAACTAGCTTATAAATCTTGAGGATGTGAGAGGTACCATGCATTATAGTAAGCTCTTCACATATAGTATTCCAATCAATCCCAGCAACCACCCAGAGAACTAAATACAATCATTATTTCCATCTTATGGGTGAGAAACTAGAGCACAGAGAGGATAATTTTCTTAAAGGCACATAACTTATAAGAGATGAAGTCAATATTCTTCTTCCTCTTCCTGTTGTTGTTCAGTTTTTATTTCATAATCATAAACTTAACAGCGATCTGGCTAGATTTGGAAAGCAGCGAAGAATCCGAAGAACCGCAACAAGAGCACAGAAACCATGGGCGATGTGAGGCCAACGGGGTAGAGGAGTGCTCTCCTGAGCTGCGGGAGGAATGTCTGGGGGTTAAGATGGGACACAGGACAAACGTATCAGAGTTGTCCCACTGTCGCCAGTGGTCATCTCACTGGCCTGCCATCCTGGACCCACAGGGCTCCATGGCATCTGTGATCTTTGTATCCTTTTTCACCTTCCCAAAGACCTCATATGCTTGCCTTCCAAGCACCCCAACTTGGCAGTGCAGAAGAAGTAGGAACCACTGTGGTTAGCCCAGCATCTGTGACAAACAAAACGCCAGGATCTGTACTCTTCAGGGTGAAGTTCTCATTAGCACATTCCTCCCTGTAGGTGGACTTGCCACCAGTGCCATTAGGGCCTGAGAAGTCCCAGCACTGGCACATAAATCCTGGAATAACTCTGAAAGGAGGAGCCCTCATGACCAAATCCTCTCTCTCCAGTGATCACAGTGACAAGGTTTTCTATCTTTGGAACTCTGCTTGCAAACCACTCAAAGGAGATGCAGTCCCAGGGCTTCCAGTCCAGGGAGAAGTCAAAACACAGTGGGGCTGACCAAGAGTGATTACAGGCAGCTCCAGCTGACAAGGGTGTCTGCAAAAGCCCATGTTCTAACACAGGCAGACTGATTCCAGCCCACCCAGGTTTAACCTCTCCAGAGCACCACCAGCTCAGATCACCCTCACTGAGGGGATCCAAAGAGAACAGACCCTGAATAAATAACAACACTGAATTCATTTTATATTGCTGCCTTCACAAACTTGGCAATTTAAAACAATACAAATATATTCTCCACAGTTCTATAGGTCAAAAGCCCAATAGGGATCTCACTGCACTAAAATCAAGGTGTCAAGGCAGGATGGCATTCTTTCTGAGGCCCCAGGGAGAATTCATTTTCTTGTTTGCTCAGATTGTTGAAAGAATTCAGTTCCTAGAGGTTGCAAAGCTGGGGTTCCCGTGTCTTTGCTGGCTGTCACCTCAGGACCATTCCCAGTTTCTAGAGGCTACTGTGTTCCTTAGACTGAGCCCCCTTTCTCCATCTTCAAAGACTGATGCTTAGGGTCTCTTCTGCCTTTTCTTCCCTTTGACCCTTCGGTCTTCCTCTATTTTTAAAGGACTATATGATCACTAATCCAGGACGATCTCCCAACTTGAAGATCAGCTGTTGAGCAATCAAAATTCCCCTTTATCACATAGGATAACTATTCATAAACAAAATATCAAGGAGCAAAGATGCAGGGGCTAGAATCCTGCAAATACCAACCCTGAGTGCCTGAACTTCTCCCTGTCATCTCTCATAATATGTGGCTGCCCTTGCTTTGTGGATCAAGGTAACAAAGTTTTGCAAATTGTACTCAGTAAATAACTATTCCATAGGAGAAAGTCATGGCACCATTCATTCAAAAGGTAGAAAGGACGCAAGCTTGTCACCTGCTTCAGTTACCACTGGCTAAACCCAGTCCCTGGAGAAGACACCACCTTTCATCTGACCTGGGACCAGTGTGGGTTTGCCAATAGAACAGGAACAAACCAGGGGGAAAATGAGGGTGACCTTCAGTTGGGTCATCTTGGTTGGCTGAGCAGACTGTGAATGAGACCACAGATCATGAATGAAATCTCTCCATGGGCCAATTATCTTCACAACCAAGATCATTCTCTGCACCTTGACCAGGGTTGACACTGCTAATTCTAAGCAACCAGCTCCCAGATGGGTGTTTTTAATTGTAAGGAGAAATGAGGGAAAGAGCTCCAGGAAGACAAGTCTATTTAAATGTCTATTTAGGTCAGAACTTTTCAGATTTTAGTTACTGGAACTAAGAGTTTTTCCACAAGTTATAATCTCTTGGGTGCTATTCACAAATTCTTCACCTAATTTCTCCTCTTGATTAAACCTTCTAAATTTCATTGCAGGAAAGGAAAAATGCAAACTATTTTAAAATTTCAAAAAGACCCTCAACAGCTGCAAATATAGATTAAATGGAGGGTTATCTAAATAATTGCAAAAATGCCCTCCCTAGTCTTCCCATTTCCTAGCCTTCCTCATGCTGCTACCAGAAATATCTTCCCCCACCACACATCATTCATTTCAAAGTCTTATTGAAGAATCATAAATAGTTCCCCACCATCTACAAAATAAAGTCCAAAGCTGGGTGTGGAGGCACACACTTGTAATCCCTGAGGCTTTGGAGGCTGAGGCAGGAGAATTGCAAGTTCAAAGCTAGCTTCAGCAACTCAGTGAGGCCCTAATCAACTTATCAAGATACTTGTCTCAAAAAAAGTAAAAATAAAAAGAGCTTGGGATGTTGCTCAGTGGTTAAGAAACCCTGGGTTCAATCCTTGGTACCAAATAAAGTCCAGGATCCCTGAGCTGGATTCCATGTCCCTCCCCCAGCTGGTCTTAGCCTGCCTTTCCAATCTCTTCCCTACCTGAGTTCTATGCCACCGCCAGCAACAGCTCACCCTGGGAACCATACACCTGAGAGCATGACATTCCCCAGAGGACATGGCCATGGCCCCTGGTGCATTCCTCAGGCAGGAATACCTTCTCATCCTCATGTACCAGCAGAAATTCAACTTTCCTTTCCATACTCAGCCTGAAGGTCATGTTCCCCAACAGAACAACCACACCCTCCTGAGTGCTCCTGAGTGCACCCTCCTGAGATAAAACCAGTAAAATTCTGGTTTTATCTCTATTATAGATAACAGCATGTTCTGTGTTCAAAGTCTGGTCCATGCGCCTGCCTTCCCCTTTCAAGCCAGAGATACCGCATCTCCCTGTATTTTGAATCCTCATCTTGCTCCCCTCCTGCTATAGCCAGTGTCTACCCTACCCTGGTGCCTTGAAAGGACTCAATAAACTCTGGACAACCAAATTAAATCCACCATGTCTAATATGGAAAACACTGCCTGAATTAAGAAACATCTTTTTCAGGGTGCCTCTGATTCCATTTGATTAGAGATAGGCTATCACTGTATCTTCTGGGATGTAAACTTATGCAATAACAGAACCTCTATACTGTTTTCTGCATATGCTATGTGAAATCATTTTATAAATAAGATGCTGCTCAACTTAGGATGGAATCATGTCCTGATAAACCCATTGTAAGTTGAAAACATCCTAAGTCAAAAATGCATAGAATACACCTAACCTACCAGACCTACTAGCTTAGCAGCACAGCATACTGTAGAGTGTTGGTTGTGTCCCTGGGAGCTGCTGTCACTGCCACTGCCCAACAAGCATCAGCAGATGCCTATCTCTAGCCCAAGAGAAAATCCAAATTCAAAATCCCAAGTATAGTCTCTACTGAATGCAAACTGTTTTTTGTGCCATCATAACATTGAAAAAATCATGACATCGAACCCTCCACATAGGGGAACGTGTAGATATTTTGTGCATTCTACACACAAAGATCATTAAAACATCTAACAGGACTTAATTTCTGGTACTGGGCAACAAGATCCTACTGGACTAAACCTCACACACAAAAAAAACGTGATCTCTAGTAAAAACAATAAACACACACACATGAATGCTCCAAAGATTGACCAGAAGCAGCCATCTTCTGAGTGCTGACAGAAGAAGGAAACAGCATGGGATGGGTTTCCCAATTCCATGACGTTTAGCGTAAAGGTGAGCCTAGTTTATACCATAAGGTACAGCTGGATCACCAAAGGAGTCCCACAGTCTTTCTGTCTAGAAGAACCACAAGTCAGGGGAGGGGTCATCCCAGAAAGGAAGGGGACCTTAGAAGGGAGAGACAGAGAGGCGAAGTCCTGAATGCTGGGTGATTCCTGAACCACCCATACCTAATGCAGACAGCATGCAGCCTCAGGGAACTTCCTGGGTGATAGGAATGGTCTATATCTTGATAGGAGTTTAGGTTACATGGGTATATGCATTTGTCAAAACTCATCAAATGGAAGATGAAGAAAGGTGCATTCCATTCAACAGAAATTTTTCCCCCCAAAAATGTGAACACTGAACTTCAAGTACTGAAAGGCAGTGTACTAGTCCATGCAACTTACTTCAAAATGCATCTTTAAAAAAAAGATGGATTGACCAATGGGTAAAGAGGTGGATAAAGAGAATATATCTGTGAAAAAGCAGATAAAATAAACCATGAATGGTAGAAGCTAAGTGCCAGATCAACAGATATTATCTGTAAAATCTTCCTGTTTTTCTATAGATTTAGTAGAAATCTATAGAAAGATTTCACAATAATATGGAAAAAGTTAAAAAATACATTGTAACTTGAAATTTACTCCTCAAAGAAGCATGGAAGTAAACCACAATATTTACAAGAATTGGGTCAGGGATGTAGCTCAGTGGTAGAGTGCCTGCCTAGCATGCATGAGTCCTCCGGTTCCATCTCCAGTACCATAAAAAAAAAAAAAAAAAAAAAAAAAAAAAAAACCTATTCACAGGAATCAATATGAAGGAAGCCAGGAATTCACTGTGGAATTGTAAACAAAAAGCACTTAGATAAGAGTTTGTTAAAACATGTTTGCTGCCCAGCAGGAAAAAGCATGTACCAGAGTTGACCTTAGAGAATCATGGAAATAAGTTCATCATCTCTGTGAAATGTTCTGGTGACATATTTTATTTTTATAGTGTTAAAGGGGCTATCCCAGCAGTCTTCTGGTTAGTGATGTTAGATGGCACCTCGGAAGTTTCAATTCTGAGTTCAGCCGCCTATGAGCAGGCCCTCAGGACCAAAAGGGCCACAAAGATATGACACTGGACGGAAGGAGAGAGTGTTCACGTTCCTGAGGAGAGAGCATTTAAGTGGCCTGCAGGGCCTGGGTGCAGGTCAGTGGTTAGAGCATGTGCTTAAGCATGCATGAGGTCCTGGGTTCAGTCCCCAGGCCCTAAAACAAAAGGATAAAGAAAAATTGGCCTGAAAACGAAGGCCTCTGGATAAACGAGAAGTCAAAGAGATGCTCACTTTGTTCCTGAAGAAAAGCATTTCCTATCATCCACCACTGAGAGGAGAATTGAAGTGCTGTGGTTGGATTGCCACCTACAGACCAAGAGAAATGATTCTAACAAGAACCAGCCAGTTAGAGAAAAGGACCACAGATATTTCAACAAGAAGACACATTAACCTTATAAATACTGAACAAGGCAACACGACACACTGTTACTTGTTGCTAAACACAGCCAAAAAATAAGAAATAAAACAATGGTAATTCATATCTGGGGTCAGAAGGTAAAGGGAATACACCTTGCACAGTGACCTTTCCTCTATATGTACATCTATTTTTTAAAAATGTAAAATACACAAGATAGGCTGGGGGTGCAACTCAGGGACAGCACACACATGGCAGGTGCTTCACATGTATTACATCCCCAGCACAAAAAAAAAAGTAAGGCAAAATAAAATACACAAGATTATCACTTGATAGGACTTACAAATATGAGCCTGAAATTATATCCATATTCCCCTTCCATTTGATTTCCACATTCCATTTCCATCAAATAAAATGTGAAAGACATCTGGATTTGTTACTCCTGTGACGTGTGTCAACTCCATGTCTCTGTCTGTCTGTCTATCTATCTATCTATCTATCTCTTCTCTATCCCAAGGCCAATACATATGCTGGGAATGAAAGTGTTTGTATCTTAGATTCTCTAGTAAGGAAAGCAAAATTTAAGTGGGATAAAATGGAAAAAAAAAAAAATTCTCCATTCCAAGACCTACCTCTCTCATTAGACAAAATTTAAGTACTGAAAAGGTGTTTAATTTCAAACAACTTTTATAACCATCTATAAAAAGAGAAACACCACATCTTGTATGTGCTTATTCTAATTTGACATTTTTTCCAAACTGCCCACTGATGCAGTCTCTCTGGATTGGTTCTTGGAGTTTAACTCTGTTTGACTCATTTCACCAACAGTCTGGAAAAGCAGTGGGGCAAAAATGCACTTCTCTTTTGGGCAAGCAACCAAGGGACCACCTCCCCCTGAGGAGGGGTATCTCAGCCCTGCTTTGATCTGTTTTCAGTTTTTAAATGTTCCCTGCTGCCCAGTGGGATGCTAAATGACTTTGCTTCAATAGACATTAAGTCACCCCCTTGGCCCTTATGTAAACAGACTGTCAAACACTTCCAAGACATGAGCCAAGCAAGTTAGCACAAAGCAGAGGCTGACAAGCTAAGTATATTGCATATGCACCTGCAGGAGGAGTCTTGCCTGCAACATGCGTGCCTTCTGCCTGGCACAAGCAGGAAATTTACATTTAGAGTCAGCAGCAACCTCTTTCTGACTCCTATTAATACTTACTAAAGTCATTATGACATCAGATAGAAGGAAAATAATATTTCTTCTTCTTGTAGCCTTTCTTTTCAACTATCATGAAAGTCACAGACCATAAACCCCGAAAGAAGGCAACTTTGTTTTTTATAACCATCACTGCACATGGAGCTCAATAAGCATTCTCATAACTCCACAAGGTGCTTCACAGTTTATAATTCTTTCATCCAAATGTTTGATGTAATTAATGACAAGAGATAAGACTAAGATAGCATATATCAATTTAGTTTTAGAAAACCTGGCCTTCATTTATCCAATGAGTACTTACTGTGTATCAACTAAGGTATGATGCTGGGTACACTTTGGAGAAAGGAAGATGTGTCAAAGATGAATAAAACATTAGAAAGGGAATCAAGGAAGCCAGCATTGAAGGACTGGCCCAGTGCACACAGCTGGGGGGTGACAGAGCCAACAATGGAACTCAAGGCTCCCAGTTCCTTCCTCTAAGCCACGCAGAGATCATCTGCACGTGGACATTTGAAGTTAGACTGCTGCTCTGTGACTTCTGAACAGGGAAAAGACTCCTGTCATCTGAACCCAGATGTTCTTCCAAAGAGTGATGGCATGCAGATAAACAAATGTCAGAAAGGCTTCCTTGAGGGCTGGGGCTGTACCTCAGTGGTAGAGCACTCGCTCAGTGTGTGCAAGGCCCACACAAAGAAAAAGAAAGGTTTCCCTGATGAGGTGGCATCTGAGCTGGGGGTTGAAGAATCAAATAGAATTGAGAGCATGGAAATGGAAAATTTCACAAGATACATGGATGAAATCATGGAGCAAAGTCAGCTAACAGAATAAAGAATGTTAAAGATGAGTGGAAGACAAGAAACCAAAGGAGGGAAGTCAGAGGCATTCTGGCTTCATTCAGTAGACCATATGGATCCAATGAAGGTGATGGAGAGGGATAACAGATCACACCTGCACTACAGAAAAACAGAGCTGGCAGAGAGGCAGGGTGGATTAGGAACAGAGGTCAGTGCAGAAGTCAAGGCCAAGCATCATAAGGAGCTCATCTGGGGAATTTGCAGAATGAGAGAGAAGGAGGATGGGAACATGGGAGTGGGAGATTCTCGAAACATAAGTCTGGCAATTGACAGGATGTCGGAGCAAGGGCAAAGATTAAACTTAAACCTGAGGAACCAGCAGTGGGTTCCCAAACTTTAATCACCCTTCTCATCACCAAGACAGCTTGTGAAAATGCAGATTCCCACACCCCAACCCCCCTGGTCAGGGGCAGATCCAAAAAGCTGCCTGTTAACAGATCGTGCTGATTTGTAAACTCTGTTACTGGCCTGCAGTGAGATGCATAGGAAATGGAGAGAGTTTTGGTGGCAATTTAACTGACAGTTTTATACAAGTGGCATCTAACAATGAAAAGTTAAGGCTTGATTCTGTGTGTGTTTGGGTTTCTCATGTCAATTTTCTCATGATTCATTTTTTGTCAATCCTGCAAAAGTGCAAGTTCACGGAAATTTAAAATTTTTTGAAAACAAAGTAGTTTTGCACTGAGACAATGGCAAGCACTGCATCACATGATTCTGGTGCAAGGCCACACTTGGGCAACAGTCAGAAAAGAAAGTCAGTAAAAGAAAAGAGAAACAAACGAGTGAGAAGGTGCCTGCATCTAGGAGACCTATCGGCAGCTATGTCAACTTTCTGGAACATGCTGGCTTCTGGTTCCACATAACTGCACCCGCTCTCCCACCAGGCCACCAGCCTCCATGCTGAGTCACCTGAGAGCCTGTAACTGCCCATCATCCTGCCTAATGACTACAGCTCTTCATTCCTGTAGAATGGGACCTAACTGGGACCTCCCCCTGCCCAGGTCCTTTCTGGCCCTGGTATGTAGGTCTCCTGCCACCTGCCAACCCTTCTGAACCTCCTGATGTGTTTCAGAAATTGTCCCCTAAAATAATACACTGATCAGCAGGGGAAAAGGAACACCCATGTGATCGAGGCTTGTGGAGAGCAGGATACGGACTTGGGACAGTTGTGAGTTGCCTTTAATAGCGCCACTTCAGCACAGTGAGGGGGACAAGAGTCAGGCGGTAGGGGACACGGAAAGGAAAGAGCAGACTCCCTGAATGACAGATGGCAGGTGGTCACGTGATTTCAAAACCTATTATGTGACAGGATGCTACCTGGAACATTCATTTCACGGTACCTTAAATATCTGTTTTCTTCTAAGACTTCTAAATTCCCCCCTAACTTCCTAGCACTCACTGGATATTTGCAGCAATAAAAAGTGTTTGCCTTTCTGAGATAATAGGGCAAGCAACATCAGTCATTCTTTAAAGCAAAAAGGTCAGAGAAATACAAAACTTACATTTTCTTGGGGGGTAAGCAATATCTACTTAAGCTCACAGAACATTTGGAGAATCGGGAACATAGGGAGAAAGTTGGGAATAGGTTGGATCCACTTTCTTAAAGTTCTTGGATTGGTGCCCTATAAAAATTGTTCAAATTTAAAACAGAAACCCAAGAAAGCATCTTTGTGCTCTTCTCCAACAAAATCCAAGCTTCTAAATTTGAAACTTTAGAAACAAGATGCCAACAGGGTCATTTAGTTCAAAAACAAATGTGCAAAATGAGATACAGAGTTAAACACAATTGCAAAGAGCAGGCCTGACCCCATGAACACTTGACCTTATGGTTCTCTGATTCAAGAAAACCATCCACAAACATCTTCAGCACATTCCATTCTTAAGACAGCCAAAGTCCTTAAAGATAAAAGCAAGAGAACAATGACATTGATAGAAGCTAGGACTTTCACAGCTCTTTTGTTTGGATGGAGGGTCTCATGCTCTCACATAGACAATTGCTTGGAACAGCTCAGGAAGAGAGAGAGAGAGAGAGGGAGGGAGGAAAGAAAAGAAAAGAAAAGCGAAGGAAGGAAGGAAGGAAAAAAGAAAGAAACACATTCAGAGAAACACAGAAAGAAACCCCAGAATTGAGCTCTGAGCATTACCTTGTCTGGGCTTGCTCAACTGTGCTCCAGGTAATTAGGAGGCTACAGTTTCAGTCTGCTATAGTTCAGATAAGGAATGTTCCCCAAAGGTTCTTGCGAAGGCTTGGTCCTCAGCTTGGCACTACTGGGAGGGGGTAGAACCTTTAAGAGGTGGGGCCTATTCAGAGGTTTTCACGTCATTGAAGGCGTGCTCCTCAAGGAGATAGTAGGACCCTAGCCTCTTTCTCTTCCTCTATTTTGTTTTCCAGCCATGAACTGAGAGGTTCTGCTCCGCCATATGCTTCCTGCCATGATATGCTGCCTAGCCACAGCCCAAAAGCAACAGGGTCAATTAATCATGGATTGGGCCTCCAGAACTGTGAGCCAAAATAAACCTTTTCTCTTCATAAGTTGATTATTTCAGAAATTTCTAATAGTTATGGAAAACTAACACAGGGTCCAAATAGGGAAAAAGAAACCCTGCAAATGTTTCCAACACAGGGTATTTAATGCAGGGAACTGGTGACACAGTAGTGGGAGAGCTCAACAGATGAGCAGATTATGGAGTGGCAACCCATGAATTAGCAATATCAGGAAGCCATGCTGCCCATAGAAAGGAGGGCAGAGATCCCAAGATTCACCAATGGAAGATGAAACAGGTGATCCACCCAGGAAGAGCTGGAGCCACACAAGGCAATGGCATCTGCAGCTTGCCATACTCTACAAGAATAACCAGGGCCAGGAATGGGGGAAGAAGGCCAGGTCTGACACAAGAAGCTTTCAGCAATAAGGGGTTATGAAGCACAAGTAGTTCAAAAAGAAAACTATCACAAGAAGTTAGCAACTTCTCTACTGCCAGCCTTTTCATAGTTCTAATATGCTGACAGACATGTAAATCTCAAAGACAAGAGCAGAATATTAAGTGCTTCCATGATCTTTTTATGTAGAACATTTTGAGAAAGTAATGTTCATGAGACATTTTCTGGAAAATACGTATCTAATGCAATACTCATGTTTTATAGATGAAGAAAGAGAACTAGAAAGTTGGTTAAGTATCTTGAACAAGATATTAAAGAAAGGATATTACTAACACTAGAGGTTCAATTCAAATTTCCTGAATCATAATCAAGTGCTCTTTACTCTACTCTGTACTTACGTACTTTCTAGCACCCTCAAGGAAACTACTTAACATAATAGTGGAAGATGACTCATTCCTTTGGTATAGAACTCCATGGCAATGTGTATAATTTACTCTGCTGGTGACAGGCACCAAAACCATGGGTAAAGAACATATTAAAAAGGGAAATGAATGCATTGAGGTTGCCAAATTTGTTAAATGGAGGAAGAGAAGAGAAGGCAATGAGAACAAAAGAAACAGAGCAACCAATATCCACTAGGTACCACCTACACCCTGCCACTATGTTGGACTCCACATCTTACGACAATGACACACACGCGTGTATAACGATAGAATCAAACAACTTCAATTAAGCAGATGAAGTAACCCAGGGGCCATATGTGCTAGAGGTGTTCCAAAGTGGATGTTAGAGGGTTCTGTCCTAACAGTCCCCCCTAGAAATGTAAATGCCTGTTCCATGGCCCTCCAACAGAAGTACAGGTATCCAAACATCTTCAACTAAAGGCCCCAATGACCGTCTCACTATTCCCTGAACAAGCCCTTATCCTGTCCCTTAAGTATGATTTTTTTTTTTTTTTGCTTGATTAAATTCCAACACCCAGAGATGTATTAAACCACAGCACATTCCAAGTCAGATGTATGGGACAAAGTAGAATTTCTCAAGCCCACTGATACTGCCATGGCCCCAAGCTGTTCCATTTTGAAGAAGTACAGGTGAAAGAAGCTGGTAGGAGAGGAAAGATGAGCAACTTGGCTAAAATTCTGTGAGAAAATACCTCATTCTGATGGGTAATTGACACAGAGATGGGGAGAATTCACGAAATGTCTCACTTGTATAACATTCATAAAGGAATGCTCACATATCACCAACATATCTCAAATGAATTCCAAGCTATGTGCTCAATAGCACTTTTTACAGTTACCATCTTTCTTGTTTATACTCTTTTGTCTTTTCTGCTTTATTCATCATTAATCCATGTCACCCTTTGTCATGGAAAAGAGTTCAAAGGAAAATAAGCCTATTCTGTATCTTCTTTACAAAGACCTCTGAATTTATGAAAGCTCAATTAATTTAGTTTCACTCAGTTCTCAATACTTTCTCTGAGGAAGTGTTTGAAAGTTCCCTGATCCTGCCTCTAGGACCAGAGTAAGGGTTTTGTTTTGTTTTTTTCCTGTCAAGTTTCTCAACCCTAAAGGCACACCATTTCAATATAAATTTTCCAGAAGGAAGAAAATATATTCAACTCTTTCCCCCAACACCCCCCAATTTCAATAATTTGCAATTCTTTTTCCTTCTTCAGTCTTCTCTACTCCCTCAAATCCTGCCGAGCATGGATCAAACAGGCACAAGCCAGGGAGAAATTTAATCACTCATGTCTCTGCCTGAGGGATTGTCTAGGTAATACGGTGACAGACACCTCACTGGAAGTATGAGGAGGAAAAAAGATTTTTAACTCCTAGATTTTAAAAAAAGAAAGAAAGAAGGATTTTTGATGAATTTGTTGTCAACACACAGAAGCACTATAAAATAAGATGATGTCGCAGATGATCAAAATTACTTTTTAATGCATCACTGGGGTAAAATTCCATAAACAAAGTACTATTCAACAAAAGAATTGTATTACTCTTCTCCCAAACTCTGTATATTTTGAACTTTTATATTTTCATGTTATATAGATAGCTTCTCCACAGTGGGTTTTTAGGGCAGTAAAACTACTCAGTTTGATACTATCACAGTGGATGCATTTGTCCAGACCTACAGAAGGAACATCCAGAGTGAACCCTAATGTAAACTATAGTCACTCTGTGATCATGATGTATCAGGGCAGGTTCACTGATTTTAACAAAGGGCCACTCTGATGGCAGATGTTGATAAGAGGAAAGGCTAAGTGTATGTAAGGGTGGGAGAAATGGAAGAAATCTCTGGATAATAGAATGAATGAGACATTATTATCCTATGTGCATATATGATTACACAACCAATGGAATTCTACATCATGCACAACCAGAAGAACGAGAAGTTATATTCAATGTATGTATAATATGTCAAAATACATTCTACTGTCATTTGTCACTATTTAGAACAAATTTTTAAAACAAATCTCTGTAAACTTTTACTCAATTTTGCTATGAACCTAAAACTGCTCTTAAAAAAAAAAAAAAAAAAAAACCCTGATTTTTTAAAGCATACAGCTTCTCTGTTGTTAACTCATTCTGCTATGGGAATAGGCAAATAAAATCTGGGGGAAAAAAATCCAGTAAAAATTTTTAGTCCTTCATTTTGTGGTTTACAAAATTCAGACTTAGGACTATTTATATGTAACTCATAGATTTAAAAGAAGAGAGGGAAAATAAACATGTTTCAGAGAATAAACATAGTCAATTTTTTTTTTTAAATCTCCTAGTCACATGGCACGTGAGAACTCAACCCACAGATGACATGGTCAGCTCATCCTCTGACTAGACACAAACTGGAATTTTTTTCCAGTCCATGTTCATATACAGGAAACCAACAAGACTGTAAACACAGGAACAACAATCAACCAACACAGATGAAGTCACATTCTGGACAAGTTGAAAGGGTAAATGGCAACAGAGTGATAATAAGGAACTCTAGGATAATAAAGGTCAGCTTGGAGGGCCCCCCGGGGGGGGGGCAGCACTGTCCCCACCTGCTGTCAATCTACACTCCTTTCCCTTCCAGGCAGAACTCTCCCACGATGAGAAAACAATCTAAACACAAAACCAGAACTAGGGAGCAAAGACATTTCAAGCCCAGGACAATCCCAGGCTCTCCAGTAGGATCAGCAATCAAGGGCGTATGTCCATGAACTAGGAAGCCTCTCTCACTTGGAACCAGGAACCAGAACCTCAATCTGCAAAAATGTTGGAAGAGATTCTTTGACCCAGTCATCTGGGACTGTATTTGAGATAACAAGACGGTGGGGAGCCATCAACAAATTACCTGATGTAATTTAGACACCATCTCTATTATGGGTCCAAGCTCTTGAATAATGGAGATGGGAAGGGCAGGAAGAGAATCGGTGCCTGTGAATATCAGTGGAATAATGCCACACAGAGCAAGTGGTGTTCAATTCAGTTTCAGAGCAGAAAACAATTCACTGGGGTCAACAGTCCTTCAGCATACTGAGCAAGAGGATATTTATACATACATACAGCATTTTCTTTTCTCAAAGCATGAGTTCTAGGAGAGAATGCTATCCACTAACAGAAAACCAACAAAATTTCATAAGATTTGGATCTCCTCACCTCTTTTCCAGGATTGTGCTCTGGCATGCTTTTGTAATGACTTTTTAAGTATCTACTCCTGCCTGACCAACGACCCTGTGGCTCTCATGCTCTAGGACCTCTGTGAAGGTCTGTGAAGGGTCCTTCAGCCTTACCATGTAACTGCAGTACAGGAAAGTCTGCTGAATAAATCTAACAAATCCAACTGAAAATACAAAGGATTAGATGATATGCAAAACTTTAAGCTCCAAATTTTATGCACAATATAAATTTACCAATAATCCCAAACTAAGTCAACCAATAAACCCAGAGTGGGTTATCATTACTGGACATGCTTATCCAGAAAAACCCACCTTGTGAATTTTCCCAGCCAGGCTGTGGAGTCTAACTTTACCCACAGGGTGCTGAATACTAATATTTAGCCTGAAAAAGAAACAATATAAAATAATACCTTCTATGTATATACACAATGAAATATTAGTCATAAAGAAGAATAAAATTATGGCATTTGCAGGCAAATGGATGATGTTGGAGACTATCATGCTAATCAGCCAATCCCAAAAATCCAAAGGCTGAATGATCTCTCTGATAAGTGAATGCTGATGCATAATGCGGTGTGGAAGGGAGGCAAGAATGGAGGAAGGAGAGAGAGCACAGAGGGAAGGGAGGGGTGGGGTCGGGATGGGGGGGTAAGAATAATAACAGAATGAGACAAACATCATTGCCCTGTGTACATGTATGAATTCACAGATGGTGTGACTCTACTTTGTGTACAACCAGAGAAATAATAGCTGTACTCCATTTTTGTTCAATGAATCAAAATTAATTAAATAAATTAAATAAAATAATACCTTCAAAATCCTGCTAGCTGAACAAAAAAATCCAGTAAGTTTCAGTGACCAGCAATCAATGGATAGATTTCTAATGCCTGTGATAAGCAGATGGACTCAGATTCTGAGAATTCCCGGTGCTCTCAAAAACTTAAGAGGTTGATAGCACTGGTTCCTTAAGAACTCTAAATTCTACTAAAGTGATGATGGTTTTTCTTCTCCTTGACACAACTGTCACCACTTCCATACATTCCAATGGAGACTGGGATCATTTTCTGGCTCAAAAATTTCTAGAGGGCAAGAGATGAACAGAGATGGGTACTGAACTGGAGGTCAAGAGTACCATGAAAAGAGAAGATGTGTTTGAATAAAACTAACTCAGATGTCATGTCAAAAACAGAGAAATAAGGACCACAGAAATACACGGCTTCTTTGTGAGGAACATAAGAGAGAGGGTGCCAGCAGTTCCCCATATCAGCCCCTGGGTGACAGTCTGAGGCCAAGGCAGCAGGTTTCCTGGCAGGCACATGGTCCTTGCACTGCAGCCTCAGGTGGGTGGGACAGAAGGGTTAATGTGTAACACCTGTTGACAAGCATGAGGCCTGTGTAAACTGACTGCCCATATCTGAGGAAGTTTCTGTATTGATTTCTACTCCTTTAACCACATACCTATGGAAGTTTCTAATCAAAAACACAATTATCTGATTTAAAAATAGCTCCTCTTGATAATAGCCATTCTAATTGAAGTAAATTAGAATTGAAGTAAATTAGAATGGCTATTATCAAGAACACAAACAGTAACAGATGTTGACATGGATGTAGGGAAAAGGGCACACTTATACATTGCTGGTAGAGTTGCAAATTGGTACAGCCACTCTGGAAAGCAGTGTGGAGATTCCTCAGAAAATGGAATGGACCCACCTTTTGACCCAGTTATCCCACTCCTTGGTTTATACTCAAAGGACTCAAAATTGGCACACTACAGTAACACAGCCACATCAATGTTTATAGCAGCTCAATTCACAATAGCTAGACTGTGGAGTCAACCTACATGCCCTTCAACAGATGAATGGATAAAGAAGCTGTGGTATATATACACAATGGAATACTACTCAGCCATAAACAATAATATGGCATTTGCAGATAGATGGATGGAACTGGAGATTATCATGCTAAGTGAAATAAGCCAATCCCCAAAGAACAAAGGCAAAATGTTTTCCCTGATAAGTGGATAGTGGATATAGAATTGGGCTGGGGGCATGGGGGTGAGAGAAGAATGGAGGAACTTTAGATGACAATGAGGGAAATGAGAGGGGGAGAGGGAGGGGGCATGAAAAATGGTGGAATGAGACAGACATCATTAACCTACGTACACATGGACATGATTACATGAATGGTATGAATGTACATCATGCACAACCATAGAAATGAAAATTTGTACCCCATTTGTGTACAATGAATCAAAATGAAGTCTGTAAAAATTTTAAAAATAAATTTTTAAAAAGTTCTTAAAAAAATCTCCTTTCTACTGCTAGAAGCACCAATGATGGTAAATTGACTAAAATTCAGAAGAAAAAAGGGAGGGAGAGAATCAGGCTAAAAATGGAAAACTAAACCAAAATGCCTTCATTCTAAGTATAAAAGTAAGCATTCTCTAGAATAATTCCCTTTTTGATGTAGAAAGGGAAACAAAACAGAGGGCTGATTTGTGAAGAAGTTACAGAAAGCTGATTCATTATCCAAGAAACTGTATCCTCTTCATTTTCCTTTTCTACCTCAGCTTCTTAAATAAACAGGGATGAGACAAAGAGGTTGGAGCAGTTATCTCAGAGTTTGCTAAGCTACCTACAGCAGGTATTCACAGCTCCCACCCACTTTCATGTCAAATATTAATATGGGTTATGAGAATAGCTCAGTGGTAGAACATGGGCTTAGCATGCACAAGGCCTTAGGTTCCATCCCCAGCACTAAAAAGGAAATCTAACACATAGAGCAGAAAACTCTGAAGACACAGGAATGCAACTTAGTTACCACATGCCAAATAAAGTGCTGAACATTGTTTTCTCCACTTAGATTCTCTTATCCCTGGGGAGAATCAGAGATGAACTCTTAAGCAGAGGAACTAACCTTGACTCAGCACATTTAAAAAAGGATTTATACCCATTCTTAGAAGGACAACTGAAGGAAACACCATCTGAGGTCTAAACAGTGGTATCTGCTTGCCCTTTCATCTTAGTTTAAGAACACTTTGTAGGACTTTTTTGTTGAAATGCCACTGAATTTCACATTTAAATCTCTTTAGCAGGACTTATGCTTCTTTGAACCACCTCTTGCAAATTCTTCAAACTTTGCTGTGAGGAGCTTGCAGGCATGGATTTATTTTCTGCTAACAAAAATCTTCATTTGAGTATAGGCAGCTCACATGAAAAATAGTACCTACTGATCCTATGTTGATGAGGGAAAGACAGTACTGTGGATCTCGTTAGAAATATGAGTAGGGAGTATTCAATTTCTCTCCTAATTTATGTTTCCCAGGAGTAATTTTGTCTAGAAGAATGCCAGTGTTTTTAGTACAATAAGTTTCTTGTTACTTGTATTAACACATACTGATTCCCTTTTCTGAGCATGATTTGAGTTTTTTTTTATTTCATTTAATCCTAGCATCTGGAGATCAACAACTCATTAATTCAAAATAAGTCAATGATGTCTGAAATGCAGAGATTTAAAGGAACAGTTACAACTCTCATGTAATGCATATTACAAATTAATATACAAGTGGATATCTAATGAAAAAAGAGGCATGTTAATAGAACATTAGGATATGCTTAAAATGAACCTCAATGTTCTATATATCTAAACTTCAGACTTTTTACTCAATAAAAGTGGGCTTGTCATTTCTGAAGAATCAGATCTTCTGGATTAAAAATGTGGGATATTGTCTACATTATCATTGATTCAATCTTTTTAAGCACCTGCCATATGCTCAGTATTGTGTCATGGTGCATGTGCACAGGCTATATCATGGTAGATTACTGAGACTTCAGTCTTTGAAGGATGACATCCTAGAGGGGACACAAACAAATGAGAAAGCAAATTCCAAGAGAAAAAAGAAAAACTCCTTCTGATCAGCAAAAGGAAGGAAATAAAAGCAGGGTGCTGAGGTGGTAGAGGGAGGAGCAGCCCTAGTTTATATAGAGGGCAGAGGTTTTTCTAAGACGGTGAATATTAAGCTAGGACCTCAAGGATATTTCAGGACACCTCTCCAAGGTCACCAAATTGGCAGTAGTGCTTATTAGATTGCCAAGACATTTTTAGCAGAAAACAAATAGAAAATGGCATCTGTGTTCCTGATTACATGCAAGTTCTGAGCTCACCTAGGCTACTCTGCAGACCAGTCTCAGTGGCAGACGGTTTGTACTTCACACCCCTGGCTATTCACCTAGATGGAGCTTTAAACAGGCAACATAAACAACAATGAGCTGGTCAAATGACCAGCATTTGAATTACAAGAGAGAATCATCCTATTGATTCATACCTCCTGATAGTTCTGCTGATGACAAAGCTCAGGGTGTTTTAAATGTATTTCATGAGCAAACTACTCCTCCAGTCTGAGAGAAGAGGAATGTTTACAACTATGTAACACTTTTCCTTATACCTCCAGTGTTCAACTTTTTCCATATACAGTACCCTAGCATTTGTCTTTCTGAAGGTTCTTTAATAGATGAGTCCTGTAATATAACATTTAACATGACATTGACACGAGTCAGGACATCTGTGCAATTCTTCCCACATCCTTAGAGAATCCACACTACCAAGCAATTACTTTCTTCAAGTGAACTGTCCATCTTTTGGTCAGAGTCATGGTATTCATATTTTATCACATTTTAGCCTCTCATTGTGAAATCTCCCCTTACCACTGCTAAATGGATTAAGATGCAATGGATTGGCAAGTGGCATGGCTCTCAGCTTGGATTCTACTTACCTAAAAAGGGGTTTCCTTTTAAATTACCCACATGGAGTCCAGGATTAGACCTATAATAGGTATAACTTAATAGTCAGACAGCCCAATGATGGAATGAGGGGCTTAGGTCAGAGTTCCATGCCCGCCTGCCCCCGCTCCCAATCTGAAATTCCACTATTAGTGAGTTCTCCTGGAATTTTTCAGATCTTTAAAAATCCTTTATGAAAAATGAAAATATCCCTAAGGATATTCTATGTTAAACCATCCCATTGGCAAGACTAGCTGTCAACTAGCTTCAAACAGTGGGACTCAGAAGGAGTGTGTACCCATAGACCACAAAAGGTCAGAAAAGCAAGGAACCAGGGGAATTTGGAAGTCACTAAGCACAATAAACATCACCATACTTTACAAACTTGCCTAAAGTCCACTCTTGAAATTTCAAATACCACCCAAGGCAATGGTTCTAGAATCCTAGAATGACTTAGGCATCTTAAAAACAAAACAAAACAAAAAACTAATTCCTGGCTTTTACCCTCACACATTCAGATTGAATTGAGATGGAGCACAGCCTGGGCATTAGGATTTTTTAAAGCTCTCAGGTCAGTCTACAGTCAAGGTCTGGCAGTTTTGCCTTATCTCTTAAACAGATACACAGATTTCCTCAGACATTAGGATCTTCTGTGTCAGAGATTCCTGACCGTGGTAGCACATTAGAAAAATCTAAGGCACTTAGGAAATGAAAAAAAAAAGGATGCCTGAACCCCAACTTCAAAGATTCTGATGTAACTGCTCTGGGTCAAGGAAGCAGCCTCAGCATCCCTGAGTTCTACAAGTGCCAAGGGAAGGGGGTGGGGTGTGATGCTAATGGGCAGACAAGGCTGAGAACCATGGTCCAAGGACAGGAACTGTTTTCTCTGAGACTGTAACATGATAACCCATGAAGGAACCAGTCTTCCTCCACTTTTATCTGTTAGGACGCCCCACAAAAGGCAATAAAACATTTCCCCAAAAGCTGTCAGGAAACTTGGGGAAAGGGGGGGTTGGGGGACAGAATAACAGGTGGAATTTATTAGATCAGAAGCAGCAGAAAAGTTAGAATAAGGAACAGCCCTGGTCCTCTGCCGCCCCTCCCCACTCCATCCCACCCCCCATCACCAGATTTTATTGACTGGCATGAGAGTTTCCTTAGACTGCTTCCTGGAGGTGGTTCAACCTTGGATTTGCTTTCAATAAATTGTGAATATTCTTGTCCAATCAGATCTCCTGGCAGTGCAAGTGCCAGATTGGCAGGGCCCGAGCTTCCACTCCCTGAGAGATTCTGTTTCATGAATTTCCCAGGAGGATTTTTGCACCACTTGGATGCTAATCTTCCAGCCTCTTCCCCCTCTCGCTCCCATCCTACACCTCACTTTTTACCACCCCACCACCACCAAAGCTCAAAAAGCTCAGCGGAATTGAGAATCATAGATATAAAGAAATCACCCAGATATTTTACATCACGATCATTCAAGTACATTATACAATTAAAGGACCGACATCTCTGACTGGTTTGGAAAACTATGTGCTACTTTAGCAAGTGTCTACTAACCCACTCTGGTTCCTGGGCATGACCAGGTGTTTCACACAGGACAGGAATCTCCTGGAGACTCACCCACCAGCACTACTGCACCCACTCCAGGTGTTGTTACTGCATCCCTAGTTCTCCCTGGGGGAGAAGCATCCCCTAGATACGTCTGTGTACACTAAACTGAGTCAGTTATGAATGAATAGCACAAATCAGAAGTATTGGTTGCAAAAGAGTCTTCCTCACAACCTTCACATTTTCTCTTCACATATGAGAAAATTTAAGGGGGAAAACAAGTCAATATGACTCTGTCCAGGTTGCCACAGAACATTTGTGGCACAGCCCAATTTAGAGGCTCTTAAATTCCCATTCTGTTGCCTGGCAACGGGCTCAGACCAGCTCAGCTCCCAACCCCGACCCTACCCTGCACCCTTTCTCGCGCATGCGGACTGGGCAGCCTTGATTAAAGCTTCAGCCTTTGAGGACAACCACCAAAGGTATGTGAGCCTGGGCACTGGATGGATTACCCCAGTTGGACTGGGATCCCACTTGCCTTCCGCCTTCCACTGTCCTTGCCTGACCTTCCTTGGAACCAAAGCCCTACCTTCCCAATATCATAGATTCTTCTTAAAACACTCACATCAAGTTTTCAAAGTTCTCAACTCCTCTTGGATTCCCTAAAAGTCGCAGTGGAAAAACTGACACTCCAAGAGGTAAGAGGGCTAAAGAAGACACTTCGGAGGGGAAAGTGTGCTGAAGAAGAGCTTACTGCTTTCCCGCCAGAGTTGGGTTAACGTGGCCCCAGCTGGGCAGTAGTGAGAAAAGTGCAGAACGTGCTCTGGCCACTGGTGAAGGCATGCTCGCCAAGGGTAGCACTCCCTGACCCCCGGCACCCGGGCGCACCGAGTCCCGCCCCGCGCCTCACACCACAGGAGAGCGGGGCCTGACCCACGACCAATGGAGCACACATGCCTCCTACTGCCTTGCAGGTGGCAGGAGCGCAGCCAGCTTGTCCCCGCATCCCCGCTGCTCCAGGCAGGATTTGCATGCTCCTCCACCCCTTCACACCCACCACCCCCACCCCGGGCCTGGGAAACTGGAAAGGACATTACCCCAAATTCTTACCTAGGTTCACAAAGCTCGTGACCATGTCGGGCGTCGCTGAGGAAGGCGCTGTCCTGCGCAATAGTCAGTGGGGACACGAAGCCGCCGCCAGGTCCAGAAGCCAAGAGGCTCCTGTGGTTGAAGGTGTGTGCAGCGCTGGCAGACAGCTGCCGAAGCCCAGACAAGCTGGCCCCTCCGTGGGGCCCAGGATGCCGCCTGTGTTCCTCCAACGCCCTATCATCATTGTCTGCAGAAAGGGCGTCCTACAAATCCAGCATGAAGAGGGGCGCAGACTTCAGCAATCCTGGAGGTGGCTCCCCGCGAGGCGTCTGCTGCTCCGGAAGCGCTGGGGCTGCAGCGGCCTGGGGCGGTGTGTGAGCCCCAGCACCAACAGGAACTCCTTCTGCATCTCACATTTCTCGTGCGTCTTGAGCCGCCCATAAAGGAAGCCGGAGAAGGACTGTGGCGGTGGCGGCTGCTGCTCTGCAGGGATAGAGCTCCCGCAGTCCCCTGGCAGTTGAACCCCGGCAGCGGCCGCCGCGGCTGCCAACAAGGGCGACCGCAGTGGCGGGGTCCCGCAGCAGCAGCTGCATGGCAGTCCCCACCACCAGCACACCCACTGCGCCTTCCGCCCCAGCGCCGGTATCCCCGCTCTGCCGGGCCGCCTGCGCAAGCCCACAGGCGTCGAGCGGCTGTAGGAAACCGAAGAACAGCCGCTGTGGCCCTTGGCGAGAACAGCCCCCGCTATCTCCTAATGGACTCGTTTCCCCTTCCTGGCCTTCAGTCCTTATCTCTCATGGTCCTGGGGGAACCCCCAGTAACCCAGGCAGGAGAGAAGGGGAAGCTTGCTAGAGCCCGCACTCTGCGCAGGTCTCTAGCAAGTCCAGGCCAGGTGTGTCCAAGTCCGTATTGCACTGCAACCGGCGCCCTCGCCCCTGGGCGGGGTCCCGGCGGGGGCCTTGCTGCCCGCACACGTGCGCTGCCCAGCGCCCGCCTGAGCGCTGGCTGAATAGGACCCTGGGCGGCGGGGAAGAGAAACCTCTCACGAGCCCGGGACGAGGTCCCGCATCATACCCCCCGCACGCCCCTCTCCGGTTCGCAGGACCACGGTGAAGTTTACCCCGCCGCGGAGTCCAGGCTGTGAGAAAAAGGCGTCCCGAAACGCCAGTCTTCTCCCGCGAGGTTTACCTTCCTTCCTGTTCACAAACTCCGCCCAACTCCGCCCCTCTCCGCCCCGGGCACTGTCTCTTAAAATCGCGCGCCTCCCCAAACGGAGGAGGCGAGGATCTTACCTTTCAGTGTTCTTTCAGCTGCCCAGAAAACCCCGTTGGCCGAGGGGACAGGAGGGAAGGGGATCCGCACAGGGAGCCGCTGCTGCGACGTCGGCGCGGGAATTCGCAGTCTCTAGCCTCTCTGAGCAACGCTCCCCGCAGAGGCCAACGTGGGCTTTCTTCTGCGCGTCTACCTCAAGCACTGCAATCCAGCTCCCGGGACTCCCCGCCCTCCTGGGTAACCGACAGGCTGGCAGCCAATGAAGAGACGAATCTCTCGGACTATTTAAATAGGCCCGCCCCTTCTTTCACCCTCCACTCCCAAGAGGCATCGCATCGCCTAGGTGTCGGGGAGGTTTCAAGTACAGAGAATTCTCGGAGGCGCCCAAGGAGCCAGGAGGTACCAAATGAGGAAACTCCCCAATATGAACTTGTCTCTTTTATGGTCATGTCAGAGACCTAAGTTGTGTTAAATACAAGTAAACACAGCTGTTAAATCCATTATTTCTGAAATAATTGAGGAAGAAAAGAAAAATGATCGTTTTCCCATTCCCTCCTTAGTTTCTCTTACTGATGTAATGTAAGCGTTTAGCAGACAGGTGGCTTTCAAAGGCAACTGCTGGAAGTTGGGACACACCCTCCCAGGGAACTGCTCACAAACTGGCCGCAGAGAAGGCCAAATATAAGCCAGACCGGTGTCCTGCGGGTTTCGGGTGGAATATTTTGGCTTATCTCTTCATTTGGGCTTTGAAAGAAGGTGTGATCGGCTAATACAATAGAATAGCCACCCCTAACTTCTTGGAAATGTCTCAGTGCTTCTTCAGTTTGTCTGCTAGTATTGCATTTTAATTTATTAAAATACAATCGTTTACATAGTGCAAAATAAAACTTGAGGAGTGGTAGATAAAGACAAGCCCAGTAAAGAAAATGGCTTGGCATGCAGTAAAAAAAAAGGGGGGGCGGGGGAGTGGTACAAAGGCCCTGAAACACAGGTCGCTGTGAACTTGTCAAGACAACACCAACAACAGCATTTACCAATAAGGCTGCAAGTTCTTTTGCTTGTCCACTATCCAAGAATGCCCAGTCATCTGTGGATGCTAGGAGCAAAACTGCTTTAAATTATGTTCTTTTACCTGGTGAAAAGTATACAGATTAGAAACAAAAACTTCAATTTACTTATTTGGCAGATTCAGCTCACAAGATCCAAGGTATTTGGGAGTGAGACCAAATGTAGACTATGAGATTCATGGACTTATGAGGTCATGGGGTTTCTGCTGGTCCAAATCTTACAAACATTCCTCTTATTTCACTGTTTTTATTCAGTGTTTCCTTTATTCATCTGTATTTAATTATTTGTTATTAACCCAAAGTCAAATTCCTTGATTCTCCCATCTTCTGCTTCTGCATTGTTTCAGGTCAGTCTCTGTTGAGTTCACAGAACTCATTTTTAACTCTAAATTACGGGATTTTTCTAGGAATGTCACATTTAGCCTTCCTTTCTGTGTGTTTCTTGGAACTTCTTTAGGATTCCATTGTGATCAATTTATTCATAACATATTTGAGCAATCTTTTTGTATAGTATTCATGGCAGTTGCTCTGGTGACTGACAAACACTTGTGACTCATCAGTTCATTAGCATCAACATTTTTCCACTTCAAGTGAGGTGTGAAGATCTTACCCATTGGGTCCCTTCTGCTTTCTGCCTTTTCTCTATATTTCATTTTCGTGTGTTTTCACTGCCAAAATCCAGTGTGATTTCTTGAACTTACAAGGCAAAGGATGGTTAGTAGTTTATACCCAAGTTTCTGCTTCTTTTGTTATTCTTTCTTGCTTCCTGATACTCCAAGATTCTTTCTCTTATGGTTTCCTTTCTGTTTGAAGAACTTCCTCTGGCCATTCTTTAAGGGTAGGTCTGCAAACAACAACTTCTTAGTTTCTCTTTGAGAATGAGTCAGCCCTCTGTAGCTACAGGTTCTGCATCTTCACATTAGCCAACCAGGGATCAAAAGTATTTTTTTATTTTTCTTTATTTTTACAGACTGTATTTTGGTTCACTGTATACAAATGGGATACAACTTCTCATTTCCCTGGTTGTGCATGATGTAGATTCACTCCATTCATGTAATCATACATGTACATAGGGTAATGATGTCTGTGTCATTCCATCTTTCATACTCCTGCCCCCTCCTCCCTCTCATTTCCCTCTACATAATCTAAAGTTTCTCCATTCTTCTCTTACCCCTCACCCACCCCCATTATGTATCATTATCCACTTATCAGGGAAAACATTTGGCCTTTGGTTTTTTGGGATTGGTTTATGTCACTTAGTATGATATTCTTCAGTTCCATCCATTTATCTGCAACTGCCATAATCATTCCCCTGTACTTGCTTTTTAAAAAAACTTGTCTGTATTGAACATGTATAGATGTTTCCCTTGTTATTATTCCTCAAATAATAGAGGATAACAACTAGTGATGTAGCATTTACATTGTATCAGGTATCATAAGTACAGTGGAGATGATTTAAAATATACAGGAGGATGTTTGTAGGTTTTATGCAATATTACTCCAGTTTGAAGGATTCAAGAGTGTGTGCCAGAACTAATCCCCCTCAAATACTGAAAGACAGTGTATTTTATTTTCCCTTTATTCCTAAAGCATAGTTTCAGTGGATGTAGAATTTGCAATTGTCAATTCTTTTCTTTCAGTCATTTGTGTGATTTCCTACTGGCCTCATGGCTTCAGGTGAGAACCTGCTGTCATTCCACTTGTTTCCCAGTGGGCTGCTGTTCCCTAGCTGCATTCAGATTTTCTCTTTTTGTTTACTTTCAAATATTTAATTATGATGCATCTTCAAGTGGATTTCTTTGGGTTTATTTTGTCTGGGATTTGCTTGGTTTCTTAAATATGAAGCTGGGCTTCTTTGAAACCATATGGAGAGTTTTCAGCCATTACTTATTTCAATTCCCTTTCTGTCTGACTCTCTTGCCTCTTTCTGGGACTCTTTTTTAAAATATTTTTAGTTGTAGGTGGACACAATACCTTTATTTTATTTATTTATTTATTTATTTATTTATTTATTTATATGTGGTGCTGAGGACCAAATCCAGTGCCTCACACATGTTAGGCAAGCCCTCCACCACTGAACCACAACCCCAGCCCTCTTTCTGGGACTCATGATGGTACAATGCTGCATCTTTTGTTATTTTCTTGTATGTTTCTAAGGTTCTATTGCTTCTTTTCCTCCCCAGTCTCTTTTCTTTCTGTTTTTGTACTAGATAAATTAGATAAATTTTAGATGGGATAAATGTATTGGTGTGTCCTGAAGTTCACTGACCACTATATTCTGTCATCTCCACTCTACTATTGAGCATATCCAGTATCCTATATCTGTAATTGAATTTTTTTCAGTTCTAAAATTTCCATTTGGGGTGTGTGTGTGTATGTGTGTGTCTCTACTATTCTTTGCAAAGTCTTTCTACTTTTTCATTTGTGTTAGGAGAATGTGTAATGGGCAATAGAAGCATTTTTATGACAGCTGCTTTAAAATCCTTGATGATTTAGATAATGTGGGATAATTCTCACATCTGAATGCCATCAGTTGATTGTCTTTTTTAACTTTATTTTTAAGGCAGTTTTAGATTTCTCTAAAATTAGAAGGAAGGTATGGAAATTTCCCATATGCCCTCCACACGTGCATACCCTTCCCCGACCAGAGCAGCACATTTGTTAAAATTGATAAACCTACATTGACACGTCACAACCATCCAGGGTCGAGAGTTCACCTTGGGTTCACTCTTGCCGTTTTACATCCTATGGGTTTGGAACAATTTATACTGACACATATTCACCATTACAGTATCGCACAGAGTGGTCTCTGCCCTAAAAATCTCCTGTGATCCACCTTCTCATCCCTCACTCTCTCACCCCACCAATTCCCAAAAAACCTCTTATCTTTTTCCTTTTTATATTGTTTTGCCTTTTCCAGAATGGCATATAGTTGAAATCAGATACATTTGTGGGCTTTTTAGACTGGCTTCTTTTATTTAGTAACAAACTTTTAAGCTTGCTCCACATCTGTCCACAGTTTGATAGCTCATTTCTCTCTGGCACTGAACACTATTTCACTGTTTGGATGAACCATTCACCTCCTGAAGATGGTTGTATCCAGGGTTGGGCAGTTATGAATAGAGCCACTGTAAACACCCAAGTGCAAACTGTTGGGAGAAAGTTTTCAACTCCTGTGGGTAAGTCATTTTCAGATAAATGAAAACCTTGAGAATTTGTTCTGAGAGGACTACCCTTAAAGAATAGCTAAAGGAAAATACTCCAGCAGAGGGGAAATGATAAAAGAAAGGATCTTGGAGCATCAGAAAGAAAGAGGGAAAAACAGGAGCAGGAATATCGGCACATGCCATAGTCTGTCCTTTTCATTATGAGTTTTAGAAATCATTTTTAATGAATGAAACAAAAATTTCAGCAGTATCTTATATGCAAGATAATGAGATGATGGTATTGAAAATCAGGAAGGTAGAGGAGACTAAATGGAAGTGAGGTTTTCACCCCTCAGTTGAAGGGCGATGGAGTCAGACCTTCACGGGTGAAGAGGCTTCCCTGGAGCCTATGTCCAAATACACGGATATTTGACTATCAGGAGTAAGAGGTAGATGTCATGATTACCTACAGTAAATTTAGCTTAAGGGCATTTGCAGTCACATGGTGATCAGGATCACCCTTTCTCCCTGTTGATGAGTGCAAGCTAAATTTTTCCTTTTGATTTAATAGAATATATTAAATAGGCCTGATATTCTCCAATAAGATCCATATGGTATATTCCAGAACTAAACAGAAACTATTGTTTGGCATTTATATGGAATTATTTCCCCAATTTTATTTTACGGAAGTGAGTAAAATTGACTCTATACACAAGTGAGCTAGGGCAGAATAGGTATCAAGCAGCTAATCTACTCCGTGCAGTTGAGAATCAACCACACCCCACTTCTGCCTAGCCAGAAATCCAGACTGTAGGCACGTTGTGTCACAGCTCTCAGCATAGGACCTGGTACATAGAAAGGTGCTGAATAAATATTTGTTCAATGATGGAGTTTTCTTGGTGGGCCTGAGGTGGGGAAAGAGAATGTATGGGAGACCTCATTAGTCACATCCTTTCTCTATCAGGAGAAGCCAAAATATCAAAAAGCATGCACATTTATAAAAGTTAAACTAAATCATCGCCAGTGGTAATAAAGTTATTCATTAAACACCACAAAAATGTCGGGATTTCTAAATTATATTATCCTCTTCCTATAGACATTAGCATAGGATGACAGAAACTAATTTTAGCAGTCACCTCTACTACCAAAATGTGTATAAGTCACACTTCTAAAAATGAGACTTTCATACAGAAATAAAACTAAAATTTGCCAATACACCTCAGAGTCAAATGTTATTTAAGGATTAGTAGAACATTTATTTTCCTAGCATGTGAATAGGACACTTGTTCTCATAATTTTCCTTCACGTCCCTCACCAGAACTGAATCTTCTGGCATCTGGAACAGATTCGTTCAAATGCACACATACACCTGTCTCAAATTCAGGCTTCCCAGCACTTGCATCTTCTAGAGAACACCAACTGGATGGGGCTTCTGTCCCCAGACACACTCTATGATGGACAGAATGATATCTGTCCATGTCATTGGATGTTAACCAAAGGGAAAGAAAAAGCCACTTGACTTCAATTATTAAAATGGTGGTGTTGTCACTTAAGAGTTCAGGGACTGTGTGCCCCATGCTAAGCATTTTGCCATAATTACCTTTGCCCCATGTCAAATTCTCTTCCCTTTACAGATGGGTACATTATTTTTAGGACTGCTATGTTCTTTCCTACTGCAAGTATATTATACTTCCCAAACCAAAATCCAAGGGCCTCAAAGGGCACTTCCCAGAGAGGCTCCCACTGGCTTCAGGTTGCTGCAGGGTCCAGGAGGGGGCACCTGGCAGAGCAGTCAGGGGACTGGGTTTTGTTCCTGAACCAGGAAAAGAGCTTCCTTTTTTCCACCCGACAGCCAGGGGAGGGCCTGCTAACACAAACCCTCTAATTTTGGTAGGCAAGCATGTGCCAAGCAGCGCCTGTGTCCAAATGGGCACTCTATAGCAGGCTTGGGATCTCAGGGATGAGGAGACAAAGTCCCTGCCCTCAATGGGAATATGGATATTATGGAGATGGGAATGCAAAGATTTTTCAACTCATCAAAGCAATTGCCACAGGGTAGGTGTGTAACATTTACAAATCATGTAGAGAAGGAATCCCTAGGTCAGTCTGGCTTCATGGGCTGAGAAGGTTGTTAAGGAAGCAGATTTGAGTTGAGACTTGGCGCATTGACTGTTAGATTGTTCATTTACTCAAATATGAAGTGCTTGGTGCTTGAGTGCACAACTGTGCACGAAGCAGGTTTGCTCTCTGTCTTCATGGGCTTCCTGTATAATGAGGTAGGCGATAAAAAAATAAAATGAATAAACCTGTACTTACTAGTTTGAATAAATGTAGGAAGTAGCTATGTGGGGAGGGGGAAAACAGGGGAAAGAATTTCATCCTGAAGGAATAGCTTGTGAAAGTCCAGGCTGACTTGCCTTTCAGAACATGGTGCACTTAAGAAATGCTGAAAGCTAATATAGCTGGTACACAGTAAATGCAAGGGCAGGGGAATGACAATGAGGTTGGAAGGACAAGCAAAAGACATCACACATGGCTGAGAAGTTTTTATTTTCAAGGGATAATGAGATGACACCAAAAAGTTTCAAGCAAGAGAAATAGAGCTCAATACCTCAATTAAAACCACTTACTAGGTTGTGTTGCAGAGCAGAAAGACAGGAAGGCCAGTAGAGGGGCAGACACAGTGGATAAATGGACAGATTGGAGAGATATTTAGAAAACGGGAAAATTATAGGACTTGGTGATAGATTGGAATAAGGGATTGAGAAACAGGAAGAACCAAACACTCACACATGAGCAAGAGAAGTAGATAATGATCTCCCTTACTGAGGTGGGGAATTCCAGAGGGAAGCAAGTTATGGAGGTAGGAGTTGGAAGACAGAAGTTCTATCAGAGGCATTTGGTTTGAGGTCCCTTTGAGATATCCAAATACAATTACCAAGTAAACATTAAAGAAATCATTCTATAGTGAGGAAAAGTATTAATGGAATAATTCCAGGTTTAATCTACATATGAATGCACAGTAGTCCCCTAGTTTTGCTTTCAGCCAGTTCAGTACCTTTGATCAACCACGATATGAATGTATTAAATTAAACATTTCAGAAGTAAATAATTCATGAGCTTTAAATTGTACACCATTCTTAGTAGCATGATGAACTCTTGCACCATCCAGTTCCATCCTGCCCAGGACAGGAATCATCCCTTTGTCCAGTGTATCCATGCTATATATGCTACCTACCCTTTAGTCACTCAGTAGCTGGCTCAGTTTCCAGATTAACTGTAGCAATATCTTAGTGCTTGTGTGCAGCTTACCCTTATTTTACTTAATAATGGCTCTGAAGTATAGAATAGTGATTTCGGTAGTTCAGATATGCCAATGAGAAGTCACGAAGAACTTCCTTTCATTGAAAAGGTGAAAGTTCTTGACTCAATAAGAAAAAAAATCATATGCTATGGTGGCCAAGACCAATAGTAAGAAAAAATCTTCTATCTGTGAAATGGTGGAGAAGGAAAGAGAAATCCATACCAGTTTTGCTGCCACATTTCAAGCTGCGAAAGTTATGGTCATAATGCTTGACAAATGCTTAGTTAAGGTAGAAAAATCCTTAAATTTATGTATATATGTATAGAAAAAAACATAGCATGCACCGGATTCAGTGCTCCCTATAGTTTCAGACATCCACTGGGGGAATCCTAGAATGATCACCCATACATAAGAAGAACTATTGTATTTAGAACTCTGGTAATGGATAAGATCATTTATGGAAAGAAGGGGGAGGTGAAGACACAGACTAGGAAACATCAGCACCTAGAGACTGGATAGAAGAGAAGCCTACAAAAGAGACTAGAAGGAAGTGACTGCAATGATCAGAAAAAAATACAGAACCATGAAACCAAGGGAGAAGAAGGGAATGCCAAGCAAGCCTGGTGGTGTGGTTGGCAGTGCCATCTGGCTTTTTAAAAATTATTTTTATTATTTTATATCTTACTGTTTTGTTAACTTAATTATATGAAGGTATTGGAATGAAAGGAACATACATCCCTTTCTAAAAAGAATGCCTTTCTCTAATATTAATATTTCCTTGCAGAACATATCTCTTCACTATCTGTTCCTGGACCTATCTCTGTCACCATAGTATGGTTACTGAGTTAGTCTTTCTGTTTAGTAACTGTATGTGGTTTTTATTCATTGATATTACCCCCACAAGATTGCTTTTGTCATTCCTGTTCTTTTTCTTGGAAGGATCAAATTTATATAATCATTTATCTTTAGCGGTTTGACACAAAGGACAGACAAGACTTATACTGTTTATGAATCCAATGAATCTTATTTATAAGATACTCTTAAAGCTCAGGTCTTACATTTTCCCCTCAAAAGGTAATTTATGCCAATATAAGTCATAAACACTAAAATATCACATATAGTTTCTTAAACATTAGTTTTTTTCAAAGTATTCTAACTACAGATGACTACAATTTTTATCCTACATCATTCAGGTTAAGAAAATAGTGTAAGCCGGGCGTGGTGGCGCACGCCTGTAATCCAAGCAACTTGGGAGGCCGAGGCAGGCGGATCGCAAGTTCAAAGCCAGCCTCAGCAACTTAGTGAGGCCCTAAGCAACTCAGTGAGACCCTGTCTCTAAATAAAATACAAAATAGGGCTGGGGATGTGGCTCAGTGGCCGAGAGTCCCTGAGTTCAATCCCTGGTTCCAAAAAAAAAAAAAAAGAAAGAGAGAAAGAAAAAAGAAAATAGTGTAGAGGATTTTGGTACTTATGTAATAATCAATTGGAGAAAAGGGGAGTAACACTTTGGAGAGCTCTCTGTCATGGCTCATCATCCTTAACCCAGGAGAAGATACAGCATAGTAAGTGAGAGAATTGGGATTTGAGTATACATCTGAATGACTCAGAAACCTCTGTTCTTTCATTTGTATCCTGCAGTAGTGGAGAGTATTATAATTAATTTCTCAAGTTTGGTTCTTATTATATCTTAAACTTTTTTTCTTCCTAGGAAGAAGGAGGACACTTAACTAAAGCTTCTAAGTAATCCAGAAGAGCTGGTAAGCTATATTTTGAAGACTACCTGTGGTTGTGCTGCTTATTGACTTGAAATTACAGAATTTTACATATGGTTTATTTTGTGTTTATTGTCAGAAGTAAAATATGACATGGGGAAATGAGAGAATGGAACCTTACCTGAGAACAGTAACACTCCCAGGCAAAAGAAAGACAGTTGAAACCACACTTGTACAGTCAACCAGAATAAGGAACAATGATTGTCAGTTCTTTCCATCAGCTGATTCAAAGGTAACATAGTTTTTCAAAACTCTTTCCAATTTTTTTTGCATATCATCTTCCATGATGTCAAACATCCTAAAAGGAAATATAAGGCAACAAGTTTATAATAGCAAAAGAGATTAGCAATAGATGAGATATATGTATAGAATTAACATTGACAGAATTTGGTGGGAATAAACAGTTCTTCGGTGTGCTCTTATGGAAAGAAAGAGAAAACAAAGAAGCCAAAAGAACAGCTTGATGAATATGAAGCTGAGAAAAAGGGATGCAAGAAAAATTCACTTATGAAGGAAGGGATAAATATCCAGATTGAATAAGAGAGTCAAAATGGTTGACATTTAAAATAGCAAATAGTGAAATTAAGGAGAGCAGGAACTCAATATTATGCCAAATGTGAAAATTTAGGGGAAGGACATTCTGGATATATAGAACAATGTGTCACATCTATCATTTACTCTTGATATTCTTTTTTTTAATTTATTTATTTTGATTCGTTGTACACAAATGGAGTACAGCTATTGTTTCTCTGGTTGTACACAAACTAGAGTCACACCATCTGTGCACTCATGCATGTACACAGGGCAATGGTGTCTGTCTCATTCTGTTATTATTCTTCCCCCCCCCCCCCCCGACCCCACCCCTCCCTTCCCTCTATGCAATCTATTCTTCCTCATTCTTGCCTCCCTTCCACCCTGCATTATGCATCAGCATTCACTTATCAGAGGGATCATTTGGCCTTTTTGGGATTGGCTAATCTCACTTAGCATGACAGTCTCCAACATCATCCATTTACCTGCAAATGCCATAATTGATATTCTTGAATGACCAGGAGGCAGGTTATGGGATTACCATCATAATCATTTTGTGATTATAATGAATAGAAAAATGTGCAAATAAATGTGGCATATTTTAGACACAATAAATCAATGTTTTCTTTGCTTCTGTTCTTGTAAAAGTTTGGAATAATTTATATTTTGCACCGATAAATATAGGCTTAAAACTATTAAGATGGTCAATGCTTGTTTAATTATGTCAAAATGGACTCTACTGTCATATATAACTAAAAAGAAACCAATAAAATGAAAATATATAAACAGGTACTGCTATTGAAATGCATCAATAGAGTGTGGCCACAATCGCTGATTCAGAGCAAGGACTTTGAATGAAGAGAGATACAGACAGTTGAAAGACCAGTTCTGAGCTCTTTCTGCTTATTTTTGATGATGAAAGACTGTAACTAAGAAGGAAGGTTTTAAAAAGTAATCATTGGCAATATGAAATGTCACAAACTTATGACGTTCTGGGGGTTTTATGTATTTATTAAGATTTAAAACAAGCCGGGCACGGTGGCACATGCCTGTAATCCCAGCACTTGGGAGGCTGAGGCAGGAGGATTGCGAGTTCAAAGCCAGCCTCAGCAACTTATCGAGGCCCTTAGCAACTTGGTGAGACTCTGTCTCTAATAAAATACAAAATAGGGCTGGGGATGTGGCTCAGTGGTCGAGTGCCCCAGTACCCCAAAAAAAAAAAGATTTAAAACAAAACCAGTACAACAATGGAACTGTTATTAAATTAGTTCAGTATGTTAAAAATCAAAAACAAATTACCCATAAAAGTATTTCTATTTCAAAAGGCAAATAAAAAAAAATAGTGGATGTAGCCTCTGGTTTTACCAGCTGCATACTCTAGGACTACTATATAAGTAAAAATCTCTCTTGTGATAATGAAGTGATTAGAATGTACAAACTGATATAGTAGCTTTCATCTGCCTCTTAAAAGGTACCACCAACAGGAAAGTCCATTTACGATGTTGGTAGGTTTAACAAAGTTGGAATGCTGGCGCTGTTGAATCAGGCAATGGTTCTTCATCCTGACTCAGAGCTACATGCATTTAGTATATTAAAGCAGCTGACACCATGTCTTTTTGCAGGCCTTCCCGGGCACTGGAGATTTTCTGTTAATTTGCCACACTAAGTCATAAAAGGTCTCATTAACATTTATTTTGGATTTTCCAGAAGATTATAAAAATGCACAGTTGTTCCACTGTCTTGCTAGATTTTTATCTGGTTCCTTTCCTACAACTCTTTCATCTTCCAAGTCACACTTATTACCAACCAGAATCATGGGAACATCATCAGTGTCTTTACCTCGAAGAATTTGTTCTCTCAGATCTTGTAAATCGTTAAAGGTGGACTGCTGTGATGGAAAAAACTAAAGCAGACCTTATTCTTTTTCATGTGCACATCCCTCATTGCTGTACATTGTTCTGTTCCTCAGTATCCAAGATTTCAAGCATACATGGTTGTGCATCTACTTTAACTTGCTTTCCTTAAGAATCATCTAAGCATCATATTTTTCAACAAAGATTCCTTGAAAAGACTGTACAGTCAGAGCAGATTTTCCAACCCCTCCTGAGCCAAGAATGACTAGCCTATATTCACGCATGATGTAAACCTGTCAAAACTGAATACCCCTCATGCTATCACCAGCTTCCCATAGCCAGTATCACCCCATCCTTCCTCTGGATTGCAGCTCTGTCCCTGCCACCTCCACTCTGGGTGGTTTCCATGCCTCAAACTATGTATTTCAACCAGAGCTATTAAAACTTTCTCTCAAGGCTACAAGCACTCAACACAGTGAAAATGCCCTTCGCCAGTGATCATTCATTGCTTGTTTTTATGAATCATTCACATTCAGCCCTTTTAATTTTTATTTTGAGACAAGGTCTTGCTAAATTACCCAGGCTGGCCTTGAATTTGCTACACTCTTGCATCAGCTTCCTCTGTAGTTGGGATTACAGGCGTGTGCCACCACACCCAGTTTATGTTTATTACTGTTAAAGTAAATGAAAATTAAAGTGCAGTAATTCAATCTTTCTTTAGGATCTATATTATTTACCTACTGGTATGTAACAAACTACCCAAAACAGCATCTGGAGACATCACTCATTATCTCCTACAGCTTGTGATGGTCAGGAATCCTGGAAAAGTTTCCTTGAGTTCTTCTAGCTCAGGGTCTCACAAGGTCGCAGTCTAGTCAGTAGGGCTGCAACCTCTGCACAACACAGAATCTGGCTTCCCCAGAGCCAGGGATCCGAGGGACAGAGACACAAGATGGAAGCTGCAACATGCTCAATGTCCTACACCCAGAGCCACAACCCACTACTTCAGCCTGATTCCATCAGGTAGAGGTTGAGTAAGCAGGTCCGGGCCACACTCAGGAGGGAAGAAGCTGCACCTCTGCAAAGGAGGAGCATGAAAAAGTTTGTATATCTGTTAAAAACAAAACTAAAATCAAACATTGTTTCAAAATTGCATAAGTCAGTGCTGTTATATCTGATTATTTTTCTTAAATACTTTAGATTTCTCTTTTGGAAAGTTCATGATCAAAAGTTTGAGACGGGGCTGGGGTTGTGGCTCAGTGGCAAAGCACTTGCCTAGTGAGGCACTGGGTTTGATTCTCAGTACCACATAAAAAATAAATAAATAAACAAAATAAAGGCATTGTGTCCATCTACAACTAAAAAAAATTTTTTTTTAAAGGTTTGAGAGAGCTGGGCATGGTGCACACACACAAAATCCTAGTGGCTCAGGAGGCTGAGACAGGAGTATCACAGTTTCAAAGCCAGTCTCAGCAACATAGCAGGACCCTGTCTCAAAATAAAAAATAAAAAAAGAGCTGGGGATGTGGCTCAGTGTTGAAGAGCCCCTGGATTTGATGCCTGGTACAAAAAAAAAAAAAAAAAAGAAAAGAAAAGAAAAGAAAAGTTTGAGATGGACATACACACTGAGTTTTTCTTTCAAATGCATTTTTGTTTTGTTTTGTTTTGTTTTGTTTTGTTTTGTTTTGTTTTGTTTTTAATTTGGCACCAGGGATTGAACCCAGAGGTGCTCAACTACTGAGCCACATGTCCTGGCCTTTTTATTTTTCATTTTGAGAGAGTCTCACATTAGGACTTCACTAATTCACTGAGGCAATCCTCAGTGCAATCCTCCTACCTCAGCCTCCTGAGCTGTTGGGATTACAGGCTGAGCCACTGTGCTCAGTTTGCAAATGCCTTTTTAAAAACTTTCTTTTCAATAAGTTGCAGTGTCATTGAGGGTGCTGTATGGTAGCTGATCACATGGATCCAAGACTTCAGTGCAGTCACGATAGTTCCTTGAAAATGAGAACTACCATTGTTTTTCCTAGAAAATTTCAAATTTACTTTGTTAAGAATGCCAAAAATGCCAATTTTCATACTCGAATGTCATCTTCAAAAATACCTGCAGATTGCTTTTCAGTTAGAAAACAGAATCTTCTAAAGTCTATACTTCAGTCTTTGGTGCTTTCAATCTTTCAAGGAAAAAAATTAATCAGGAATGGTTCACAAGTTGTAATTTGAAAAATGCCAGTTTAAGGAGTTGAGATCAAGTAAATACCTGAGCACTAACCATAGGCACAAGAAACAAGGGAGGAATAAATAAATAAATAAATAAATAAAAATAAAATGCAAATTCTGAAAAAAAAGAAGAAATCCCTTATGAAGTCCCCTGACCTGCTGCCTTATGTCATCCCCCAGATAGAAACTCCATCCTGAATGGATTGTGTAGAGGAAAGTAAGGGGAGGGAGTGGGGAAGGAAAGATAATAGAATGTGACAAACATCATTATACTATGTAAATGTATGAATATGCAAATGGTGTGATTGTACTTTGTACACAACCAGAAAAACGATAGTCATGCTCCATTTGTGTACATTGAACCAAAAAATAGAATGAATGAATGAATAAATAAATAAATAAATAGAAATAAAATGCAAATTCTGAAAAAAAAGAAGAAATCCCTTATCTTATGCTCCAATTCCAGATGGAAAAGTATTTGGCATGTTTTTATTTCTTCATGGGTATTAATCTGTTAAAAGTAAAGTTATAACAGAATATAAACTTGAAGTGCCCTGAAATTTATTCCACTTTTAATAAAATGTTTGCTGCTGTTGCTGCTCTGAGGTGGTGTATTAGTGGAGATCTTCCAGAGAAACATGTGCAACAAAATATATGTGTATGTGTGTACGTGAAGATACAGATGATAGACATAGAGATAGATTTATTTTAAGAAATTGGTTCCTATGATTATAGGAGCTTGGCAAGTCTAAAATCTGCAGGATAGAATGGTAAGCTGAAGATCCAGGGAAAGTTGTAGTTCACATCCAGAAAACATCAGCTGGCAGAATGCTTTGTTGCTCGAGGGAATCAATCTTTTTCTAAGTCCTTCAACTGGTTGAATGAGGCTTACCCACATAGTGGAAATAAATTGTGTTAATCAAATTCTACATATTTCAATGGTAATCTCATCTTTAAAAATCATTAGAGAAGAACAGAGTTACTTTTTATTAGGTAGAGGGGAGTGAAGGGAGGCGGAAGGGGTATGGGGAAAGGAACAACAGAGTAAAACAGACATTATTACCTCATGTATGTGTATGACTCCTTGACAGATGTGATGCTGCAATATGTATAATCAGAAAAATAGGAGATTTCACTCTATTTATGTATAATCTATCAAAATGTATAAATACATTCTACTGTCACGTACAACTAATTAGAATAAATAAAATTTTAAAATTTTAAAAAATAAATAATATAAAAAAAGAAATTAAAAAAAGAAAAGAAACTCCATCCTGTGTCTTGAGCTATCTGTTCCCTTGCATTTCTTTAAAGATCTTGATAATAATTGTATCATCCCCAAACAAATGTTAGTTCATGCCGTGTGTTTATAATGTTTCTATACAGTGACCTCCTGCTGCATGTGTTTTTCTGCAATGCACATAACATATAGGAGTGTTATCTCTCCTGTGAAAGACTGTCCTTCATTCACTTTTTTGCAGAAGTTTTACCTTTGATGATTATACCCACAATGTGGTACTTTCCTATGGATGTACATGTGGTTGATTAATTCCACTCTGCCATAAACATCAGTGCACATGTCTCCTGTACACACAGGCAAGAAAGTCCTCAAGCATAGAATCAAGAGTAGGATTGTACCATTCAATAGCATATTTTATTCAACCTAACTGGTTAATGCTGATTTCCAAAGTGTTTGCACCCATTGAAACTTTTACCAGAAATGTGTGAAAGTTCCTGTGGCTGAAGTTCTGTGGCCTCCACCCTCCCCTTCCCTGCCAAGTACTGTAAATAAAACATGGAACTGACAAGGAGTAGGTAAGAGTTGAGAGTCACAGCCTTGACTGAAGAACCACCCAGGACTTTTATCTCCACGCTTGATTAGCAACATCCTTTCCTTTGCTGACATGTGAAATCACACTATCAGCACCTAGGTCTCGATCCTGATTCCTTTTAAGATAAATGCATGCTGTACTTTCATGTGTTTGGAATCTTACAAAATAAAAAGCAAAAAGGAAGAAAGGAAGAAAGGCAGAGAGAGAGTGAAAGAGGAAAGGAAGAGAAAAGACAAAATTAAATAGAGAACAAGAGATTAATTGGAAGCAGTGAATATAACTAACATCAAAATACAGGGAAATTAAAAATAACATTTCTATTATCAGTTGAATAACAGAAATGTTAGGAAGCTTTATTAATTTTCTATTATTGCTTATCAAACTACATTACTACTCCAAAATGTGTCAGCATGAAATAAGAAGCATTTATTAACTCACAGATATAATACTAAGGACAGTAAGATGGACAAAAAGCAGTGGGAGAAATTGGATAAAGAGAAGAATTTCACAAGCTAGAATAAGTAATAAGACACAGGTACACAGATAGAACCAATTTGTTAGTCCAATTCCTCAAAGACACAGCTGCCAAAAAGGTATTGAAATCACCAGCATGTTACTAAGGGAAAGGCCTGTCGGAAAACATGGGGTGGGAGCTGGAAATCACTTGAAGTCTTCAAGCTGAGGTATAATCAGACCCTGGGTGATGGATACAAGGAGACAAGTTTGTAGGATGCACCAACCCACAGGAAACCTAAGGAGAGTAGAGTCAGACCACAGAGGAGTCCTCTTCATGACTGGCCATTAAAGGCCTCCCATGCCTCCCAGGAACAGGCCTGCCTCAGTGTCCCTGCTGTGACCAGTCATTGGCTGAGAATAGCCAATGGGAAGTAATGCTGCTGCCCTGACTTTCAGATCACAGTAGTGGAGCCCTTTAAGTGAGACTTGGACAGGAACAGACTCTATAGCAGGTCCAGGCTGTGGTGGGATCAGCCACCATCCCTCAAACCCCATGGTGCTAGGGTGTAGGTGGAGGAAAGATGCAGGATGGAGCTGAACCCAGCACCAACCAGTGGGGGAATCACAATGGAGGATCCTGGGGTCTGGAGGGAAGTCATACCATCCACATACAGAAATACCCTTTCAGAAACAAGTTTCATTGTGTTACTTGGCCCTGGTAAGACAGAATGCTTGACCATGAGACACCCATAGGACACTAAACAACCATGGGATGACAAATGCCCACATGAAAGGGATTCTGCATAACTCACAAGGTCCTAAATTAGGCAGGTCTAGGGAAGCTCATCACAGGATGGAAATGTCACATCTGGAGATGAGCCTGGATCACGTGTTTAACATCCTCCTGCAAACATCCATTCCTGAAGTGGCCATGAACAACCAAGCAGACAGCCTGACATGAGCCAGTCTTCATTGATGGTCACTCAGGCCAAGCAGGATGAATGTATTAATGGAGCCCTTGCTGAATTTCCTGGAGGTGAGACTGAATCCTTCCTTCCTGAAGGCCCTGGGCTCTTGAAAATCAAATCTACAGCTATTTACTCAGGAGACAGCATTGGAGAAAGGGAAACAGGCAGGATATTAAAGAGTGTTGTGCATTGAGATTGAGTTGACACTGATATCCAGATACCCACAGCATTGTCATGTCCTCCCATTACAGTGGGAGTCTGCAGAGGTCAGGTAATAAACCTAGACAAAGTCTGGCTCACAATGGGACTCTGGGTCCACAACCTTATCCTGGGTTATTTACCTAGGTGCATAATTGGCACCGATACCCTGGCAGATGAAGGAACTCCACACTGGGCTCCAGGTCTCCAGGAAAAGGGCTATCACAGTGCTGAAGGACAAACAGAAAGTTCTGACACTGTCTCCATCCCAGCCACACTAGAAATGATATGTGGTGAGGGAAGGTCTTGCAGAGATTGGAGCCACTGTGAAAGAGATGAAGGATTCAGGAGTGTGGCACCTATTATGGTTTTAACCCTAGGGACACCACCCTTCATCAACCCTAGTGCCCCAGCAGGTCAGGCACCTAGCTTCTGCTCTGAGTTTCTGGTTTGGGCTGGTTAACTGCCACCACTTGTTCCCTAGCTCTTCAGGGCCAGACCCTGCCCATGGATGTTGATGAACCCAACTCTGGAATCACCTTTCCTACTCTCAACCTCTGACCTGCAGAGAACAGCACCCTAAACTTCCTAGTGATACAGATTCCTCTCATAAGGTCCTTCCTTCAGGCTGTGATGAGAGGGGAGCCCATGGGTCTCTTGTGGAAGTGCCCCTCTGGTGGATGTCATGGCCTCACAGAATCTTTCCATTCCACACACCTATTTCCTTCAGCCTCTGTATTCCATTCTCCACCATCTTCTTGGGCATCCTGGGCATTCTTGGGCATCTTGCCCACCTGCTGAGAGTTGGACATTAGTTTTTCCAGTTTTCACAAAGTTCATAAAGCAAACATTCTAGAAATATAGTTCATTACATACATAAAGCAAATATGACCAAATATTAAAATGAGTATATCTAGAGTGGCCATTGTACTATTCTTGCAAACTTAGTAATCTTTGAAATTTACCACAATAATCTGGAGAAATTTTAATCTAGTAATTCATAATGACATGGGAAATATTTACAACATAATGTTGAATGAAAATTAAGTTTTGAGGGTAAGTGTGTGACAATGTGTCAGGTGTATGGATGTGTATTAGTTTCACATCACTACATGAAAATACCTGAGGCAACTAACAGAAAAACAGAAGGATTAGTTAGTTTACAGTTTGAGAGGTTCAAAAGCCTGGTGCCTATACCAGCTCAATTCTGGTTGGAGGCGGTACATCATGGTGAGAATTTATGGGATAGTAAACTGCTTACATTATGAGACAGGAAGCAAAGAAAGACTGAGAAACCAAGTCCCACAATCCCCTTCAAAACAATGTCTCCAATGACCTAAAGATCTCCCACTAAGTCCATGTCTTAAAGGTTCACAGCACCTGTCAATACCACCACCCCAGGTTCCAAACTTTCTATGTGGATCTTTGGTACACACACAAAAATATAGCCAAATCATAGTAGAGTGTATGGTTTGTGTGGGTTTGTGTCAACAGCTATTCATTCATTCATTCTACAATTTTTTTTGAGACTAAGCCTCACTGTATTACTCAGGTTGGTCTCAAATTCCTGGGCTCAAATGAGCCTCTGACCTCAGTCTTCCTAGTACCTGGGACTATAAGCATGAGCCACTTTCACTATACCCAGCTTGCAAAGATTTTTTTAAAGCATTGAAATTTTATTTAGGAAGCAAACAAGACAAAAACATAAGCAATTTTTAATAATGACCTAAAAATGTAAGGAAGTTATTAGCATTTAGTATTTTCCATGTTTAGAATAATTCTTCAGATTGGAATAAATTACTCTGCTAATATATAAGCAATTTAATACTGGTTTAACAAATAAGAAACAAGAAGCAGAAATATCTGGTCCCTATATTTCCCCTCGAATCCATCAATCTACTTCTCTGTCTATTCATTATGTGTCATCTAACTACCATCTATTTGTCATTTCATAGAAGGCACTTGGTCAGTTTACTGGAAGCCATGTGGGAGAAATTAATATAAACATTGGCTAATACAATAAACATAAAAGTAGTAAAAGTTTTTAAATTTTGATGAAAATAGCATTATTTCAATTGTGAAATATTATAGTTGAACCTTAATTAACAGAACAGAGAGAATCACTGAGATTTTCAGTAGATACAAAATAATGAAAACTATGCCAAACAAATATTAATAGGGCATCAATATCCTAAGAATGATCAAAAAGAGAGAAACTATCTAATCATTTCAGGAATATTGAAGAGCCACACTCTGCAGGGATCCCTTGAGTATGATAGTTATACAGTCACCCAGCACATCAGCTTCATCCTTGTCGTGGGTAGTCAGTGGGATGGTGTCATCCTGTTTACAGTTCTTGAGATCCCCAGTGGCCCTCCTTGAGAGGGGGTCCCTGCCAGACATTGCCTCATCAATGTGATCTTTGCAGCACTTGATACATCTTCAAGGTCTGTGCTTCATAACTCCACTCAGTGGCACTGAAGATGCACACACTTTTCTAGCAGGTTAAAAGCCAACAGTAATTTTCATGAAGACACATTTTGAGGCACTCCTTTCATCACACAATAGAAATAAAGTTGTTCTGAAACTGTCAAGTAACTAAGCAACAGGTCTACTGGGGGACACTAGCCCAAGGATTAACTGATTTCCACTATATGCTATGAAATGTCATATCCATGAATATAGGTCTTTCCACTGGTTGAAGGTCAGAGACCTTCCACAAATGTTTGATCTGAAGACCTGCTATGGAATCAGTAGGTTCAGCTTAAAAATACTTTGCTCTCTTGCTGGGCATAGTGATACACAAATGTAATCCCAGCAACTTGGGAGGCTGAAGTAGAGAGGATCATAAGTTTGAGGTCAGCCTCAGCAGTTTAGTGAAGCCCTAAGCAACTTAGTGAGATCTGTCTCAAAATAAAAAGTCTGGTGATGTAGTTCAATGGTAAAGTGGCCCTAAGTCCAATCCCCAGTTCCAAAAAATATATAAAAAATAATGCTCACTCTCAATTGCCTCGCAAGGTTAGATTGTTTCACGTTTGTTTTCAAACCAGGAAGGTGTATCAAGAAAATGTTCCATGGCTTGGGCACATCATTCTTCCCTGGAGAGACAGCTTCCTTATATCAGGGCACAGGCCGTACTGAGGCCATAGGTGAGGTAAAAGCAGCTTCTGCTTGAATGTCATCTGTCCGTAGTTTACAAAGGGTCCAACAGCTGGAAGGTAGCTGATTTTTTTTGTCAATGAAAGCTCCCAAAGCAACAGCAAAATTGAAGTTTCAGTGGTTGAGTCTACAGCTCCAAGACAGAAATATCATGGTCGAAGAGCATGGTAAAGGAAAACTTCTCAGCTCATGGCAGCCAGGAAGCAGAGAGTGAAGAGCCAGGGACAAAACATAATCTCCAAGGACACTCCTCACTGGCCTGATTTCTCCAGTCATACCCCACCTATCTACTGTTACCACCCATAATCCATTCAAATTATTAATTCACAAATGGATTAATCCACTGATGAGGTTATAGCTCATAATTTAATCAATGGATTAATCCACTGATGAGGTTATAGCTCATAATTTAATCACTTCACCTCTGAACATTCCTACATTGGATATGATGTTTCCAATACATGAGCTTTTCAGGGGGCATTTCATATCCAAACCATAACAGTGGGATTGCTTTTTCTTTATCACTCATTTCTAACATTTAGAACATAGCAAATTGTGCTTGTAGTTGTCGGGGTTCTACAGAGAACCAGAACTAAGGATGTGTGTCTATATCTATTTCTGTCTATCTATTGAAGGAGATCTCTTAAGAAATTGTCACATGAAATTTTGGAGGTAGCAAGTTGAAAATATTCAAGGTAGACCAACAGGGTGGAAGCTCAGGGAACAGTTGATGTTACAGTTCAAGTCCAAAAACAATGAAGAGAAAACATCTCTTCTTTGAGGGTGGCCAGTCTTTTTCTTAAGGCCTTCCATTGATTAGGTAAGGCCCACCCACATTGTGGAGGGTCTCCAGCTTTACTCAAAGACTACTGATTTAAATGTGAATTTCAGACCACCTGCCACTGTGACTGGGTGCTCCCATTCACACTGCAGCTCCCCAGGGTATTTGGAGGCTGGGGAAGACAACTCAAATTATCCCTGAGGGCATGCCCACCATCTTTGGATGGGGTAGCTCCCTTCCTGAAACACCTGCAGGAGAATGGAAGCTCTGTCTAGCTTTCATCGGGATACTGAGGAATAGGAGGTATGAGTGGTAAATGACTATTGTACTGTAGGTTTTTTTAATTTTTAAGTTTTTATTTCTTTATTTTTCTTTTGTTTGCCTGTTTCCTCAGAGTCTTTCTCCCTTTTCTCATGCTACTGACCAACTTCTTTTGATCTCACTCTCTTCTTCCTTTGATCTAGTACCTCTATATACTCACTTCTTATCCCATTAACAGTCACATCCTAAACCCCTCCCCTCCTCTTTGTCCACCATTAGAAATTGTAGAGCTCATTGCAAGCCTATTGGCTATACTATGGACAATAATTGAACTCATCATGTTATTACAATACTATTAATGTCTTCAGAGGGGCTATCTGGTTTACAGTTGCATATTGTTTGTATTGGGTGCTGCTAATATTGATCTTCCCCCAAAGGAGAAGTATTGGAAACCTGCAGTGTCACAATAAGCCTACAGGGGGGAAGCTGCCATACCTCAGATCTTGAAGATATTGAAGATCTTCCCCACTAATGGGGAAGATACAGGAACAACATGAAGAAAGAGGGGAAGAAAGTGTCCTTAACAAACCAAGATGCTATTTTGAATTCAATGACATCATAGCAGTAGAAATGCCAGAAAAGGAGTTTAGAATGTACATAATTAAAATGATTCATGAAGCAAACGATGAGATAAGAAAGCAAATGCAGTCAATGTATGATCACTTCAATAAACAGTTAAAAGAGCAAATGCAGGAAGCAAAAGAGCATTTCAATAAGGAGATAGAATTTCTGGAAAAAAACCAAATACTTGAAATGAAAGAAACAATAAATCAAATTAAAACTCAATAGAAAGCATCACCAACAGACTAGATCTCATGGAAGACAGAATCTCAGACAATGAAGACAAAATATTTAATCTTGAAAATAAAATTGTCCAAACTGAGAAGATGGTAAGAAATCGTGAATGGAACCTCCAAGAATTATGGAATATCATAAAAAGACCAAATTTATGAATTATTGGGATTGAAGAAGGCACAGAGATACAAACCAAAGGATTGAACAACCTGTTCAACAAGATAATATCAGAAAATTTCCCCAAATCTGAAAAACAAAATGGAAAATCAAATACAAGAGGCTTACAGAACACCAAATGCACAAAATTACAACAGATCCACACCAAGGCACATTATAATGAAAATGCCTAACATACAAAATAAAGATAGGATGTTTCAAAAGAAGGCTGCATGAGAAAAGCCTCAGATTACACATAAAGGGAAACCAATATGAATATCAACAGATTTCTCAGCCCAGACCCTAAAAGCTAGAAGGGCCTGGAATAACAAATTTCAAGCATGGATGCCAACCAAGAACCTTATACCCAGCAAAACTAACCTTCAGATTTGATGATGAAATAAAATCTTTCCATGATAAACAAAAGTTAAAAGAATTTACAAAGGGAAAGCCTGAGCTACAGAACATTCTCAGCAAAATATTTCATGAGGAGGAAGTGAAAAACAACAGTGCAAGTCAGCGAAGGGAGGAACTACACTAAAGGAAAAGTCAATCAAAGGAGAAATCAAGTCAAGTTAAAAAAAAAAGAAAAAAAGAAAATATTCTGCATGAAAAAAAAATAAAAGCAGTACAAAGTTCTTAAAAAAAACTGAAAATAAGCCAAAATGACCAGGAATACAAATCATATCTCAATAATAACCCTGAATGTTAACAGCCTATACTCATTAATCAAAAGACAAAGACTGGTAGATTGGATTAAAAAGAAAGACCCACCAATATGCTGTCTTCAAGAGACTCATCTCATAGAAAAAGACATCCATAGACTAAAGGTGAAAGAATGGGAGAAAACATACCATCCACACGGACTCGGAAAAAAAGCAGGGTCTCCATTCTCATATCAGATAAAATAGACTTCAAACCTAAGTTAGTCAGAAGGGATAAAGAAGGACATTTCATACTGCTTCAGGGAACCATAAACCAGCAAGACATAACGATTTTAAATATTTATGTCCCAAACAATGGAGCATCGATATACATCAAACAAACCCTTCTCAATTTCAAGAATCAAATAGAGCCGGGCATAGTGGCGCACGCCTGTAATCCCAGCACTTGGGAGGCTGAGGCAGGAGGATTGTGAGTTCAAAGCCAGCCTCAGCAACTTAGCGAGGCCCTAAGAAACTCAGTGAGACCCTGTCTCTAAATAAAATACAAAATAGGGCTGAGGATGTGGCTCAGTGGTCAAGTGCCCCTGGGTTCAATCCCCAGTACCAAAAAAAAAAAAAATCAAATAGACCACAACACAATAATACTGGGTGACTTTAACACACACTCTCACCACTAGATCGATCCTCCAAACAAAAACTGAACAAAGAAACTATAGAATTAAATAATACAATCAATGATATAGACTTAATAGACATATATAGAGTATTTCATCCATCAGTGAGTGAATACACTTTCTTCTCAGCAGCTCATTATCCTTCTCCAGAATAGACCATATGCTATGCCACAAAGCAGGTGTTAGTAAATACAAAAAGAAAAAAAAATAGAGATACTACCTTTTATTCTGTCAGATCATAATGAAATAGAATTAGAAATCAATGATAAAATGAAAAACAAAAATTACTCCAACATCTGGAGACTAAATAATATGCTATTGAATGATTCAATCATAACAGAAGACATCAGAAAGGAAATAAAAAAAATTCTTAGAGGTAAACAAGAACAATGATACAACAAATCAAAATCTCTGAGACACTCTGAAAACAGTATTAAGAGGAAAGTTCATTGCATTGAGCTCATACATTAAAAGAATAAAAAGTCAACAACTACATTACCTAACATTACATCTCAAAGCTCTAGAGAAAGAACAGATCAACACCAAAAGTAGTAGAAGACAGAAAATAATAAAAATCACAGCTGAAATCAATGAAATTGAAACAAGAGAAACAATTCAAACAATTGACAAAACAAAAAGTTGGTTCTTTGAAAAAGTAAACAAAATTGATAAACCCTTAGCCACACTAATGAAGGGAAGAGAGAAAACTCCTATTACTAGAATTCATGATGAAAAAGGAAATATCACAACAGACACCATTGAAATACATAACATAATTAGAAGCTACTTTGAAAATCTATACTCCAAAAAAATAGAAAATATCAAAGACATTGACAAATTTTTAGAGACATATGATCCTCCCAAACTGAATCAGAAAGACATACACAATTTAAACAGACAATTTCAAGCACTGAAATAGAAGAAACCATCAAAGCCTACCAACCAAGAAAAGCCCAGGAAAAATTAGGAAAACCACTCCATTCACAATAGTCTCAAAAAAAAAAAAAACTTGGGAATTAATCTAACATATGAGGTGAAAGACCTCTACAATGAAAACTACAGAACATTAAAGAAAGAAATTAATGAAAATCTTAGAAGATGGATTCTCAGCCAAATTCCACAAGACCTTCAAAGAATTAATATCAATACTCCTCATAGTATTCCAGGAAATAGAAAAAGAGGGAACCCTTCCAAACTCATTCTATGAAGCTAGTATCACTGTGATACCAAAACCAGATAAAGACATATCAAGAAAACAACACTTTAGACCAATATCCATGATGAACATAGACAGAAAAATCCTTGACAAAATTCTGATAAATCCCATACGAAAACATATTAAGAAGATAGTGCACCACAATCAAGTGGGGTTTATCCCAAGGATGCAAAGTTGGTCAAACATCCAGAAATCAATAAATGTGATTCATCACATCAATAGACTTAAGGTTAAGAATCATGATTATTTCAATAGATGCTGAGAAAGCATTTGAAAAAATACAACACCCCTTCATGCTGAAACACTAGAAAAAATAAGGATAGTAGGAACATACCTCAACATTGTAAAGGCTATTTATACTAAGCCCAAGGCCAACATCATTCTAAATGGAGAAAAACGGAAAGCATTCCCTCTAAAAACTGGAACAAGGCAGGGATGCCCTCATGCCCTCTTTCACCACTTCTATTCAACATCGTCCTTGAAACACTAGCTAGAGCAATTAGACAGACCCAAGCAATTAAAGGGACAGGAATAGGAAAAGAAGAACCCAAGTTATCACTATTTGCCGATGACATGATCCTATATTTAGAGGATCCAAAGAACTCCACCGGAACACTTCTAGAACTAATAAATGAATTCAGCAAAGTAGCAGGATATAAAATCAATACACATAAATCTAATGCATTTCTATTCATAAGTGATGAATTCTCTGAAAGAAAAATTAGGAAAACCACTCCATTCACAATAGTCTCAAAAAAATACTTGGGAATTAATCTAACAAATGAGGTGAAAGACCTCTACAATGAAAACTACAGAACATTAAAGAAAGAGATTAATGAAAATCTTAGAAGATGGAAAGATCTCCCATGTTCTTGAATAGGCAGAATTAATATTGTCAAAATGGCCATTCTATCAAAGGTGCCAGATTCAATGCAATTCCAATTAAAATCCCAATGACATTCCTCATAGAAATAGAGAAAACAATCATGAAGTTCATCTGGAAGAATAAGAGACCTCAAATAGCCAAAGCAATCTTGAGCAGAAAGAGTTAAGCAGGAGGTATCACAATACCAGTCCTTAAACTATACTACAGAACTATAGTAACAAAAATGGCATGGTATTGGTCCAAAAATAGACAAACAGACCAACAGTACAGAATAGAAGACACAGAGACAATCCCACGTAAATCCAGTTACCTCATACTAGACAAAGGAACCAAAAACATACAATGGAGAAAAGAAAGCCTCTTCAACAAATGGTGCTACAAAAACTAGAAATCTATTATGCAGTAAAATGAAATTAAACCCCTATCTCTCACCCTGCACAAAACTCAACTCAAAATGGATCAAAGATCTAGGAATTAGACCAGAGACCCTTCACCAAATAGAAGAAAAAGTAGGCCCAAATATTCATCATTTAGGCTTAGGACCAGACTTCCCTAACAAGACTCCCAAAGTATAAGAAATCAAAGCAAGAATCAATAAATGGGATGGATTCAAACTAAAAACCTTTTCCTCAGCAAAAGATACAATCAATAATGTGAAAAGAGAGCCTACAGAGTGGGAGAAAATCTTTTCCATAGGCACTTCAGATAGAGCACTAATCTCCAAAATTTATAAAGAACTTAAAAAACTTTACACCAAAAATACAAAGAACCCAATCAATAAATGGGCCAAGGACCTGGACAGACACTTTACAGAAGACATACAGGCAATTAATAAATATATGAAAAAGTATTCAACATTGGTGGTAATTAGAGAAATGCAAATTAAAACAACTCTAAGATTTCATCTTACTCCAATTAGAATGGCTATTATCAAGAACACAAGCAATAATAGATGTTGGTGTGGATGTGGGGAAAAAGACACACTTGTACATTGCTGATGGAGTTGCAAATTGGTGCAGCCACTCTGGAAAGCAGTATGGAGATTCCTCAGAAAACTTGGAATGGACCTACCTTTTGACCCAGTTATCCCACTCCTTGGTTTATACCCAAAGGACTTAAAATTAGCATAGTACAGCCACATCAATGTTTATAGCAGCTCAATTCACAATAGCTAGATTGTGGAACCAACCTAGATGCCCTTCAACAGATGAATGGATAAAGAAACTGTGGTATATATACACAAATGGAATATAATTCGGCCATAAAGAATAATAATATTATGAGCCGGGCACGGTGGCGCATGCCTGTAATCCCAGCACTTGGGAGGCTGAGGCAGGAGGATCATGAGTTCAAAGCCAGCCTCAGCAACTTAGGGAGGCCCTAAGCAACTCAGTGAGACCCTGTCTCTAAATAAAATACAAAATAGGGCTGGGGATGTGGCTCAGGGGCCGAGTGTCCCTGAGTTCAATCCCTGGTTCAAAAAAAAAAAAAGAAAAAAAAAAAACAAACAAAGGAAGAATGTTTTCCCTATTAAATGTGTGATGATGCATAATGGGGGTGGGGGTTTGGGGGGTAAGAGAAGAAAGGAGGAACTTTAGATTACATAGAGGGAAATGAGAGGAAGAGGCAGGCGATGGTATGAAAGATGGTGAAATGAGTCAGACATCATTACCCTATGTACATGTGTGATGAATGGTATGAATCTACATTGTGCATGACCATAAAAACAAAAACTTGTACCCCATTTGTGTACAATGAATCAAAATGCAGTCTGTAAAAAAATAAAATAAAATAAAATAAAATATGAGAACTGGTAAATAAATAAATAAATATGAATTTCATCTGAAAATGCCTTTACAAAAATATCCAGACATATTTGACCAAATAACTGGGTATCATGGCCCTCACCAACTTGACAAATAAAGTTAACCATCACCAGTACCCCCTTCATCAATTTGGCACTCAGAAACATCTCCCTAAATCACAATCAACATCTAAATAAAGAGAATATTTACTGCGTTACTGTAGTATGCTAATTTTAAGTCCTTTGGGTATAAACCGAGGAGTGGGATAACTGGGTCAAAAGGTGGGTCCATTCCAAGTTTTCTGAGGAATCTCCATACTGCTTTCCAGAGTGGTTGCACCAATTTGCAACTCCACCAGCAATGTATGAGTGTGTCTTTTTTGTGCTTCCATCTAACATGATAAGACTCTCCTGCACACAATTGGAATGCACCATCCCTTTCCCTAGATAGCTGCAAAGTCCTCTGTGATGTCCTGTCCTCCTCCCCTTGAGATCCCAAAACGCAAAACACCAGGACATAAACTTAACAATGCTTAATGCTATGATTATTTATATTACATATAAAAAGGTGAGATTGAAGAAAATAAGTATATTTGATTAATAAATACATGCCCACAAACATATTCATAATAAAATAAAGAAGATATACAAATGAAAATTACAGTCCTCTTTTCTGAAACTGGTCATGTGTTGCAGCTCATATTCATAACTACCTTCTTCCACCTCCCATTCCATATTCCCTTCAATTCAGCAAGCAGCTCAGCTGGTTGTGGCATTTTTCCTGGTGTGGTGATGCCAACCTTCCTTCCTGAATGGTCCTGGCCACTCTTTGTCTTGCCTCAGTTGGGCTGACTTAGCTTCCCATAGACATTAATCACAGGGGATGTAACACTAAGAGGCACCCTAGGGGACTCCTGTATTCCAGACATTCCCTTCCTTCCCTCCTTATGGAACAGCTGTCCCATGTCCCCTGGCTATCAGGATCCATCACTCAGGCCCAAAAGGTAACTCCACCCTTTGGCTGTTGGCTCAAGGCAAGAAAACCCCAATGTGGCCAGTGACAGTTGTCCCTTCCAATTCAGTGAAATCATTGTTGTCTCTTGGTGGAAGTATTTCATCTGTGAAGCTAAGACCTCCAAACCAGCAGGGCATAAGATCATGGGAATAGGAAGCACACATTCTGCTAGTGGGTCACTGGAGCCATAGTGAGAGTTGCCACTCCCATTCCCATCCCTTGGTTCCTGGACCCATGAATCCTGGCTGTGGGGGAAGCAGTCCACATGCTGGACACTAGTTCAGAGCATGTGCAGCCTCCCAAGGGACCTTGCCCCAGTCCTGCGAGGTGTGTCCACATAGCTGGCACTGTCATGAAGCCTTCAAAATGCTATGGCACCCTTCATCAAGCCAGCTACTTCAGAAGGAGGGAGAACAAGAACAGGCATAATCCTCCACAGAAACTAAGAGACAGGAAATACAAAGGATGAGGGAGGACATCCTGAGCTGGCCATAGGAAGCCCCTGATGCACAGGGTGTGGCTGACAGCACGAGGCTCTGGTGATGTCTGAGTTCCAGTGATCACAGGTCCTGGTGGGACAAGGTTCTCCCAGAGGGACAAGGACAAGGGAGTATGGAAGATGACCAAGCTAAGGAGGGACCACATCAAAGCCCAGAACGGCCTGAGCACTTAACTGGGAACAGTCCCATCCACACTGGGCTCCTCATAGTCTTCTCCTGTCTCTAGCTGCAGCAGACTCAAGTCAGCAAAAACAGATTCTGGAAGGTTCTCAGTGCTTCCATTTATTTCCCCCCTCAATTTATTGGAATTTTCTGTTTACTAACCAATCAATCCCTTGGGTCAAGATTTTAAAAAAATATTTATATTATGATTCTAATTCTCAGGATGGAAGTAAGAAGATGTGGCTCAGTGCACGGTGATGTCGAGAGAGCGATAGAGTTGTCCTAGCCTCACCTCTGCTGGAACAGGAAAGGGGAGTGGGCAAGGGACAGTGTGGAGGCAGGAGTCCTGTGCACTGGTCTCACTTCTGTACATTATGCCAGTAGGAATGAGGATGACCTAATAAACCTTTTACAGAAAGGGAATCCAAGGTTCTTCTAGTCACGAAGGCTTGAACAAATCTCAAGTTGCTCAATCTCACACAAGGCAGCCATCGTGTGCTACAGAACAAAAGTGTCATAACAAAATCAGGGCAGTTGCTCTTAAGTAAGTGGCAACATTCTGAAGAACCCACCACTCACTCAAAGATCCAGAGAGTTCCCACAATCTACCCCATTCCCCTCTACCCCACCTCTCCCACCATTTTAGGTCCTCCAGAGTCTCACCTTTATAGGGTAGAAAAGTATCAGAGTCCTGGGCACTGTCATTACCTGGAGCAGAAAAATGACACGACAGAGTCAAAATCCAGAAGACAGGAAATAATTAAAATCAGAGCTGAAATCAGTGAAATTGAAACAAAAGAAACAATTCAAAAAATTAACAAAACAAAAAGTTGGTTCTTTGAAAAAGTAAACAAAATTGATAAACCTTTAGCCACACTAACAAAGAGGAGAGAGAAAATTCAGATTACTAAAATTTGTGATGAAAAAGGAAATATCACAACAGACACCACTGAATACAAAACATAATTAGAAGCTACTTTGAAAATCTATACTCCAGAAAATCTTGAAGACATTGACAAATTTCTAGAGACATACGATCCTCCCAAACTGAACCAGGAGGACATACACAAATTAAACAGATCAATTTCAAGTAATGAAATAGAAGAAGTCATCAAAGCCTACCAACCAAGAAAAGCCTGGGACCAGATGGATTCTCAGCTGAGTTCTACAAGACCTTTAAAGAAGAACTTATACCAACACTCCTGAAAGTATTTCATGAAATAGAAAAGGAGGGAACCCTTCCAAATTCATTCTATGAAGCGAGTATCACTCTGATACCAAAACCAGACAGACACATCTAGAAAATAAAACTTTAGACCAATATTCCTGATGAATATAGATGCTAAAATCCTCAAAAAAAATTCTGGTAAATCGCTTACAAAAACACATTAAGAAGATAGTGCACCCCAATCAAGTGGAGTTTATCCCAGGGATGCAAGGTTGGTTCAACATCCAGAAATCAGTAAATGTACTTCATCACATCAATAGACTTAAGGTTAAGAATCATATGATTATTTCAATAGATGGTGAGAAAGCATTTGAAAAAATACAACACCCCTTCATGCTCAAAACACTAGAAAAAATACGGATGGTAGGAACATACCTCAACGTTGTGAAGGCTATTTATGCTAAGCCCACTGCCAACATCATTCTTAATGGAGAAAAACTGAAAGCATTCCATTTAAACTGGAACAAGACAAGGATGCCCACTGTCACCACTTCTGTTCAACATTGTGCTGGAAATGCTAGCCAGAGCAATTAGACAGACCATAGAAATTAAAGGTATACGAATAGGAAAAGAAGAACTCAAGCTGTGACTATTTGCTGATGACATGATTCTATATTTAGAGGATCCAAAAAACTCCACCAGGAAACTTTTAGACCTAATTAATGAATTCAACAAAGTAGCAGGATATAAAATAAACACACATAAATCAAATGCATTTATCTACATAAGCGACGAATCATCTGAAAGTGAAATGAGGAAAACAACTCCATTCACAATAGCCTCAAATAAAATAAAATACTTGGGAATCAATCTAACAAAAGAGATGAAAAACCTCTACAATGAAAACTATAGAACTTTAAGAAAGAAATTGAGGAAGACCTTAGAAGATGGAAAGCTCTTCCATGTTCTTGGATAGGCAGAATTAATATAATCAAAATGGCCATACCTCCAAAGGTGCTATACAAATTTAATGTAATTCCAATAAAAATTCCAATGACATTCCTCATAGAAATAGAAAAAGCAATCATGAAATTCATCTGGAAGAACAAAAGACCCAGAATAGCCAAAACAATCCTGGGCAGGAAGAATGATGCAGGAGGTATCACAAAACCAGACCTTAAACTCTATTATAGAGCAATGGTTATAAAAACAGCATGGTATTGGCACCAAAATAGACAGGTAGACCAATAGTACAGAATAGAAGACACAGAGACAAACTCACATAAGTACAGTTATCTCATACTAGACAAAGGTGCCAAAAACATGCAATGGAGAAAAGATAGCCTCTTCAACAAATGGTGCTGGCAAAACTGGAAATCCATATGCAATAAAAGGAAATTAAACCCCTATCTCTCACCCTGTACAAAACTCAACTCAAAATGGATCAAGGATCTAGGAATTAGACCTGAGCTCTTCACCAAATAGAAGAAATAGTAGGCCCAAATCTTCTTCATGTTGGCTTAGAACCAGACTTTCTCAACAAGACCACCAGAGCGCAAGAAATAAAAGGAAGAATCAATAAATGGGACGGGTTCAAACTAACAAGCTTTTTCTCAGCAAGAGACAATCAATAATGTAAAAAGAGAGCCTACAGAGTGGGAAAAAAATCTTTTCCACACACACTTCAGACAGAGCACTGATCTCCAAAATTTATAAAGAACTTACAAAACTTTACACCAAAAGCACAAAGAACCCAATCAATAAATGGGTGAAGGTACTAGGCAGACACTTCACAGATGATATACAAGTGATCAACAAATACATGAAAAAGAGTTCATCATCTCTAGTCATTACAGAAATGCAAATTAAAACCACCCTAAGATTTCATCTAACTCCAAATAAAATGGCTATTATCAGGAATACAAGTAATAATAAGTGTTGGCGTGGCACTCATACATTGCTGGTGGAGTTGCAAATTGGTGCAGCCACTCTGGAAAGCAGTATGGAGATTCCTCAAAAAACTTGGAATGGTACCACCATTTGACCCAGTTATCCCACTCCTCGGTTTATATCCAAAGGACTTAAATCAGCAAAGTATAGGGATGTAGCCGCATCTATGTTCATAGCTGCTAAATTCACAATAGCTAGATTGTGGAACCAACCTAGATGCCCTTCAATTGAAGAATGGATAAAGAAACTGTGGCATATATACACAATGGAATATTAGCCATAAAGAAGAATAAAACTATGGCATTTGCTGGTAAATGGGTGGAGTTGGAGAATATCATGCTAAGTGAAATAAGCCAAGCCCAAAAAAACCAAAGGCCACATGTTTTCTCTGATCATTGGATGCTGATACATAATGGGGGGGGTGATTATGGGGGGGATAAGAAAAAAATGGAGGAAGTATGGATGGTGTAGAGGTAAATGGGATGGGAGGGGGTGGGGGAAGGAAAGATAATAGACTGAGACGGACAGTATTACCCTATGTATGTGTAAGATTATACGAATCATGTGAATCTACATTGTGAAAAAAAAGATATATTCCCTGCTGTATAATTACATCAAAATGGGTTCTACTGTCATGTATAATTAAAAAGAACCAATAAAAAGAAAAACAAAAAAAGTCCAGAAGATATGTGAATAATGGAGAAATTGTGGGGTGGATGAGCTCCCTCTTATTCGCCCATCTACACTACTCCAAGGGTGTCAGGGACAACATCCTCTGAACAGTTAATTGCAGGTTAAGCATAGCTCCCTTCTTTTCTACCTATGAGAAGAAAATAATCTCTGTTGTGGCCAGGGAGGAGGCAGGGCTATGAGGGCTTGAGGAATCCCCTAGGCCTGGTTCCCAAGTAAGATTCCTGAATTGTGACTGCAAATCCTAGGAAGGACCAAGAGACATGAGGAGAGGAGATGAGCAGGCACTTAACCAACCACCCTCCTGGAGGTCCATCCCCAGCAGGGACCTACCCTATTGCCCTCTGACTGCTGGGAATCAGCTCCCCATTATGACAATAGTCATGGTGATCATTTTGTCCCGGATTTTCCTCGTGCTTTACAGTAGAGTAAGTGTCAGCAAGTGTCTGTGGATGGTGCTTCCCATTGATGAGGCAGAGCTCACTTCTACCAGGGGCCAGGAACAAGTATACTCAACCCCACCATTTTCCTACCTGCATTCATCTGCATCACAACAGCCACCAAAGCTCCAATCACCACAGTTACAAGGAGAACCAGGCCAGCAACAATTCCCATGACAGGGATGATGGACTGAGAAGGTGGCTCTGGGAAGGAAAGGGAAGGGAAGGGAAGGTGGGTGAGGCACCCTTACCTCAGCTGTCAGCCCTGACCCTGCTGAGGGTTTCCAGAAGGGCTCCTGCTTTTCCTGCCAACAGGCTCCTGCTTTCCCTGTGCTCTCTTCTCCTCCTTACCCCATCTCAGGGTGAGAGGTTCAGGCAACCCCTCATGATGCACATGGCATGTGTATCTCTGCTCCTCCCCAGAAGGCACCACCACAGCTGCCCACTTCTGGAAGGTTCCATCCCCTGCAGGCCTGGTCTCCACAAGCTCCATGTCCTGGGTCTGGTCCTCCCCATCCCTCTGCCAGGTCAGGGTGATCTCCTTGGGGTAGAAGCCCAAGGCCCAGCACCTCAGGGTAACATCTCCTTCAGGGTTGAGATGGTGGGCCACATGTGTCTTTGGGGGATCTGAAAGGAAGAATTAGAAAACTAAGACGTTTTACATTACCTCCCATGGGTCATTACACAGTGCACATGTGACCATCCTAAGTATAGACAGGACAATAGAAGTGAGGAGGGAAAGCAAATCCCAGACACCAGCCTGGACTCAAGCTTCTGGGATAATCTCCTTTTCTTTGGAAAGTTCTAGAATCAGATTGACCAGGGAAAGATGCTCCAGGTCTCTGAGAGGGACTTCAGGTTCTGACCTGAATAGAAGCCCAGAGACTCACAGAAGTTGGAGTGAGACCTCAAACAGTTTAGATGTGGAGTTGAGAAAAAGACCTGAGAAAGAAAGTCCCCCAGTGGCACTCAAGGCTGCTGTCAGGGTCAAAGCAATGTGCTATTAAGTTTTTTCAGAGATAATCTCCCTCTCCATTCCAAGAGAGACTTGATTCCTTAATTGTCTTGAGAGGAGGTCAGGCCCTCTGGTAGTGTTAACAATTTCATTTTTTCCCAAAATATGTCGGGCTCCCCTCATACCCTGGTACCTGGATGCAGCAACTCGTCCTTTCCTTTCTCCAGGAATCTGCGGAGCCACTCCAGGCACTCCTCCTGCAGGTAGGCCCTGTAATGCTCTGCATCCCCTGAATCCTCCCATTTGTGCTGGGTGACTCGAGCAGCCTTGTCCCACGCAGTCCAGGAGCGCAGGTCCTCGTTCAGGGAGATGTAATCCGAACCATCGTAGGCAAACTCTTCATATCCGCGAAGGAAGTTTCCATCCGGTCCAAGGTCACAGCCAGAACTCCACTGGAAGGTGTGAGAGCCTAGCCCTGTCCCGGTCCCAGGGAGTTAAGCTACAACTTTTACACCCAGCGCTTAACTCCGCCTGCCCCGGGGTGGGGGTGGGAGGCTAGAAGCGGGGATGATCAAAGACTTTTTCTTGAATGTAACCCCAGCGAACACCCAAGAGTTCTGAGTCGAGGGGCCATGGGGTGTCTGGGGGCCTGGAAATGAGACTCAGTCTGGGACACTTGGGTCGAGTGTGGGCCTTCCAAAAGAGATGGGGCATTCGTCACCTGCCACCCGGCCCGGGTCACTCACCGTCCTCGCTCTGGTTGTAGTAGCTGAGGGTGGAGCGAAGGTTCGAGAGCAATTTCTGCTCGTGGGCTTCGGCAATTTGGGTTTGCGCTTCCCAAAATGCTGACCCCTCATGTTGCAACCACGGCGCCCGCGGCTCCACCCTCGGATTCGGGGCGTTGCTGTCGAAGCGCAGGAACAGGGTGTCGTCCACGTAGCCCACGGAGGTATAAAAAGCCTCTTCGCGACCAGGTCGGGAAACGGCGGTGTGAAAATAACGCAGGGAGTGGGACCCTGGGGACAGAGAGTAGCGGTGCGAACCCCTCCCGGCGCGGGAGCGGGCCCCAGGTTGATGGGCCGGTGGTGGGAGAAGCAGGCGCGGGGACTCCGAAAGGGGGCCGCAGGAGGTCGGTGATGTCGGTCAGGACTGTGCGAGTCCGAGAGAGTCCTGCGACCCCTCCGGGCGGTCCCCTAGGCCCTACCCACAGAGGCCTTTTCCCGCCCGACCTCGTACTCACTAGCGCAGGTTTGGGTCAGGGCTAGAAGCCCCAGGAGCATCAGGAATAGGGTTCTGGGATTCATGATTCACACCCCATGGTCGGGGAGAATCTGAGTTCCTGAAAGTGCTTGCGGATTTTGTCATCAGGAATTGCAGCGACGACGCTGATTGGCTTCCTAGAAACCACTGGTGTGAGAGAGAACTGTGGTTGTGCCATGAGTGTCCAGGCAGAAGAAGCTGACTCGGGTTGAGAGAGAAGGAAGTGACGCTCCGCCTGAGAGGTGGGGAATCCCCAGAGTTTGACTTCCTTCCCGCACCCGCTTGACTAGATATTCATTAAAAATCTATGAAACATACTGAAATCTGAGGATTCCACTGCTTTAAAATTCTTTGCTCTGCTTCTTTTCCTCACCTCCTACTTCTCCAGGTCTGCTTTCCAGTCCCTCTCATCCCTCAGGCCCTGGCTGGGATCCCCTTAGTCCCCACCACTCCTTCTCTGTTGAACTGGGACGCTGTCCCCTCACTCACCTCCCATGACTATTCTCCTCATCTCTGTCAGCCATCCTGCAAATGTGAGTCAGGTTGTGTCATTTCTTCATTTAAAATGTTCCAGTGGCTCCATCTCACTCTGGACAAGCCTCTAGAATGTAAGGCCCAGGAACACGCAGGCTTACGGCTGTTTCAGTCACAGTTGTATACCTGGCATATAGAGCCATGCCTGGTTTATAGTGGACACTAAGATAATAGGCATTCAAAGACAGAATAACAAATCAGATTGTATTAAAGTTTAATTGCATCATATAAAATGATAAAATGAAAAACAGAAAACCAAATGTTAGGAAAGATATTCTGCCCACTGAAGGCTATCTTTTATAGATTAACTGCACATTAAAGTTAGCTAAGGCTGCACAAATCTCCCTTACCAAACACTTTCTAGTCCCAAGTTATGGGGGAAAGAAATCACACCAGGAAGAGTACTTGCCAGAAACACTGACCACAAAACAATAAAATAAAATAAAAAATCAGATTCAAGTCATTTCAGTTAACATTTATATCTTCCTTAGATCCACTGGACTGCAACTCTTACCAACCTGAAAGAGATCACAGTGAAAGAGATAAGATGTATACAGTCCACATTTCAGAAGAGGCTATTTTACAAACCATTGAAAACTGAGGTACCTGTCTGTCTAGGCCCTACAAGTCTTCCCTTCAAAAATCATATAAAAACTCTCTCTTAGGGAAAGGTGTAAAGGTGTAAGATGGTCATTGAAGGCAAAAACCAGCCATCTTCTGACAATGCCAGCTTGTTCCTAATAATGCTCTTTCTTTCTCTGTTACTCTGCCTCTTGAATCATTGACTCCATGAGGTGGCAGTGGGCCAAACCATCTTGTGCAGTTACAAGCAGATGTTGTTATCACAGGGCATCTGTGATTCTGCCTCAAATGGCCTGGGGATTTGTTTTGTGGATCACAGTTGGAAATCAAAATTCAAATAAATAGATTGCTGTTAATGTTAATGAAATACTTTGCAACTACTTAGTCATGGAATTTTTCCTTAAATCTTAAAACTAAATGACTATGTGTGTAATATCTCAAGCTAATTTAGACCAAATCCAAATTCAAGTACAATTGAAATGCAAATCCTAATTAAAGTGCATTAGAAAGATTATGGAATATGATGTCTCCCTTTTGCTGCCCCCAGCAACAACATTTTGGCAGCCAACTACAGACAAGAGCCTTTGCAGGAACTATAGGGTCCAGACAGAAAATTAGAACACTCTGGTGGGGACCAAGACAAGAAGAAGCCATCTGAGAGGGTAGGCCTTTGTCCTGGTGAGACTGGCTGATCAAGGTCCAACTAGAGACCCAAAAAGAGTATCATTTGGCTTTGGTCCTGCCACCAGCACCATCCACCAAGAGATTATGTCAAAATAAGAGGTTTCTGCACAGCAAATGTAACAGAGTGATGAAATAGCATACAGGATAGGAGAAAAAAATTGCAAACTTTTCACCTGACAAAGGGTTAATATCCAGAATATATAAGGAACTCAAAAAATCATCCAGTCTGAGGAGCAGAAAGAATATCCAGTGTCAGTGCTGGGAATCAAACCAAGGGTCTCACACATGCTAGGCCAGCAAAACCACTGAGCTATATCCCAGCCCACAAGTTAAAATATTTTTGAAAAGATGACTTCCTATACAATAGGAACAATAAAAATATTTTAAAGTGAAATACAACTTAATTAGAAGTATGCAAATTCTATATAAGGAAAACTTCAAACTCTGCGAAATATAGTCCTGAATAGGACTTGCATGGCAACATGGGTGATCAAGATACACTGAGGAAAAAAACAATATGTGGAATAAATATTGAATTAAAAAAAATACACACACATGTTTGACAAATTACAATTTTACGAAGTTGTGTCTGAACAAGTGGAGGGATATTCTTGGATAGGAAGATAAATACAAGGCTGTGATAGACTACATTTACAAATTTAACACACCCTGATAAAATGTCAACAAGTTCTCATCTCTAAAACTGGACATACTCATTATAAAATTTACATGAGAAAATAAATACATAAGAATAATCTGGATAATCTTGAAAATGAAGAAGAGAGGAAGGGGTAACTAGCCATATTAAAAATTTAAAGATTGATTTTTTTTCTTTTTGGTACTGGGGATTGATCCCAGGGACACTACCACTAAGATACATCTCCAGTCCTTTTTATTTTTTATTTTGAGATAGGGTCTCACTAAATTGCTTACAGCCTGGAATTTGCAATTCTACCTCAGGCTCTGGAGTTGCTGAGATTACAAGTGTGCGCCACCACATCCATCACCATTTCTACTTAACATTGTATTGTGGACCTAAAATCAACCACATGAACCCAAAAAACAAAGATTACATGAAAAGTATTCACAGACAACATGAAATCTAGCAAACTATGAATACACTACTAAAAACAACAAGTGAATTTAGTAAGATCGATGCAAACAAAAAGCAATGTTTTCATGTTTTATAAACAGTGAGGAAGTGCTGACATTCCTTCAGCAACATTATCTACAATACCACAAAGAAACATAAAATTCTAGAAATAACTTCTAAAAAAGATACACAGCTGGGTGCAGTGGCGCACGCCTGTAATCCCAGCACTTGGGAGGCTGAGGCAGGAGAATCACGAGTTCAAAGCCAACCTCAGCGACTTAGCGAGGCCCTAAGCAACTCAGTGAGACCCTGTCTCTAAATAAAATACAAAATAGGGCTGGGGATGTGGCTCAGTGGTGAGTGTCCCTGGGTTCAATGCCCAGAAGCAAAAAAAAAAAAAAAAAAAAAAAGATATACAGAATCTTTAAATTCAAAATTATAAAATATTATTATCAATTAAATGATATTATTCCATATTATGGATTAGAAGACTCATTAAGCTGTAATTAGTCCACAAAATTGTTTACAAAATTATGCAATTCCAATAAAAATCTCAGCAGATTCTATCCAGAGGATTGACATGCTCCTTATAAAATGCACCTGGGAAATCTGAAGGACCTAGAATAATCACAACTGCCATGGAAAGGAACAAAATTGGAGAACCTAAACTGCCAGATAGCAACTGTTACTATAAAACTATAGTAATTAAAAGAGTGCAATATTTGCTCAAGGATTGACAAGTAAGGAGGGTATTAAAATAAATTCTATTTTCTTCTAAGAATACTATGGTTTTAGTGCTTACTTTAGAGTCTTTATCCATTTTGAGTTAATTTTTGTATGTGCTGTAGAGTTTTCATCTTCATTCCTTTTTTTATGTTTTTGTTTTTGGTATTTTGTTTTATTTTGCAGTACTGGGTATTGAACCCAGGGTCCCAATCAGTGAGCTACATTCCCAGCCCTTTTTTGTTTTTATTCAGAGAAAGGGTCTCACAAAATTGCTGAGGCTGGCCTCAAACTTGCAATTCTCCTGCCTCAGCCTCCTCGGTAGCTAGGATTATAGGTATGCTCCACCACACTCAGCTCAGCATCAGTCTTTACTATGTGGATATCCAGTTCTCTCAGCACCATTGGCTGAAGAGTTTATTCTTTCCCCCACTGAATGGTCTTGACACCTTGACTAATGTTATTTTTTGAATGCCCATGAATAACTGTCTAGTGCCTTTTCAGTTCATCCCAAATGACTCACGTTAGCATTTCTACTAAGGTAGGTAGATTAACAATAAATTCTCTCAGTTTTTAATGGTTGGGAATGTCTTAATTTCTCTTTCATTTATTTTAACTTTTCATTTTGATAAAATGCACATAAACACAAAATTTATCATCTTAACAAGTAGGTAAATTTAAAGCTCAGTAGTGTTAAGTGCATTCATACTGTTGTGCAACAAACCTCCAGATCTGTTCTCATGTTATAAAACTAAAAATCTGTATTTTCATTTTTAAAAAATTTTTTTGTAGTTGTGTATGGACAGAATGCTTTTATTTGTTTTTTGTTTTTTTTTTAATATGATGCTGAGGATCGAACCCAGTGCCTCACATATGCTTGGCAAGCACTCTACCACTGAGCTACAGCCCCAATCCTGTATTTTCATTTTCGAAGGATTGTTTATTGGGAAATAGAATTCGTGGTTGACAGCTTTATTTTCAGCACTTTGGTCTTCTATAGTTGCTGATGAGAAACTGGCTGTTAATCTTCATGAGGACTCATTGTATGTGATGAGTTTTTTCTCACTTGTTTTCAGCGTTTTCTTTGTCTTTCAACAGTTGGATGATCTTGCTTCTTAGGGTCTCTGAATTTATCATCTTTGGAGTTCATTGAGTTTCTTGAGCGAGTAATTTAATGTCTCTTATCAAAATGGGGGGTTTTTACCTGTTATTTCTTTAAATATTCTAACTGCCTCTTCCTATCCCTCCTCTCCTTTGGAGTTGCCTGTTAAGCATGCGTTAGTGCACTTGATGGTGTCCGAGGTTTCATAGGTCCTATCCATTTTCCTCCTTTCCTTTTTCTTTCTGTTCCTTAGCCTGGATGATTTTCATTGACCTACTTTCAATTTGATGATTCTTCTGTCTACAAACTTGGCACATATTGGTTGAGTTGGTGGTACCCTGTAAGTTCCTGAGACTCCATTCAATTTCCTGTATAGTTATTTTTTCTCTTTTTTTACACTCAGACTTGATATTTTCAAATGAGTAACCTTCAGGTTTGCTGATTCTTTCTTCTTCCTGTTCATATTTGCTGTTGAACCCCTCAAGTGAGTAATATATTTCAGTTACTATACATTTCTACTCTCTAATTGCTATCTAGCTTCTTATTATCATTTCCATCTCTTTATTCATAGTTCTATTTGGTACATTAATGTCTTAGTCTGTTTTGCACTGCTGTAACAGAATAAATACCACACACCGAATATTTTTTTAGATTGAATAATTTATAATGAACATAAGTTTATTGGCTCTCAGTTCTGGAGACTGCAAAGTTCAATATCAGGGGACTATCAAGTTTGGTGATTTTGATTCCAAGATGGCACCTTGAATACAAGTATCCCGTGAATGGGAGCCAAGTTTCATCCTCACTTGGCAGAAAGCAGAAGGGTAGGAGAGAAAGGACCTCCCCTTCAATCTCAAACCCCATCTACAAGGGCCCTAATACCATCCATGAGGGCTCTACCCTCATGCCTCACCTCTTTTTTGTTTGTTTTGTTTTCACACAGAAGTTTTGTTTTTACTCAGAAGTTTAAAAATTAAAATGTGGGCATTTTCCCCTAAAACAAACCACCCCCTGCCACTCCCCAGCACACAGAGCCATGCTACTCCTGCTACTTCTCCTATTTCCTACACACTCTTGCAAAACACACATAGGTCAGGACTTCAACTATTTGGTAATAAAAATAAACTACAAAGTTACACAAAAGAATTTCATTTACTTCCTTTTACTAACAGGCTATGAATGAAAGACTAAGGGATTAAACACACTACCTTCATCCAGAGTTAAGACTACCCTGGCATTCTTTTTTTCTTCATCCAAGATGTTAAAACCCAAGCAGCTTCACTTACAACTGTAACTCCGATCCTCTTCTCTTCTGAATGTCTGGGCTAGGACACACTTCCCTTTCAAAGCTGACCTTCCCAACCTCGAGACTGAAGAAAGCAGTCTCCCAGCTGGAGCTTGGCCATGATGCTCTACAACAAGCAAAGTTACCAAACAGGTGCAAATGATGCTTTAATAATTATCAAAACTTAAAACCAAAAATGAGTAATGCATTAAAATGGAACCTCCACACTTCTCTGATGTGGCAAAAATCCTCTGAAGGTGACAGAGCTGTGACAGAGAAGGCACTTTGTGCTAAAATTCAGAGGGTCTCTTGTGAGAGAATGCCACAGCAGAAGAGACCCTGCAGCGCAGGACCGGTCAGCCTGTGCTGCAGAAGACCCTTTAGGGTGTGGGGAGGAGTATCCCCCAGAAAGCCATCTGCAAAGGAAAAATTTGTAATTATGATTCCAAGGCAAAATGGCTGCTTAAAATTAGGAGAGGGAAACACCCAGAGAGAAGACAAAATGATTGCACTGGGGATCAAGGAGTGAACACTACAAGGACATGTCAGTTGGCTGTGCACTCTCTGTTGAGCTGGTATCTTCACCACATTCAAGGAGGTTCTGCAGACTTTGCAGGAGCAGAACCTTAGCCAAGAGCTAAGTGCTCCCCTTGCTGTGCTCCCAGAATACTGGCAGCACTTGCAGGTATTGCTGTCCATGCCAACATCTGTCCTAGGGATTTTCTGATACAGCTGAAGAGAATGTGAGGGTTTTCCACCTGATCCAGAACTCTTGGCAACACCCAGTGGTTTGGGGGGCCTCTAAAAGCAATGATGGATCAAGCTGCTCTTCGACATTCCGAAGAACAGCAGGAGTCTTAGATGGGTGAGAAAGGAGAGATAAATCAGTGGTCTGAGGGTCTTTATCCTAGGACCATAAAGTGCACTATGAATGGAGGCTATGAAAAGCCACTTGTTTGAGGACAAGGTTTGGGGAGAAACTACCATCACTGTCCAGTGGAATGGTGGGTCATTTCCTTTAGCCAGAATGTTGGCTGCTGAGACTGTCATTACTGCTTTATTTTCTTAGTACTACAGATCTTTTACTGTACAGAAAAAAAGAAATACTTGGTGGGCTTGGCAGATAGTGCGTCACAATATCACAGGAATTGGCTGAGATTTATGGAGTGTACATTAGAATCTCAATAATGTTGGATGATGGCTGTTTTTCCCCTTCATTCTGATGAAATCAGGAAAATACAAATTCTTTTTAAAACACCTATCAAATTGGCTCACCATGTTTCTAAAGAAGCAAGACAGCTGTTTGTGGCCAGTGTAGTAGAAATGGCTATCATTATTCTCTCGGTTTTCAGATGCATTATGGAAGTAAATCCACTTACTATCACATTTCAGGAAACTTTACTATGACATATTGATGGGTTCTGTAAAGTTCGTGAAAGCTCTTTCAAAGAAGTGTAATAATAAAACTGATGTTGCACAAAGAACTCTGCTCCACTCAGGATTCTGTAAGTAGGGTCCTGTTTTGCCGCTTTCATGCCACCCCTGCCCCTTGCAGTCAGACCCTCAAAGCACTTGTATGTGTAATTGGTGAAGACCCCGACTTTGTTCTTGTAGTCAGTCTCCAAAATATGACTTGTGGCCACTGTTGGCTTAAGAATATGAGATTCTGGAAACTCATCGAAGTTTGAGGTATCACCAATGCTTTTGATTTCAATAGATATTGCAGCATGTCTCTCCCTGATGTTGCCAGTCAGCACCTTCAAAGAAAGAATTATTTTGATTTACTCAACTCCAGAGGCTCCAATTCTGTGTTCCCATTCATAGAGAATCTCAAAATTAGATCCTTGGCTTTCTCAGAGATGGGAACTTCTGGAGGAAAAGCCAGTTTCTTTCCAGTTCATCACCTTCCTATATGTCTCTTGAGGGGTCTCAGAACAGAAAGGTGGGTAGCTGATGAGCATCATGATCACCCCAAGCAACCACCAATCACAAAACTTGTTGCACCCAGCCTGCAAGAACACTTCAGGAGCAATGTAATCAGGAGTGTCTGCTGTGAAGAAAGCTAGCTGACATTTGTTTCTTTTCTACATTTCTACTTTCCTTTTGTAGTTCATGCTCTGGAAAGTGAAAACACTAGGTTCAGTGATTTGGCTCAGATTGCTTTAAGATTCTGTCCTATGTGCTTTTCTCAGTCCTATGCAAAGGATAAAGTCAGAAAATTTCACATGGCCCTTGCTGTCCAAGAGAAGATTGTCTGGTTTGATGTGGATGAATCCAAGTTAATGAATAGAGTCTATGGCTAATACCATTTCTGCTATATAAAACTGAGTTTCCTCTTCTGTCAGAGTGTCTTTTTTCATCAACAAGCTCATCAAGTCCCCTCTATGCCAGAACTCCATGATTAGGAGTTTAACTTATCCTGAAAACCAAAAAACATTTTCACAACTGTCTGCCTCCACTAGAATGTCATGATCTACACAAATGTGGCCAACCTGCTCTTTTTCAAGTATATCTGCTTTATGAAGGATTTTCATTGCATATACAAGCCCGGCATATTTCTTCTGAACAAGCCACACCTCACCAAATGTTCCTCTTTTAAAGATTCAAAATCTTCCAATCCAAGTCTTGTTTTCTTCAAACGAAGAAACTCTGTCTCCTCTGAGCATGTACTGATGTCCCGAGTCTTTTCTCTTCATCTTTTAGGCCTTCCTCTTTCATCACTTCTTCTCACTTCTTTTGTCTCATTTCTCATTCTTCAAGTCGAGCAACAAAGTTACTATAAAAATTCTCCACTGTCACTTTGATCATTGTCACTCTTTCCTTTGTGTGATTACTCATGGACGAGTAAGGTGTTTAGCCTGTCATTGCCGTGGAAGAGCCCTGGAGAGGTTGAGCTGACAGTGGACAGCCACAGATGCCCACTGGGCCAGCAGTCTTGCCATGCAAACAGGAGAAGCCTCAGTGGCAGCAGCCAACCAGCCAGAGGAAGGGAGGAGACGCACCAGGGGCTCTGAGATAGAGTTGGTGAAGCGGTTGCCAGATAAGGACAACAGGAAGCCCCCAGCAGAAGGGTTAATGTGTAACACCTGTTGACAAGCATGAGGCCTGTGTAAACTGACTGCCCATATCTGAGGGAGTTTCTGTATTGATTTCTACTCCTTTAACCACATACCTATGGAAGTTTCTAATCAAAAACACAATTATCTGATTTAAAAATAGCTCCTCCTGATAACAGCCATTCTAATTTACTTCAATTAGAATGGCTATTATCAAGAACACAAATAATAACAGATGTTAACATGGATGTAGGGGAAAAGGCACACTTTTACATTGCTGGTAGAGTTGCAAATTGGTACAGCCACTCTGGAAAGCAGTGTGGAGATTCCTCAGAAAACTTGGAATGGACCCACCTTTTAACCCAGTTATCCCACTCCTTGGTTTATACCCAGTGGTTTGACAGAAGTGTCCTTAAGTAGCTGGAGCAAAAATAAATAATTAATACTCCCCCAGACTTTCAAGTTTGGCTCTGACTTCTCAGTGCTTAACAACTCTGCTTTAACTCTCATTTCCTGATTGCAAAAAGCCAAAAAGATCAGTCAGGGGTCTTCCCAGGTATTTTTCACCATGTATTTAGCCCTGTGTGTGCATGTGACCTTCTAGATTTCTCAGTGTATGTGGGAGAGCCCTTATTCCCTCATTCACTCCTTCTCCAGCCAATACCTTCCTAGGCTTTTCAGTCTGTCTGCTGCTTGCCCCATCCATTATTCCTTACCCCAGGCAGCTGTGACTAGTAGCCTTTAAATGCTTTTGATGAACATTGCTGTGGAGCCCACTCCAGCACTATTAAAATTTGAGGGAGGCAGAGAGTGAAATAAAGACAAGCCTCTGAGCCAAAACCTCAGGGAGCCATCACATCAAATCACACGACCATATTTCTTAGGGAACAAAGTCCATATAACTCCTTTGATATTAGAAAACTACCAGGACAGTGGGACTCAGAGCTGGTAGGAGGGTGGGGGTTGGCAAGTTTGCAAGTAAAAATGCCATAATGCTTTCTTACCAAATTTAGGAGCTTCTTCATGCATTAAGCACTCTCCTAATGGTTGTAAGATTTTTAAAAAATTTTTTGTAGTTGTAGATGGGCAGAATGCCTTTATTTTATTTGTTTAGTTTTATGTGGTGCTAAGGATCAAACCCAGTACCTCATACAAGTTAGGCAAGCACTCTGCCACTAAGCTATAGCCCCAGCCCTGTTGTAAGGTTTTTATTAGATTTCAAAGTTCATAAGTTAATAGCTGCCTTAGTGGAGGAATGAGTTGTGGGAATACTCTACAACACTATTCTTGGTGAAGTCAAGAAATTGTCTCTTGCTGGATGCAGTAGAACACGCCTATAATCTCAGTGGCATGGGAGGCCGCAGCAGGAGGATCTGAAGTTCAAAGCCAGCAACAGCAATTTAGCAAGGCCCTAAGCAACTTAGTGAGACCCTGTCTCAAAACATGAAAAGGGCTAGGAATGTGGTTCAGTGGTTCAGAGGTTAAACACCCCGGGGTTCAATCCTTCAATCCCCAGTAAGAAAGAAAGAAAGAAGAAATGGTCTCTTAAAAATATTTTAAATAATAAGAAAATCTTATGTATCTATCCATGCGTTTTTTCTTTCTAGTGTGATTTTCTCTTGACCTGAAGGACATGCATTACAGTGTAGATCGTCTGCTCATTATGAATTCTTTCACCCTGAAATACCTTCATTTTCGAAAGATACTTTTGCTGGGAAAAGAATTACAGATTCACAGCATTTTCTTTTCAGTACTTCGAACACATTGCTGATCAGTGTTCTTATCTGCTTTGTCTCCAGTACAAAAACTGCTGTCATCTTTATCATTTTTCCTGTGAGGAATTTTTTTCTTCCTCTGGTGCTTTTCACATTCTCTTCTTTGGTGAGCAAATATAGGTTATTTTGGCCCTCAATAGAATTTAGCAAAAAGTCTTTAGGAGAATTGGCTGGTGGGTTTTTGTTTGTTTATTTTATTTTTTATAAATTCTCAAAAGCAGTTGTTTCTCCCTTGCTTAAATTATTCAAATGCAAATTTCCTTAGAATATTCTTGTACTGGGAAATTTGGTAATTAACTTTATATATCAGTTTGGCTGGGTCATGGTGCCCAACTGTTTGGTAAAACATTATTCTGAATGTTTACCAGAGGATGTTTTATGGATGAGATTGACATTCAATTTGTAGTTTGCATAAAGCAGAATGCTCTCCTCATTATTACTGGATTTCATTCAATTGTCCAATCCTTGACTAGAACAGAATACCTAAACAATGGTATTCGGAGGGCTTCCATGTTGCTGATCACAAACATGCTGGGAGGGTGGTATACCCCAAAATCATGGGAACAGAGGCTTCTGCACTTAGGACCCTTGAGATCTTATCTGCACACCTCTTCATCTGGCTGCTTGTTTGTGCCCTTTATATAAACTGTAACAATAAACAGCATTGTTTTCCTGAGTTCTGTTAGGTTTTCTAGGAAATAATCAAAACTTAAGGGAGAGACTGTGGAAACCTTCAACCTTATACCCAGCGGAACAGAAGTGTAGGCAACAAAGGGGCCCCATGCTTGCTCTGGCATGTGAAATGTGGGAAGCCTTGTGGGATGAGCCCTTAAACTTATAGAGTGTGACATTAACACAAGGTAGTATAAGGATTCAGTGCCATGACTCCCAGTTGCTGTTAGAGAATCACATAATTGGTTGGATAGAGGAAAAAAAAAATCCCCTTGCCATCTCACACAAATTCAGAGGGTGAGGAAGAATATAAACCCCAAACTTATCTCATTCCATAACAAAAGATGAGCAAAATATGAGGATTTACTTCATGTTCTCAGACCTGCTAAAAAAGAATTTGCTACCCTTTGGTCATGGTCCAGATTGACAGTAACACCATATCTAAACTGGAAGGTTCAGATTTGTTTTAAGTACTTTGCAGGACTCAAAGATAAAAAAAAATCTGATTAACGTTAGAGGTTCTCTCCCCAGAAACATTTTTGTGCACAAGAAAATACAAATATCCCTAGAAAACATCAGTGTACATGCAGATTCTTTTGAGAGTACAGACCTGGCTATTTTAACACTACTAGTAAGAGACAAAGGCAAGGAGAGGTTTTCAGTAACCATTCCACCATCCCACAAAGACACTTCAATTGTCTCTCAAGTATAAACTGTTATAGACCAAAACTGGACCTAGTGACACGCTTTCAAGGGAATGAGTGAGAAAACGTCATGTATTAGTCACTTATTTCATCATCCCTCAACCCTGCACCAGAATCTAAGTTAGGGTAATTCTACACTTTAGTCTTGGTAAGAGGCAGAAACAACTTCTCTCCATAAAGGAAGAAACTCATCTTCCCAAGCATTATTGCAAGGGGACATTACCTGAGACTTCAGCTCCACCAGTAGGATGCTCACATGCTGGACTCTGACCAGGACAAAATGACAGAGAGGCTGGGACTGGGCAGACACATTTGGGATGGTTGCTCAAGTGGAAGTAGTGAACTCCTTTGTTCAGCATCAGAGTATCTGTGGTGTGAACAGTGGAATCTGTCGGCAGCAAGGACAGTGGATCTTATGTGGTATCTGACCTATGGTGAGATTATAGTTTCTGTCCTTGGCTATATAGCTTTACACCTGGTTCTGTGGCCTTCCCCAAAATGTAATTAGCTCCCAATATGATATATTACTTTACATGAAAGTTCAAAAATTTTGGATTCCATTATTTGCTCTAAGAAGTGAGAAATGGGCTTGGGGAGTCATTTCAAACAGCAGCAACAGAGAGATTCTCCATGCTAAGCTCTGATCCACATTCTGAATAGTCTATCTGGTTGTACCTCACCCCATGAGGTACAACATGATCTTCCAATTCACATATCATAATTGACAACATACTTCTACCTTTTCTTTCTAAGAAAAAAAAAAAAACTCTAAGGTTTTAACACATATCCCACCCTGGGATAACTCTGATCTCATACGTCAGCCCCACTGAGCACAAGGATAGCTTCTGGAACTTCCTGGAGCTCTTGGAAAATAACCAGGCCTCTTTCAAGAGCCACCATCTCACAGCATTGGGCCCAGGGTCTGGAATCTCTTCTTCAGAGCCACCAACTTCCAGAGCCACCAACATTCTTCACCACACTGATCCCCCACACCCCCATCATCTTAAAAGCCAACATTGCAAGAAATCTCTCACACCATGAGTTTATTTGCTCAGCAAGAGCTGGGTCCTTTTAAGAACTCCCCTCATTAAGACAGTCCAACTCATCAATGGATTAATCCATTTATGTATTATAGCTGAATGGAAGTGGTAGAAGCTATGGGATGTGGAATCCAGTGGAAGGGAGTAGGTACTTGGGGCCATGCCTTCAAGTACTATATCTTGTCCCCACTGTCTGTCTCTCCCTCTCCCCTCCCCCACCCCATCACTCTTTCCTGGCTGCCCTGAGCTGAGCAGCTTTGCTCTGCCATTTCCTGTTTACCTCACCAGGTGCCCAGAAATAAAGAGCAGCTGGGTGCAGTGGCACACTCCTGTAATCCCAGGAACTCAGGAGGCTGAGGCAGGAGATCAAAAGTTCAAAGCTAGCCTCAGCAGATTAGTGAGGCACTTAGCAACTCAGTGAGACCCTGTCTCTAAATAAAATATTAAAAAGGGCCAGGGGTGTGACTCAGTGGTTAGGCAGCCCTGGGTTCAATCCCCAGTACCATAAAAAAAAGAAAAAAAAAAGCCAGCTAACAATGAACTGAAACTTCTGAAACCATGAGTCAAAATGAATCTTTCCTCCTTTAAGTTGTTCTTATCAGGTATTTTGGTCACAGGGATAGAAAACTGACCAACACAGGAACAAGATGAAACAGATGCCTATCTCTAACAACTAGACCCCCAACCTTCACTGACATGCCCATTCCTGAAACTCTGGGAGCTTTGTTGTCCACGTTTTGGAATGCAGGAGTCTTACCAAGACCTCACGGCACTTTCCACCTCTTGCTCGTCCATCCCAGACAACCTGATGTTACAATGAAATGAACTGATTAAATATTCTGATGAAATCCAAGATGTCCAGATAGCCTCACACTGCATTATAAAAAGCAAGGGCTTCAGAAGTCCAGAAAGAAATTATTAGCAGGTGCCACCACCCCTACATCCTTCATCTCTTTAATGGTGGCTCCAGTCTCAAAAGGCCTGTCCCCAGGACATCATTTCTGACCTGTCTGGGAGTGAGCAGTGTCAGAGGTTTCCATTTTGCTTCAGCCCAGTTAGACCCTTTCTCCAAAGTCAAGGGCCCAGTGTGGGGTTCATCCAATTACCAGGATTAATTATGCCCTTGAAGAAATAACCTGGGTGTTTGCAGACCCAGGATCCCCATGGTAAGCCAGATTTTGTTCATGTTAATTACCTGGGCTCTGCCAGCATCCACATTATGGGTAGCTGGCATCCATATCAACTCAATCTCAATGCACAACACTCCTTAGCATTCTGCCTGTTTCCTTTCCGTGGAGGAGTCTCCTGAACAAATGGGTGTAGGTTCCTTGGAAGAAGGACTGAAGAATTTGTTACTGTATATACTTACCATGATATTCCAGGTCCTTCTTCCTTCAGATGTGGACATCATTACATTTTCAGATATGGACAACATCACAGTTTGGAATCTGAACATGGGCTCAGATTTGGGAATTGAGAATGGAAGCACGAATTTGGGGAGCTTTTTGTTTTGTTTTGTTTTTTGGCTCAAACACCTTCAGCCTCTTGCTCTTCTATTGCTTTTTTTAATCACAGATATTGAGCACTGTTCTGCTGCCTGCCTGTCTGTTTTGACCCGAGGGACACCACCCTCCATGAACCTTCTCCACAGCCCCCTGCAGGTGGGGCACTCCTGGCTGGGCTCTGCAGTTACTATGGTGGGCTTCCTCTCACTTGTGTTGGTTAACTGCCACCACTAGGTCTCCAACTCTTTGGGGCCAAGATTTAGCTTTAGGTATTAATGAGCCCAACTCTGGGATCACCTTTCCTACCTTTATCCCCATCCTGCAGAGGACAGCACCCCAAACTTCCTAGCAATGCAGGTCCCTATCACCAGCTCATTTCTGAACACTGTGGTAAAAGGGGGAGGGGGCCTGCTGGGCCTTTTACAAAAGATGGGTCTTAGGGTTTCACAGAATCTCTCCATTCCACACGCCTACTTCCCTCCACCTCTGTATTCCATCTGGCACCATCTTCTTGGGTAACTTAATGATATCCATCTGTTGAGAGTTGGACATCATTTTTTCCAGTCTTCAAGGAACTCATAGAACCATACAAATTACCACAACCCAAGCAGCTTTAGACAGCACCATTTATGACCTCACAGTTATGTTGTTTCCAAGTTCAATATGAATCTCACAGGGCTCAGGTCAAGGTGTGAGCTGGTCTGTGAAACTTATGTACGCTCTGAGAAGAAATAAGCTTCCAAGCTCATTCATGATGTTAGAATTCAGTTCCTTGCAGATGTAGAGCTAAGATCCCTAGGTGCTTGCTGACAATCTTTTGGGAGCCACATTTAGCTCCTAGAGCTCTTTCTCTAGCCCTCACACATGGCCCCGACAGCACATACCTATCCTTCTCCCACTGAAACCTCTGACATCCTCTCATCTGCTTCCGATGTCCCATCTACTATGTCCCCTCTGCCTGCCTCTTCTGCAGCATCTCTCTGACTCCAGCCAAGGAAGGGTCTCTGCTTTTAAGGATTCATGTGATTTGATTGGGTCGCCCAGATAATCCAGGACCATCTTCCTATTTTCAGGTCCTTAACCTTAATTATATCAGCAATGTTCCCTCTGCCATGTGATGCATCCTATTCACTGCTCTAAGGATTAGGGCCTGGGCATCTTTGGGGCCAATTCTTCAGTCATCAATTCTGCTTATGTTGAAATCCATGACGATCAAGAAGACAGCACTGCTGGAGAGGGTAACAGGGAGCCAGGAGCAAAGAGTCCAGAAAATAAGGGAGTGAACTGGGGGCCCCTGGGAATAGTTACAATGAGGGGAATGGGAGCTGTACTCTGGTGACAGGTTAGGGAATGTTAGAAAGCAAAGAAGTAGAAAGGTCTGAGAACCACAATGAGGAGTAAGGTCTCCACCTCACCTCCTAGCCCAGGCAAAGTCCCTGGGGAAGCACCATGGAAGAGAACATGAGAGGGGCTAGGTCCTCAAGGAGACCCAAGTTTGTATTAGATACAAGATGAAGGACATCCTGAGAGGATGTATAATTCAATCCTGTCCTGCAAGGAGGGAGGGCAACCACCCCAGGGCTCAGGTCCGCTGACACCTGCTCCTGGAAGTGAGACTTCTGGGAACATGTCTGATCCCAGAACAGGACTTTATTCTACCCTCCTTGGTACCAGAGGCCCAAGGAGGAGAGAGTCAGTGCCCTTTGTCCTGATAATCCCAGTGTGCATGTCCACATTCTAGGATATTAGGTGGATATTAAGCTGCTGTTCCCAAGTAAGAGGGGATTTTATTTAAAAACCTCAGTGAATAGGGAAATTCTTAAAACTGAGCTTCAAAAAACAGAAATAGGGAGAGAGGAAAACGTTTCTCGACTTGTCATGTGTAATATGGTGTTGTCAGCAGGTAGCAGAGAAGATAGAAGCCTTAGGGAGAGCTCAAGGGCTCCTGAGCTTTCTTCCTCAGTCTCTGCCACATCCCTGACCTGGACCCCCGTGGAGTCCAGGGCTCCTCAGAAGCTTTTTCATCCCCATTCACAAGCAGCCCCAGGGTGGCACCTCTGCCCAACTCACAGCCCAGCCTTCACCTGGGCAGCTCAGGCAAAATTCAAGAGTAGCGCGGCAGTGCCCCCGTGTGGCCACAACGCTGAGCACAGAAACCCAGCTCCCTCTTCCCTCCTCCAAAGGATACTTTGGGATCCCAGCACCAGGACAGGGCTCTGCACACAGGGGTCCTCCTATCCCATGGTACCAGGCGAAACATATTTCCTAAAATCACAGTGGTATTCATATGTCCTGTTCACTGAATGAGCACAAGGCAGGAAAGGTCTCCAGCCCATTAGCATCTGGATCCCAGGTTCACTATAGACCCACAAAAGTATTAGTGCCCTTTCATTAAAACAGAAACCCTGTGTCTAATAGAAGAAAAAGTAGGTCCAAATCTTCATCTTGTCAGCTTAGAATCTGAGTTCCTTAACAAGACTCCTAAAGCATAAGAAGTAAAATTAAGAATTGATAAATGGAATGAATTCAAACTAAAAAGTTTCTTCTCAGCAAACAATCAATAACATGAAGAGAGAGCCTAGAGAACAGGAAAAATCTTTACCACACCTCAGATAGAGCACTAATCTCCAAAATTTATAAAGAACTCAAAAAACTTAATACCAAAAAAAAAACCAACCCAATCTGAATGGGCTAAAGAACAGAACAGACACTTCACAGAAGAAGAAATACAATGGATCAACAAACATATGAAAAAATGTTCATCATCTCTTGCAATTAGAGAAATGCAAATCAAAACTACTTTAAGATCTCATCTCACTCCAGTCAGAATGGCAATTACCAAGAATACAAGCAATAATAAGTTTTGGCAAGGATGTGGGGGGAAAGGTACACTCATACATTGTTGGTGGGACTGCAGATTGGTGCAACCACTTTGGAAAGCAATATGGAGAGTCCTAAGAAAACTTAGAATGGAACCACCATTTGATCCAGCGACCCCATTCCTCGGTTTATACCCAAAGGAATTAAAATCAGCATACTACAGTGACGCAGCCACATCAATGTTTATAGCAGTTCAATTCACAATAGCTAAACTATGGAACCAAACTAGATGCTTTTCAACAGATGAACAGATAAAGAAAATGTGGTACATACACACAAGGAATATTACTCCGCCTTAAAGAAGAATGAAATTGTGCCATTTGCAGGTAAATGGATGGAACTAGAGAATATCATGCTAAGTGAAATAAGTCAATCCCAAAAATCTAAAGGCCAAATGTTTTCTCTAATAAGCAGATGCTGATCCATAGTGGGGAGTGGGTAGGGAAGACTGAAGGAACTTTGGATTATGCAGAGGGGAGTGAGGGGATGGATGGAGAGGTGGGGATGGGAAAGTTGGTAGAATGAGACAGACATTATTACCCTATATACACATATAAAAATTTTTAAAATATAAATAAATATGTGAACAAAATGTATTAATACCCTTAGTCAACTGGATGGGAACTTAGAAGCCAAGTTCCTGTCATTTGTTCTGTCTGCTCCTCTGGGACTTGGGCCTCCACATGAATCATCCAGTGATTCTCCCACCCTGGGGTCTCCAGGAGGAGCCCAGGGGGACATTAGGCCAGGATGGAAGGAGGCTCCTGGGGAAATGAAGACAGGGAGGAAAGAAGGACATTATGGGGTAGTGGTTCTAAGGAGGGGAGAGGAAGGAGCCAGGGAGGTGGACAGCTTGGGAAGGGCTGGTCCAGAGGATTCCTTTGACGTATGTTTAGGGAGGGTTGCCCTGGTTGTTGGCCATAGAGAGCACAGGCAGGCACAGAGCTGCCCCGATAGGGACCAGGGGTAGTTTGAATTTCCCAGGGTTTCCAGGGTCCCACTTCCTAAGACAGAACTCAAAAACATGCAAAATCCAATGCTGGGCAGCCACTATCACAGCCTTTAGATGTCCCTTCCTCTTTTATGTCAATCTGAGCTCTCCCTACTCCAGGCTAAGGACACCAGAGGGAAGTACACTGGACATGCTGTGGACATTACCCTGGGCTACAAGGATCTCAGGGAAAGTCCAAGGCAACCAATTCCCCATTTCCCACATTTCTAGGGGTCATCCTTGCCCCTCTGCACCTCACGGTCTATGGACTGTGGGATTCTGCTCTTGCCCTTGGGTGACCCACATATGTGAGTCCTCAAACAAGATCCCTCATTCTGCCTGTACAACCCCTGACCTCAGGACTGTGCATCTCCCCACCCCAAATCTCATTTCTGCCATAATGATAGACCCAGGACTTTGAGGGTCCACAAGGAGTGATCCCACACTACAACTGAGCCATGACTGTTTTCTGGGCAGCAGCCACCCAGCACCCTGCAACCTAGAGGACACCTCCTACACCCAAGAGACAGGAAGCCACAGGACTGCAGTGCTTTGTGGCTGTGTAATGAACTTAGGGCAGCACAAAGCATCATGCTTCTTGAGAGGCTCAGGAAGCAGAAGATTTGGTGGTGCCAAATGCACACACATCACAGAAGACCCTTGTTATGGGCTGTGTTGTGTCCCCAAAATTCGTATGAAGTCCAACCAATAATGTGACTATATTTGGGGAAAAGGGACATTAAGGACATCACTGAGGTTAAATGAGGCCATAAGGATGATAACCTGATAGAACTGATGTTTATAAGTAAAGGAAGAACTTTTCTTAAAAGAACTTTTCTTTCTGGTGTTCTTATAAGAACACCAGAGCTCCCTCTTTCCCTTACTCATTCTCCTGACCTCACTCTCTCTGTGGAACATAGTGGAAAGATCATAGGAGGACACAGCAAGAGGGACACCAACTGGAAGCCACCAAGAGAGCCCTCACCTGAAGCAGAATTCTCAGCACCTTATCTTGGACTTCTGGCTTCCAGAAATGATTGTTTTTAATTTCTGTTGTTTAAACCACTAGTCTGTGGTGGTTTGTTATGGCAGCCTGAGCAGATTAAGACACCCCTAAAACCAAACACCAGGAAACAAGCACAAGTCTCAGACCCAGGTTTAAGGAATTTTGGTCATAGCACTTTCTCATTGTTTTAGTCAGTTTTTCCATCATGGTGACCAAAAGACCTGACAAGAAGGATTACAGGAGGAAAAGTTCATTTGGGCCTCACAGTTTCAGAGGTCTCAGTTCATAGATGGCCAACGTCATTGCTCTGGGTCCAGGGTGAGGCAGAACATCATGGCAGAAGAGCATGGCAGAGGAAAGCAGCTCAGGATATGGCAACAGGAAGCAGAGAGAATTCTGCTCACCAGGGACAAAATATAAACCCAAAAGGTATGCCCCCAGTGACCTACCTCCTCCAGCCACACTGTCCCTGCCTACAGTTAACCCCCAGTTAATCCATGTATGTGGTTTAATTCACTGATTGATAACCCAATCATTTCACCTCTAAACTTTATTGCATTGTCTCACAACATGAGTTTTTGGGGGACACCTGATATCTAAACTGGAACATGAATTCATTTCACACTTTCATTTCTCTGACCTTAACCTTAACCATGAAGGGTATTGACAAGAATGGTCTAAACTCTAGGGGTGAAGGGCATATGGAGAATTCAAGGTCCATTCTCAGGAGTACATCTAATCTAATGCCTATGAGCTGAAAACTAAGTCAATTGAGTGAGTAGGCACAGTTTTATATTATCCTCAGAAACAATAATAACAACAAAACAGAACAAAAATGAACACAATAAAAATTTTAAAACAAATTGCTTATACTAAAAGGAGCTATCTTGTCCAACAAATTTAGATGTTTACCCTATTGTTATTTATCTTAATGGGAACTTTTTTTTTTTTTTTTTTTTTTTTTTTTTTTTGGTACTAGGGATTGAACCCAGGGGCACTCCACCACTGAGCCACATCCCCAGCCCTATTTTGTATTTGATTTAGAGACAGGTCTCACTGAGTTGCTTAGGGCCTTGCTAGGTTGCTGAGGCTGGCTTTGAACTCGCAATCATCCTGCCTCAGCCTCCCAAGTGCTGGGATTACAGTCGTGCGCCACCATACCCGGCTTTTGATGGGCACTTTTGATGTGATCTTAATAGAAATAAAATATGTTCAGATCCATTAATTCAACAAATATATATATACTAAGCCCACAATTTGGTAGGCAATATTGTAATGATTCTGAGAAAATAGCTAAAAAAAACTAACAAAAATCCATACATTCATGGGGTGTTCATTATAGTTTTAGAAGATGAGGAGACAGAATGAGTTGAATGACAATGATGTGGTTTATCAGGTCATGATTTATGCTGTGAAGAAAAATCAAGGCAGGAAAAGCATGTGGAAGGTAGTAAGTATGAGGATTGGAATTTTCCAGAAATCAGGCAACACCGAGAACAGAGACAGGAGGGAAGTAAGGGAAAATACCTTGGGAGACCTGGGAGAACCCCCAGGCAAGAAGGTCAGCGTTGCTCAGACTAATTGCCATGGGAAGCAACTCACTGAAAAAAAAAAAAAAATCCCTTATTGGGGATTATGAGACCAAAATATTCTTCGTGGGACCATGTGCCTCAGACACAGGGAGTCTGGGATCCAGACCTGTGCCTGAACTGTGATCCAGTGCAAAAATGTTGGTTTAGCCTCAATGGCACTTTCCGGCTCCCTGGTTCCTCTTCCCAGGGGTCAGAGGTGGAAGGTCATTCTGAGTGAGAATCTGGATGAGGCAGAGTACTTCCCAGAGACTGGCAGCTCTGCAGCTCTCACTTCACCTGGGACCCTAAGCTGCAGGAGCCATGCTCTCAGTGAGAACTGGCCATACTCCAGCACGCTCTGCTCCCTGCTCACCTTTCCTGTGAATTCATTCAGATAGTGGAAACGACATTTACCAGACTATTTCCTTAGATCTCCATGAACAGGGCTTCACCAAGTTAAGTATTCATTGCTCAATCTCCATCTTTCTCCTGGAAAGTATTTCAAGTAAACTTTTCTTTAAAGATTTTATACCTTTCTTTACCTAATAGTTGTGAATATTTTCACTTTTTTACACAATGTTATTTTATTTACAAGTCTACATAGTTCTTCCTTAAATACACCATGATTTTTTCTCCCCAGGAGATTTGGCATGCTCCCCTTTTGTTTCCCTTACCCTTCAGGTGCCAGAAACCTGAGACCCACAGCTGGTGCTAAACATCATGCTTGATTATGTCCCACATCTTCAGAGTATCTAGATCTCTGTTCTGTAATGTGGATTTTTATTGTGTTTATTTTTAATTTCCCCACTATAATTGTGCATTATGATAGAAGTCATTCAAGTCCTTTGTCCAAACAAGAAAATAAGCACTCAAGTCCACTGGGCATAGACCCTGGGTCAGATGCCAAGTCTCAGTTCCACCCCACTTCCATCATGTAGAGTGAAGGTGTTACTAGGAGCCAAGAAGCAGCTGCTTCCTCCCAGTTTGATCAAACAGAATAAATTCATTTTTTCTTTTTCCATCACTTGCCTAGTTCTTAAGTGGGGCCAGTGGCCAAATCCCACCAGTCAGGATCCAGGTAGGGTCCCTGGTCTCTGCTGCTACCAGAAGCATTACCCAGGGTTGAGTAGGAGTAGGGCATGGGACCCAGGGAGTGGGTCTGCTCCAAAAATGAGGCAAATATCAAATCTAGTGAAAACCTCAGGGAAGAACTTACCTTAAGTGCTCCCTGGGAAATACAATGAAGCTTTCATTGCCCATTACTGACATGGTCAGAGGTGTGGGTCTCCCTCATGCCAAGTTGCTAGCTAGGCTCCCACAGGAACAACTCTTTGTTTTCAAGGACAATGAATAGCACCGACATTTCATCAAATTCCTCAGCAATTCACAAATCCTGATGGAAATAGTCTTTTATTGATTAGAGAACAAAATAGGGGTTTAAATGCATGCTCAATCTCTGGAAAGATCCACAAGAAACTGATAAAAACAGTTCCTTAGGGGATGGTAATGGAGTGACTGGGGGAAGAGGAGAGGAAGCCATTTACTTTTCACTTGTGAAATTTACAGATGTGGGTCAGAGCTCCATATGTAAGTTGAGGGATTGGAGATTGTTTATTTGTTTTACAGTACTGGGGATTGAACTCAGGAGCACTCTTCCACTGAGCTGCATCCCACCCTTTTTATTTTTCATTTTGAGACAAGGTCTTGCTAAGTTACATAGGCTGGACTGGAACTTGCAATCTTCCTGCCTCAGCCTCCTGAGTCAATGGAACTGTGGCATGTGATACCACACCCAGCTGGGACCCGAGGCTTTTGCAGACTGATGCTTATATAACTTGGAGATCTTCTTTTGGAAAGAAAAGAGTACAAAAATGTAAATATAGTATTAGACGCAAAAGCAAGAGATGGTTAAGAAGACCCTTAAGCAAGTGAGAGGTCCTGAGCAAGGAAGGGGCCCTGAGCAAGTGAAGGGCCCTGACTTCATCCTCATCAGCCTCAGAGTCATCTCACTTCAGGCCTCAACACAATCTGGAGGCTTCCAGAGAATTCACCCAGTTGAAGCAGGAGCCAGGGGAGCCATGACTACTGAGGGGCTGGTGTCTGTGAATCCTTTGACTCTTGATCTCCAGTTTCCCCTGTCTTAATGATAGGTACATTCTATTCAGAGGCTCTGATTCCTTCCATGGATGTGGATGACTCTGACAATCTGTGGTCAATGTCGTTGCACAACACCTACCCTAATTGAAACTCACTGACCTTCATCCCACATCACGGTTCCTCAGCTTGGGGAAAGGAGTGAATAACACCTCTGAAGACCAAGGGCCTCTATCCTTGTACTTTCAGAGTGGAAAGGATGTTCTGGCAACAGGGCCCCTCCAGGGTCTCCGCTGGCCCTTCAGCCAATGCTAATCCTCTTTCCCGCTACTGGTCTCAAAGGAGTGCTTGAAATTCCCTCCCTGCACTCCCAGAGTGACCAAACTAAATTTTGAGGAGGAAAATGAGGAGTTTGGAGAGATCTAAAGGCATCTTGTCCCTGTAATTTCATTTCAAATATATTTTTTATTGAAACTTTGATTTGAAATTAAAGTCAGTATGTCTGAGGCTTTCACAAATATGATGCTTCCACCTGTCCTAGTTACCTGGATCCTTATTTTGGAACCTATTGAGGACATGTTAAGCACACACACAAATGGAGAGAAGAGTACAGAGAAGCCCCCTGCCCTGTACTCAGCCACAGCCATGGAGCTCTCCAGTTTTGATGCACCCCCTCCCCACCCAGAACCACACTGGACCTTTTTGAAAAAAAATTCCAAACAGGATGTTATTTCATTAGTTGATAATTACTTTTGAGGATGCCAGTGCTGGGCTTCTTTGAAGAGAGAGCGAGTTCTGGTGTATGCTCTATGTTGACTGCTCAGCACCTCTGAGACACTCAAAAGTCAGCCCCAGCTCAGGCTGAGAAGTCCCCAAGGAAGGAGAATCTTTTAATTCTTCTAGCTGTTTTCAGGGCAGTGTTTGTCCATTCTAAATTGTGCTCTCACTCTTGCAAAGAGACCTCAGCTCAGATGAAAACATCCTCAGTGGTGTTCATCTGTACCTCTAAATCCTCCCCTTCCCCAGACTTCCCCATGGAGGGAGGGGAGGAAACGGGGACAAGAAAACGGAGTGGTTAGTGCGCCATCTGCAGGCCATTTGCTTGAATAACAGGAAAGACCAACATGAGATACAGTCAAAATAGGGAGTATTTCCTTCAGATAATTTCCCCTGGAGCAGTCAGAGCAACAGGCACGGACACACACATGGGAGCAGGACACTAGTAGAGGTCTGGTTATGTGCTCACCTTCCCGCTTTCCCATTTGTCATCATCGTTGTGTTTACACTTCATTCCCAGAGCTCCTGCAGTGGCCAGGCCTCCAGCCTGGTCACTTCCCTCCCCAGTGTGGGTTTTCCATTCTCTTTGTCAGGGGCACTACCTCCTCTTGGCTTATCTCTAAGACTAAGGGTTTTTTCTGGAGAAAGCTGCTGAAGAGGCTGCTGAGTGGGCAGAGCCCTCCCCGAGGATTGACTTGGACGCCCCTGGACACCATGCCTCCCACAGGAAACTCAGATGCAGCACATCCTGCTGTGAACCCAGCAGAGGGGACATCCTACCAGCCTAGTCACATAGTTGCCACATGAAATTTGAGGACAGGGAATTGTTTTCATTTTTCACAAATGACCTCATATTTTCCTTTTTTATTGACTCAGGAAACCATATGTGTGCACTCAAACAGGGTTCCTCTCATTTTACTCTCTGGAGGAGAATACAGTAAAAAAAATCAGCATTTTCAGATGCTGAATGGGATCTAAAATTCAAATTGTCTATTTGTTTGCAGTGACCACAGAGAAAACGGCAATTCAAGTCCACTGGGAACTTTCAGGAGCACCTTCCTCTTTCAGGAAGACATAAATAAAGTCAACAAAGACTCAACATACAGCTCTGGGCAACCCTGGGATTGAAGCAGGACACACAGATGTATCTCTTTCTGATGTGTGGGAGTCCTGAGGGTTGAGTCTAGGACCCTGGACTGTTCTAACTACTTGTTTACTGAGCAAATGTTTCTGCTTCTTGCACTAAAGTTAAGGATTGTGGTTTCCACCTTGAAACCAACTGAACACAGATGAGAAAATGAGAATGAGAAGTCCTGGGAGAAATCAGAGGAAGTCCTGCCAATAAAATCCACTTATGCCAGGCACAGTGGCGCACGCCTGTAATCCCAATGGCTTGGGAGGCTGGGGCAGGAGGATCACAAGTTCAAAACCAGCCTCAGCAATTTAGTGAGGCCCTAAGCAACTCAGTGAGACCCTGTCTCTAAATAAAATACAAAATAGGGCTGGGGGTATGACTTAGTGGTGAAGTACCCCTGGGTTCAATCCCTAGTACAAAGAAAACAAAAAAAAAATCCACTTATTTTTAGGATTCTCTTAACCAACGTATCTGATGTGATAAGTACAGTTTTAAAAACAACTTTTAAATAAGAAAACCATTGAGAGGGGCAGTTAGCAAGTGGTGGACACAAGGGAAATGCTGAAAACTCTGTGGATGATTCAAAGATAGTGACACTGCAGGATGACCCTGGCCCTAGATGTGATGAGGGGGTGGTTCAGGGACTTGTCCCAAGGATCTGAAGAAAAGTTTTGGGGAAAGGAGACATCTCATAGGTGGGGACAGTGAAGGGCCCAGAATGAGGACCACAGGCATCTGCTCCTGACTCTCATGCCCAGTACCAGATGTAAAACACAGTTAGACCTCAGCAAACACATCAGTCTTCTGGATGAACGAGTACAGGTGTGAGTCCATAAGGAACCACTTGGGATTGCCTTTGGGGCATAAGCAAAATTGTTGCAAAGAGAGAGATAAGTAGATGAATAGATGGATGGATGGATGGGATTCATTTTCTGTGCTTATCTACATCTATGTCTATCTGACCTTTGTCTCTTTCTCTGTTATCTTCCATTGTTCCCCATAATCATACCTCCACCTTCATAAATACCACCCTTTACCTGGTTTTATAGGATCTTTCCTGTCTATGATATTAATGGTCAAATGATAGAAAAGGAAAGAAATCAGTGACGACCAGCAGAAGGAAAATATATGTATATGACATAGGGCACGAGAAGTCACATGGGACTTAGGCTCCCTGCAGAGAACCTGGGCAGCACCTCACTGCAGAGTAAAACCAGCAGAGACAGAGCAGGGGAACCACTCAGACACTGTGCCCTTGCTGATCAGCAAAAAGGGTTTTTCTCCAGATCCTTCTCTATGTGTCCTTCAGTCTTCACTCTCAGGGTGCAAATTATTGCCATGAAAAGGATTTGAGAATTTCCAGAGGATTCTTTCAGTCCTTCCATTGCTCTTTTTGCCAGAAACATGAGAAATGAAATGGTACATGATTCTTCTGAATCCTTGGAATTTCTTTAAATGGCAGTTACTGCTTTGGCAATCCCATCCTCTCACATTTCAAGACAAGAAAATGTAGCCCAATGCTGCTCAGGAGGAACCTCCACCGCACATAAATGCTTTGCCTCAGGGTCACCAACTCTGTCCCACCTCAGCCCATAGCCTGATCCCCTCCAGAGAGGCTCAATCAGAATGCAAGCATAGCACATTGTCCTGTGTGACCACAGGGCCAAGGAGAGAAGACTTCAACTCCCTTTCAGGCTGCTTAGCCAGGAACCCCTAGGATCCCCCTCTTCTCCCACCTGGACAGGGTTTCATACGTGAGGGGGCTTTCCAGATGCATGTCAGGCTGCACCAATTCAGCTTTCCAAATTCTCTTGATATGGACATTTCCTCCCACCACTGAGTGACTCTGGAGTTTGACCCCAGTGCAACTGAGGCCCCCAGGCCCAAACAGCAGAGATTCAAGTCTAGGGATGACCCACTCCCAAACCCTGAGTACCTCAAGATTCAGACCCTCAGCCTGAGGTTGAGGTTGAGACTCTGAATCCCCCTGCCCTGTTTTTGCTGTTCCTTCCAGGGGATGGAGACAGTGATCCCCAGAACTCAGTCCTAAGAGTCTCCAACCCTGGAATCTGGGACCTGAGGCCCAGGAAGGAAGGATGTTTCAGAGGGGAGAAGGGAGAAGAAATGGATCATAAGAGAAGAGGAAAAGGAGAAGGAATGAAGACAGTGAAAAAAAAATTGGAAGGGTCCTCTCAGGGGTTGGCATGAGGTCTCAAGGAAGTTTCTGGGCTCCTGGGGAATAAAGAGTTAAGTAAACTGGAACCCTCAGAGCCCCACTCCCCATGCTACAACCCCATAGCCATATCCCAGTCACAGTCCTAGGCTACCAAGGAAGCTGCCTTTTTGTCCCTTGTGACAGCAGGAGCCACAGTGCCAGTCCCTGGGCCCCTGCATCAGGTGGAAGACTTGCCCTGCTGCTGGCAGCTAAGGAGAGGCTTTGTAGAGGCTGGCATGTGCCTAGGACTTTGCTTGCAGGTCTGAAGATTACCATGGGTTACAACCAGCTCAGGGCAAGCCTGGCACAGGCATCTGAACCCCTTTCCCAGAAAAGTATGGTGGAACCCCTACATGTTCCCCAGTCCCAGAAATCCTTCTACTCACCCCCTACCCTCTGAAGGTAGTCCTGCACCCTCTCCACTCCAAGACCCTAGGACCCAAGCATTCAGCCACTTTCCTTCTCCTCTACCTACCCTAGCATTCAAAATCTAGGTCTGGACTCTACCAGGTTGGTTCTCTGACTCTCCCAATTCCTGAACTCTAGGGCCCTGAAGCCCTGCCCCTAGAAGACATAAGGTCTTAAGGACTGACCCAAGGGTTGGAGATCACAGGCCAGGAGAGAGTTGCCCCACACCCTGTAGATGAGCCAAAGTCACCACTGACAACCCTGAGAACTGGGCCTGGGACACAGACCTCCAGGAGGGAGGACTGGTTGGTGGGCAGCAGGTGGTCAGTCATGAGCTAAGTGTCAGGGAGGACTCACAATAGACTGCAGGTGCTGGTGAGCTCCAGGGAGGAGGCTGGGGGAGTCTCATACTGTCCCTGCCCTCTGACACTGGGTCCAAGGCCTCCCTGACCCTCCTGAATGAAGATGTGGCAACTGTCCTCAGTTGACCTTTGGCCACTCAAATCCCACTCCTTTAGAAGTTCTTCTCCATCTAACCCCCTTCATTCCTGCTGCACTGCCTCAGGAGCTGCTCTGGAGAGAGTCTGCACTCTGGCTGAGGATGAAGAAGGAAAGGTTCATGGGTCAGGGGCGAAGAACGGAGAGCAGGCACAGAGCAGGAATGGAAGGGCTGAGAGGCAATGGAGGAAGAGGTTTCCCCATTAACATTTTCCACCCATCAACAAGAGAGCTATTCTGCCCACAATCCCACAGCATGGAAAGAACAGCAGGAACTGGGAGATGGTTCAAGTGAAAGACATAAAGCTGTTTTCTCCCTCTAGTGGCCTAATTCCTCTTATATTGCTGACTAACACCTGTGTATTAATTGCACTGGTTGTTTTTTCCCCTTGACTAAGAGCACAATAATCAAAATCAATAAAATACACCTTGACTGGGCATGGGGATACTCACCTGCAATCCCACCAGCTACTCAGGAGGCTGAGGCAGGAGGATTGCCAAGTTCAAGGCCAACCTGGGCAACTTCGTGAGTTGTGTCAAAATAAAATAAAAAGGGATGGGGAAATAGTTCAGTGGTAAAGTGCCTGCCCAGCATTCATGAGGCCCTGGATTCGATCCCCACTACCACCAGAAAAAGAAAATTCACCTTGACTCAGTAATATCATCCCTATTCAAATTTCTCAAATCATCCCAATAATATTCTTTGTAGGCATTTATTCCAGTCCAGGATCTGATCCAGGAACACACCTGTTTCAGTCACCATGCAGTTTGGTCTCTTTGAATCTAGAACAATTCCTCACACATTCTTTGCCTTTAATGACCTCAATATTTTTGTAGAGGACAGGCCATTTATTTTACAGAAATATTTCAACTTGGTTTTATCTGATATCATCTCATGATAAGATACAAGTTATGCATTTTTGACAGGAATATGATAGAAGTGACATTGTGTCCTTCTCAGAGCATCGCTTCAGGAGCCCATGATGTCTCCTGGTCCCTGTGGATGAGGCCAAATTTGATCACTTGGTTAAAGCAGCATCGCCAGTTGTGTGCACTACATAGTTCCTGTTCTCCCTGACTGCCTGACTGATAAGGGACTTGAGCAGAGATCCTGCAGAGATCCTTTGGAATTATGTAACTACTCTGTTCCTCAAGAAAATTCCACTGTCTGGTTTTAGAATTCACTGGTGATTCTTGCCTGCATCAGTTATTACCCCCAGGGTTTCAAAACAATACTTTTGAAACTCCATTATTTCTTTACAGTTATTAGTTGGGATTTCACAATAAAGAACAATTTTTCCTCCTCCCCCTACCTGTTTTTATTTATGTATCCATTTAATATGGTATATAGCAATGGATTCTAATTTAATTCAATGGTTATATTAAAATAGGTTTTCAAATCCTGATTCTGTTACTTAATTGCCTGCATAAACTTGGACAGGCCTCCAAACATCTGTGACTTGGTGTCCTGTATGTAAAAGAAGAGAAAAATCTCTTTTGCCAGGTTCTTCTGATGGTCATCTATTGCAAATTCCAAGAGACCTGTGGGACAACATCCAATCCCTCACACATACAAATCACAATCCAAGAAAAGAAAAGAGAGAATGTAGAAGAAAAAATACACATAAAGTTATAATAGCCAAAATTTGTTAAAAGAGTTGAAATCATAGATTAAAGAAATTCAGTGAAACTCAGACTACATATAAATGAATAAAATCACATTAAGACAAATAAAAAAAAGGAAACAAAATTATGAGAACAACTGGAGAAAATGACATATTACAAACAGGAGAAAAATGATAAGAATGACCATATGTGCATTTCTAATTTATCCTCAAATGCATTGGAAGTTAGAGGCCAATGAAGTGACTTTTTTTTTTTTACTTTTATCTTTTTTCTCAGTATCAGGGATTGAACCCAGTGGGGCTTAACCACTAAGCCACATCCCCAGCCTTTTTTCATGTATATTTTATTTAGAGACAGGGTCTTGCTAAGTTGCTGAGGTTGGCTTTGAACTCTTGATCTTCCTGTTTCAGTCTTCAAAGCTGCTGGAATTACAGGCATGAGCCACCACACCCAACAAAGTGACATTTTTTAAAGTACTATAAGAAAATAACCATTAACATAATTCCATATCCAGTAAACATATTTTCTGGGTCTTCAGATAAAAATAAAATTAAGATGATGTGTTGCAAACAGAACTATGCTACGAAGAAATTTTTCAGGTTAAAAGAAATCACAGCAGATGGAGACTTGAACCACCAGATAGGAACAAATAACAAGGGAAATATTAAATCTATTGGGGAAAAAAAACAGACTCTTTTTTATCTTAGTTTCTTTAAAATACAAATGAACAATATTATCAACCATTTTGCCCTAATTGACAATTACAGAACACCACAACTGCATAATATGTCATTTTATATTTCTTTTTAACAGATACATATAAATTAGACATATTTATGGGGTACCACGTGATGTTTCTATACACATATACATTATGTAATGTTTACATCAGATTAAATATTTTCTCATCAATTTTTTTTTTTTTTTGGCAGTGCTAGGGACTTGAACCCAGGGCCTTGTGCTTCCAAAACAAGCACTCTACCAACTGAGCTATATCTCCAGCCCTGCAATTCTTTTTTTTTTTTTTTTTTTTTTTTTTATGGGTCTGAGGGCAGTGGCCAGGGGCACTTTACCCCTGAGGTACGTGCCCATCCCCAGCCTTTTTTTTTTTTTCCCCCCGAGACAAGATCTTGCTAAATTCCATAGGCTGGCCTCAAACTCATGATCCCCCTGCCTCAGTCTCCTGAATGGCATGTGCCATCTTGTCCAGCTTAAAAAGACCCTCAAGGAATTTTCATTTTTTCCTCAGTGCCTTATACAAGCCAGGCAAGTGCTCTACCACTGAGCTAAATCCCAGCACTCATTTCGTTTATAGTGAAAACATTCAAAATCTTTCTTCTGGCTTTTTGAAAAATACAGTAAAGCTGAGCATGGTGGTACTGAGGCAGGAGGATCACAAGTTTGAGTTCAACTTCAGCAACTTAGTAAGATCCTGCCTCAAAATAAAAGATAAAAAGGACTAGGAATGTAACTCAGTGGTAAAGGGCCCCTGATTCAATCCCCCATACCAAAAAATGTGTATATGTATAATCATTGATATATTATATACAATTAATATATTATAATAATATAATTATTAATATGTAATATATAAATATATATATCAGCTTTTTTGCTGCTATGACCAAGGGACCTGACAAGAACCATTTTAGAGAAGGAAAAGTTTATTTGGCACTCACAGTTTTAGAAGTCTCAGTCCATAGACAGCCAGTTCCTTTGCTCTAGGCCCAAGGTGAGGCAGAACATCCTGCGAATGGGTGTGGAAGAAGAAAACAGTTTAGGACATGGAACCAAAGAAGCAGAAAGAGTTCTCCTCACCAGGACAAAATCTAAACCCCAAAGAGACACTCTCAGGGGCTCACTTCCTCCAGCCACACCCTAGCTGCCTGTGGTTGCCACCCAATTAATCCCTATCAGGAAATTGATGCACTCCTTAGGTTAATATTCTCATAACCTAATCATTTTACTTCTAAACTTTCTTGCATTGTCTCACACATGAGTTTTTGGAGGACACCTAATATTTAAACCATAAACATATATATTTGTGTATATAATACACATGCAGGCACATAGGACATTATCAATACAGTACATTATTATTATTGACAGTCACCATATTTTTCAGCGACTCACCAGGAATTTTTACTCCTAACCATAACGTACCTGCCCCCATGCAGTTCTCACCCCTACTCTACAAGTCTCTCTGGGAACCACCATTCTTCTCTCAACTTCTATAAGATAAAAATTTTGAAATTCCACCAATGAGTAAGATGATCAGTTGGACTCATCTTCTGGACCTGGATTATTTCACTTAACATAATGATCACTATTGCATCTGTTGCCCCAAATCACACAATTTCATTCTATTTATGGCCAAATATTATTCCATTGTATTTATGTGACACATTTTCTTTGGTTATTCATCAGTTGAACATGTAGGTTATTTCCATCTCTTGGCTACTGTGAATAGTGCTGCAATAAACATGGGAGTACAGAAATCTCTTATTCTGATTGCATTTCTTTTAGATATATACCCCATAATGAAATGACTGGGTTATATATTGCTCTACTTTTAATTTTTTAAGGAAGATCTATACTATTTTTAACATATATTTTACAGGTGCATTATATATATTTAATTATCTATAATATATAATTATACATAATAGTGGATTGTTACATTCTCATACATGCACACAAGATAACAAAATAATTTAGTCAATTTTCCATGATTTTCCATAACAACCATACTAATTTACATTCCCACCGACAGCAGGTATAGGTTTCCTTTTCATTCTGGCCAAGACTTGTTATCTTTTGTTGTTTTGATCATGGCCCTTTTTACTAGGATGAGGTGATATCTCATTGTGACTTTGATTTGCATTTCCCTGATGACTGGTGACCTTGAGAATTTTTTGAAATACCTGCTTTGCCATGTGTATGTCTTCTTTTGGGAACTACACTAATTTTTAAAGTGCATAAGGTATATTCACTAAGATAAGTCAATAATAAATCTCAAAAGTTTGAAGTCATACACAGTATGTTCTGGGGTCAAAACAGACTTTATTGGAAATCAATAGCAAGTTATCTAGGGAGAGAAAACAAGTATTGAAATTCAAAAGCACCCTTCTAAATAACCCCTGCATCAAAGAAGAAAATCTAAGAGAAATTAGAAAATATTTTGAACTGAATTATAATGAAAACATTCCACTGAAGATTATGAAACACTATTTTAAGATTTTTTTAAAAAGGTACATTAATCAAGAGAGTGTGGTGCTGGCAAAAGTATGTAGAACAGAATGGAGAGGCCAGAGAGAGCTACACAATGTGAGAAATAGAAAGTGTGCTGGTCCATTTTCAGAATAAGTACTCAACCTTAATTGGATTCAATTGTAACCTTTCCATTTGCCAGCCCTAATTCTTTTTTTTTTTTTTTTTTTTTGGTACTGGGGATTGAACCCAGGGGCACTCGGCCACTGAGCCACATCCCCAGCCCTATTTTATATTTTATTTAGAGACAGGGTCTCACTGAGTTGCTTAGGGCCTCACTAAATTGCTGAGGCTGGCTTTGAACTCGTGATCCTCCTGCCTCAGCCTCCCAAGTGCTGGGATTACAGGGGTGGGCCACCACGCCCGGCTTGCCAGCCCTAATTCTAAAATTAGCCAATCACATAGATTGTGACCCCGAACTTCTCCAGTGTGGTAGATTCAAAATTATAAACCAGGGACTGCCCTCCCTGGCATTAACCAGGTTTGGATAGCATGCCCTTCTGCCAGAAGTAAAGATTTGCCTTGCCCACCCACTCTCAAGGGCATGTTTGATTTCATGAAGCACCTCATTATCTCTAACAACAAGTAGATTCAACTGATCTTAAATATAGATGCAAAGGTAATCCAGTGAAAAAGGGACCTTCTTCTCAACAAGTGGGGATGGAACAATTAGACATTTATATGTCAAAAAAGAAAGAAAGAGAGGGGGGGTTGGGGGTATAGCTCAGTCGGTAGAGTGCCTGCCTCGCAAGCACAGGGCCCTGGGTTCAATCCCCAGCACTCCAAAAAGAAAAAAAAAAAAAGAAAGAGAGAAAGCCAGCACAGTGGTGCACGGTTGTAATCCCAGCAGCTCGGGAAACTGAGGCAAGAGGATCACAAAGCCAACCTCAGCAACTTAGCAAGTCCCTAAACAACCTACTCAGACCCTGTATCAAAATAGAAAATAAAAGGGCTGGGGATGCAACTCATTGGTTAAGTGCCCTTGGGTTCAATCCCCAAGACAAAAAAAAAAAAAAAAAAAGCAAGCCTGAAAGTAATCACTGAAAAAAGAAAGAAAATAATCTAGGGGTTGGAGATTTGGCTCAGTGGCAGAACACTTGCCTAGCACATGCAAGGCTCTGGTGCGGGAGGGTCTTGACAAGACTTCAAACCTTTAAAAAAAAAAAAAAATCAAATGGATCAAAATGGATCATATACCTAAATATAAAATGTAAAGTCATAAAACTTCTAGAACGTAAAAGAGAAAATGTGCATGACCCTGGGTTTAGGAATGAATTTTTAAATTAAACATCAAAAGCACAGTATGTGGAAGAAAAAATTTGATAAATTAGACATTGTCAAAATTAATAGCTTTCACTCTGCTAAAAACAGCTAGGTGAATAAAAAGACAAAACAAGGACTGGAAAAATATTTCAAAACAAATTAAAGTTATATGCAAGATAAGCCGGGCGTGGTGGTGCATGCCTATAATCCCAGCACTTGGGAGGCTGAGGCAGGAGGATCGTGAGTTCAAAGCCAGCCTCAGCAACTTAGCGAGGCCCTAAGCAACTCAGTAAGACCGTGTCTCTAAATAAAATACAAACTAGGGCTGGGGATGTGGCTCAGTGGCCGAGTGCCCCTGGGTTCAATCCCCAGTACCAGAAAAAAATTTTAAAAAATAAATAAAGTTATATGCAAGATAAAGAAATTGTAAAAATAAATTTTAAAAAATACATACAAAAGAAAGAAACTCAATAATTGGGGGAAAAAAAACACTCAAAAAATAAGTGAATGAGCAGATACTTCACCAACAAAGACAAATGGATGGGTAATACACATGTTAAAAGATGCTTGACATCATTTTGTCATTATTGAAATGCCAATTAAAACCAGGACAAGCAAAAATACCATGGGCCGGGCGTGGTGGCGCACGCCTGTAATCCAAGCGATTTGGGAGGCTGAGTCAGGAGGATTGCGAGTTCAAAGCCAGCCTCAGCAACTTAGCAAAGCCCTAAGCAACTCAGTGAGACCCTGTCTCTAAATAAAATACAAAATAGGGCTGGGGATGTGGTTCAGTGACCGAGTGTCCCTGAGTTCAATCCCCGGTTCCAAAAAATAAAAATAAAAAAAATAAAAAAGATACCATGGCACCAACCTGTAATTCCAGCTACTTGGGAGATTGAAGTTGGAGAATCTCAAATTCAAGCTGGGCCTGGACAACTTAACTTGAGACCCTACCTCAAAATGAAACATAAAAAGGCTGAGGATGTAGTTCAGTGATAGAGTGACACTGGGTTCAATCCCCAGTACCAAAAAAAAAGAAATCCATCTTCAGAATGGATCCCATCATTCCACTGCTCATACCCCAATAGAATGACTCCAGTCAGGAACAGTGTGCTAACTAGCTCCCTAGAGTTCCCACTGCCTGGCTCACTCTAGACCTTGACATTCTCTTCTCAGCCCAGCACCCAGAGTTTCTTCTGCAAGATCTTTTTACAGAAGTCTGACCACAAACCTCCTGAGTTCAAACTATCTTCTAACACCCCATCCTGCTCCAAGAAAACGTCCAAAGTCTTCCAGCATCTTCAGGCCTGCAGGATCTGACCTGAACACAACTTCATCTCAGTTCCTCTCTGCTCCAGCCATACCAGAATCCTCACTCTTTCCAGAATGCAGAGACACTTCTGCCCTAGTATTTCCCTTGAAGGACCCCCTGCTTAGAACAAACTTGTTCCAGACATCCTCAGGGAGATGATTCTTCATGCTTCAAACTTTCTGCAAAGGTCACACTCTCATTGCAGTCCATGCTGACCACACAAGTAAAACAGCCATCTTCCATGTCCTACACACCCACCCTCTAAATCACCTTCCCTTGCCGCTTCCTAAATGAACACAGCTCTTAACTACTCTGCTTAGAGCATATTCTCTGCTTTGTCCCGCTAGGATATATGCTCCACAAGGTCAGCAATTTTTCTGTTTCTCCTCCCGTGAGTTTCCCAGATGCAAAACATAATGTGTCACATACCTGACACACAACAAATGTCAGTTGAATGAAGGATCACTGTAGAGTGCCTCCCTCTTCTAGAGACACTACTGACACGGCTCCCGAGCAGCCAAGCATGCGCAGCAAGCAACAACAACCTGGGCGGTTTGGAGCACAGGCAGCAAGCACTGGCTGCAGCCCAAGGGAGCCTGCCTTGCCTGGCGAGGGCCTGAGCCCGGGTGGGCCTGGGGTGGGGCATTCCAACTATTCAGGTGAGCCTCAACTCCACCAGGCCCAGGACAGACATCTGTTCCACACTGCAGGGCAACCCCAGAACCCAACATCACCGAGCATGCGCAATTCACTAACCTCAACCACCTGCTTTCCGAGAAGTGGGAAGAAAACAAGTGTGGCAAACCTGAATGGGATTCAGGGCTAACCAAAAGCGTTAGTACTTTTATGAACCCCAAAGTAGTATAATTTTGAACCAATAGCATTGGTACTTTTTTGAAACTCTGATTAGCATAAGTTTGGCCCAATAGTTTGACCCAAATATTATATAAACTCCTACACTAGCACACGGTCCCCTCTGGCCCTGTAGGAGTTCTATTTATATGCACTTGAATGAATCCTACGTATATTTGCCCTGGTATCTGGATTTCTTTCTTCAAATTTGTCAGACAAGAACTCAGAAGGAGGGGCTGGGGTTGTGGCTCAGTGGCAGAGCGTTTTCCTAGCATGTGTGAGGCACTGGGTTCCATCCTCAGCACCACATATAAATAACTAAAATAAAGGTTCATTGACAACTAAAAAAATTTAAAAAAAAAAAACTCAGAAGAAATTGACAGTGAACTGCTGGAGTCTGCTGCGTCACTGAAGGACATGGCCCAACATTAAGAGCTGCAACACTTCTCAGTTGCAGAGATCTGCAACCTCATGCAGACCCCAGCCACACATACCCCTTCAGAAGTGGAGTCGCTTGAGTTTCACTAGATAGATAGATAGATAGATAGATAGATAGATAGATAGATAGATAGATAGGCAGGCACTCTACCAACTGAGCTATATCCGCAGCCCTTCACTCTCTTTCTTAATGGAGCCTCACACCAAGTGCTGCCTTGTGGCAGCTGCAGCAAAAACATCCTCTCACACTGATGTCAGGGCTGCTGGGTTTTTCTAACAACTGCTACCCTCATTCTTCCCTCCCTCCCACTCCAGCCCTCCTGCTCTCCATAGCACATAATCATAGTTTCTCTTTGGAAAAGAACAATCCTGATTTATGGATTTTATTTTCCAAATAAATATGTCTAAATTAGACTGCCCTTGAGTTTACATTGGAGCCAGCACTAAGATTACAAGCGCTAAGAGCAGGGATGTGGGTGGTGGGTAAAGAAGAAAAAGAATTCCGAGAGGAATTAATCTAAAATGTGAGATTACAGGATCCCTCCTCTATGCTAATTCCAGAACCAGGATGGAGAAAAAAGAAAGAATAATTCAACAAACATCCCCAAAAGGAGGGCAAACACTAAATGGGTCTGAATATTATCATCTCTTGATAGCACAAAGTCTCCTGTGTGCAGAGGTCTCCTGGGCCTTGTTTTGTTGTTGTTGTTGTTGTTGTTGTTGTTCTTTTTTCTTTTTAGCTGGGGATTGAACCCCGGGCCTTGTGCTTGCAAGGCAAACACTCTACCAACTGAGCTATATCCCCCAAACCCTCCTGGGCCTTGTGAAAACAATGACTGAGAAAATACCTCCTGTTGCTATCAGAGGACACCCAGAGGAGAAGGAAATCAGAATTTATACATGAGAACAAGAGCAGGAGTAATCTTCTATAGAAACTAAGAAACAATGAATGAACACAAAAGAGGGGGGCTGGAAGCCACACCAAGGCTTGAGCCTAGACTGATCTGGTCAGTAGGAGCTCCCACTGTCCATGATACTGGACACAGGACTGGGAGATATTTGTGTCCCTGTGAACACAGGTCCTGGTGGAACAACGTTCTACTGAGGGAATGAGGATAAAGGAGCAAGAAAAGGACCCAGCTGAGGAGTGACCACATCAAAACCTACAACAGACTGAGCACCAACCAGCCACAACCCCATCCACACTCAGTTCCTCTAATCCTCCCCCTACACTAACCTTCAGACTCAGAATAGCCAATAGGCAGGTTCTGGAAGGTTCTTAGTGCTTCTATTTATTTCTTCTCCAATTTTAAGAATCTTCTCTTTTAATTAAGATATTAAACCTTCATGTCAATACTTAGAAATGAAAAGTTGTACTCCATTTGTGTACAATGAATCAAAATGCATCTGTAAAAATAAAAAATGAAAAAAAGAAAACCAAATTTATATTCATATTCTTATTTCAACAGAAAATTACAAGTTTCAATAAAATATTACAAATTTCAGATCAGTGTACCATGAAATTGACAGAGACATCTATGGCAGGTGGGGGAGCACTGGTCTCTCCAACCTCCTTACATCACATTCAGATTCCCTTCAGAGAAGTTGGAGTTTCTTAGAAGTGCAATGGGAAAGCTTGAACAAATCTTGTCCCACACAAGGTAGCTGTTTCACACTGTAGAGGAAATAACTTGTGAACAAATTCAGGGTAGTCACCATAAGCAGTGACATTCCAAAGAGCCCCTCACACAAGTTAAATGTTCAAATCCAGAGAATGTTCATACCTATTCATATTGCTTTTGTCCCCAACCACTCTCCCACTTCAGGCTTTCCAGGGTTTCATCTTTACAAGCCATGAGTGACACATCAGAGCTTGGGACACTATCCCTGCTTTAGGTAGAACAAAACCAAAATATAGCCGGATGCAGTGGCTCATGCCTGTAATCCCAGCACCTCAGGAGGCTGAGGCAGGAGGATCACAAGTTCAAAGCCAACTTCAGCAACTTAGTGAGGCCCTAAACACAAAAAGGGCTGGGGATGTGAAATATATATATATATGTATATATATATACACATACACACACACACACACACACATACATATACATATACATATATACACACATACATACATACACACACACACACACACACACACACTGAGCCTAGGCTTATGGAATGGGTAAAATCACCCACAGGCTCCTATCAACACTATCCCAGGGTCTTGGAGATCACAATCCTGAACACTTAGATGCAGCCTGAGTGTAGCTCCCTTCCTTTCTGTCTGTGAGAAGCCAAGGAGGAAGCAGCGCCTTGAGGGCCTAGAGGAACCCCTAATCCTAGATCCCAGGGAAATTTCAGGACTGTGACCACAAACCCAGGGAAGGACCAGGAGTCATGAGGAAAGGAGACATGCAGGGAATGAACCAACTACTATCCTGGATGTCTGTTCTCAGAAGGGACCTTGACTGCTAGGAATCAGATCCCCATAATCAGGGTAATTAATTTGTCTTTTACTTTTCCATGTATGTAAGAACAGAGTAAGTGGCATGTGGCATGTGGCTCAGTGGTAAAGCACTTGCCTGGCATTTGCAAGACCCTGGGTTTGATCCACAGTACCTTTAAAAAAAAAAAAAAAGAGGAAGAAGGAGGAGGAGGAGAAGGAAAAGGAGAAGAAGAAAAGAAGAAGAAAGAGGAGGGGGGAGGGGGAGGGGAGGAGAAATAGAGAAAGTGTTAGCAAAGTGGGTCGCAATTGGGTAAGCTCCTGTGTGTGGACAGTACTTCCCATTAATGAAGCAGGACACACATCTACCTGGGGATTAAACCCCCCCAGTGGTACAAGAAAACTCAGACCCTATCCCTCACCCTTTTCCTTACCTGAGTTCTTCTTTCTCCTCATCAAAACAGTAACTCCAGCTATAGTAACCACAATTCTGAGGAAAACTAGGCCAGAAATGATTCCTGTGACAGGGATGATAGACTAGTGAGGAGGTTCTAGAAAGAGCAGAGAGAGAGGCACTGACTCTCAGGACTCAGTCTTAACTTTATGAGGGAGCCCTCAGAAAGCTCCTGCTTTCCCTGACAAGAGGCTCTGTGCCCTCATCCCTTCCTTACTGCATCTCACAGTGAGGGGCTCAGGCAGCCCCTCCTGATACACATGGCACGTGTATCTTTGCTCTTCTCCTGAAGGCACCACCACAGCTGCCCACTTCTGGAACTTTCCATTCCCTGCAGGCCTGGTCTCCATAAGCTTCATATCCTGGATCTGGTCCTCCCCATCCTGCTGCCAGATCAGAGTGATCTCCTTAGGGTAGAAGCCCAGGATCCAGCACCTCAGGGTGATGTTCCCTTCAGGATTGCAGTAGTGGGTCACTTGTGTCTTTGGGGCATCTAAAGGGAAGATTCAGAAAATCCAGGCATTTTGCATTTCTGGCGGGACAACTCTGATGTGACCATTCTGACAATGAGCAAGACAAATGGGTTAGGGGAAAAAGTGAAAAATCCAGACCCCAGCCTAAACGCAGGTATCTAGAATAATTTTTTTTCCTAGGCAAGTTCTAGAATCATGGTACAAGAGCCCAGGGTAGGAGGCTTCATGTCTCTGAAGAGGAAAACATGACTTTGGTCCTGACTTTAACGGAATCCCAAAGACTCAGAAAAACTGGAGTCAGATCTCCAAATGTATGGAGCATGAGGCAGAAAGCAATGCCTGAGAGAAAATCATGCAGTCCAACACAGCAGCAGAGTCATAGGGAAGCGATGATTAGTATTTCAGGGTTTGTCTTCTCCTCACTTCCCTAAGAGATTTCATTCCTTAATTGTCTGAGAGAAGGGCGGACCCTCGAGTCACTTTCCTATGCAACATCTGGAAATCCTGGAGGATTCTTCTCCTTCTGGACCACAGGGAGGGTAGTGTTATTCTAGCTAGGGTTTCATTTTCTACAGATCTGAGAGGTGCCCCTCTTACCTGGGCGCTGCAGCGTCCGTTTTCCTTTCTCCAGTAGTCTGAGCAACCGTTCCACGCCTCCTGGTACAGGTAGGTTATTATGTGCTCCGCCCTCACCAGCTGCCTCTGATCTGCACCTGGAGATCTGAACCCAGTATCCGCTGAGGTCCAGGAGCTCAGGTCCTTATGCAGAGCAAGGTTAATCCGCGCCATCCTAGTCCTACTGACTCTATCAGCAGAGGAGGCGGCTGTCGGGCCCCACGTCTCAGCTTTAGATGGACTGAAAGATATGTAAGCTTGGTCTCGCCCCCTCAGTCCACCTAACCCTGCCCCCGCCAGGACCAACAGGGTGAGGAGTGGGACGTTGACCTAAGCTAAAAAAGAAACTAAGTAACAGTCCCGGCGGGCTATTTCTGGGACGAGGATGATCACGGGTCCTGCAACCTCCTAGTAAATTTTGGACCCAGGGACCCGTGGGGGATGTGAAAGGTCTTGACCTCCGACCCGAACCTGGGGTCATTCACCGCCCTCGCTCCGATCATAGTAGCCAAGCAAGGTCCGAAAATTCGGTCGGTCAATTTGTGCGTGACCCCTGGCTACCTCGGCTGCTCTTCCCAATACTTCGGCCCTCCTGTGCCATCCAGCCAAGCTCCATCCTCGGACTAGCGGCGTTAGTGTCTAAGAGTATGACTTGAGCCGGGCGCGGGTGGCGCACGCCTGTAATCCCAGCGGCTCGGGAGGCTAGGCAGGAGGATCCGCGAGTGCAAAGCCAGCCTCAGCAAGGGCAAGACGCTAAGCAACTCAGTGAGACCCTGTCTCTAAATAAAATACAAAATAGGGCTGGGGATACGGCTCAGTGGCCGAGTGCCCCTGAGTTCAATCCCCGGTTCCAAAGAAAAAAAAAGTTTGACTTGAGTGTCGTCCACGTAGCCGACTTCCATGTGCCAGGGGTTCCCTCGGCCCGGCCGGGACACGGAGGTGAGGAAACACCGCAGGAAGTGAGAACCTGAGGACCCGGAGCGGTTGAGACTCAGAGCGACCCTCCTCCTGGAGCCCGGGGTTAGAATAGGGGACGTGGGGGCTCCTGAGACCGAAAGGGGGTGGCAGGACAAGAGAGCATGCGAGAGGATGGAGTAAAGCCCAGAAGGGGGGACCCAGGGAGCGTCTGGGTGAAGGGCAGCAGAGACGCAGCTTCCCCTACCCCACCCCATCCCCCTACCCCCGCACCTGCGCCCTGCCCCCTGCCCCGGCGGTCCCACCCTCTTTTCCAGTAGAAGCGGTTTCCATCCGCACTCAATTCACCCGCCCAAGTCTTGGTGAAAGCCAGGGCCAAGACTCTTCTGAGAGCAGCAGAAAGAGGGTTAGGGGAGCTGTGGCCTCCATCCTCGGGTAGAATCTGTGTCCGAATGGATGGGTTGGAGGGTGCAAACTGTAAAACTGGGAACCGTGGAGTCTTTAGATACCAGTGTGAGTGAGATCTGGGGCTGCGTCATGAGTGCCCAGGCTTAAGGAACTGCCTTCTGTTGGGAGATGGGACTGTGTAACACCAGGGAATGCGGAATCGCCAAGTTTGGTTTCCTCATCCCAGACACGGCCATAGCCTGAGACCCTGAGAGCTAACTCCTGTCCTCCTGAACCAGGCACTTTTTTTTTCTTTTTGGTGCGGGGATTGAACCCAGGGGGCACTTAACCAGTGAGCCAGAGCCACATCCCCAGCCCTTTTTTATAAGTTATTTAGAGTCAGGGTCGCACTCAGTTGCTTAGGGCCTCGCTAAGTTGCTCATGCTCTTTGAACTCACAATTGTCCTGCCTCGGCTTCCCCAGCCGCTAGGATTACAGGCCTGCACCCAGCACACTTTATCACATTATCTCCCAGAGTCCACGAAGGAGAGACCCCCAAGCTGGTCTCAGCCCCTCTTCCTTCACCTCCCTTCCTGGGCTCCCTCTCCCAGAGCTGGACTCCATGCCTCCCACTCCTCACCTCTCCCCTGGACTCTAATGGAAGAAAATTCACCTGCGGAGAATGTGATGTCAGAAAGTGAGCTGCTCTTGGGAAAGTGGGTGGAGAGACAGGACATAAACCTGGAAAAGTTGTCCCTGAAAGCACCAGAGATTCCCATAGAGACCGGGTTGCTATTTATTAACTGCAGTGCAACACAAACTCCATCACCCAGAATGGCCAAGAATCTAATCTGTAAAAGTGCTTTTGGCCTCTTTACACATGAATGCTTAGACAAACAGTATTGCAATTTTAGACCACAAAGTCACTAAATTTTACTTCCCCAGATAATAATCTGTGACTCAGATTGTTGTACTTTGGAATTATCTTCATTCCATAGCTCTGAGTTTATGAGCTCATGGTGTTACCTCGAAATAGCAGAACACAGTGGTCCCCCTTATTCCCCAGGAATAGGTTCCAAGGCTTACAGTGAATGTCTGAAACCAGGGCAGGACCAAACCTATCTATACTGTTTTTATCCTATATACATATGTACCTATGATAAAGTTTAACTTATAAACTAGGCATAGTGAGATATTAACAGCAATAACTGATAACAAAATAGAACAATTAAAACCATATACGATAATAAAAGTTTTGTGAATATGCCTGTTCACTCACACACACACACATGCATATGCATGCACAAACGATCTCATCGTACTGTACACACCCTTGTTATGATAATATGAAATGCCTACTTATGAATGAGATGAACGATGTTGACACTGTGGGACAGTGCATGTGATAACCAAGTTGGCCTCTAAGTGACTAAAGGATGTGTAGCCTGCACATCATGGATACACAGGACAAAGAGATCATTCACAGCCCAGGCCAAGTGGTTAGCAAGAGGTTAAAAGAGGTTTCATCCTGCTACTCAGACACAAAATTTAAAACTCATGAATTGTTTATTTCTGGAATTTTTTCACTTAATATTTTCAGACCTCAGGTAGCCTTAGGAAAGTGAAACCATAGATTAGGATGGATTAATATACAGAGAAGCACAGAAAAGTGAACTTTGTTACTGTATATTTCAAAGTACCCGTCACCAGTGCTAACAAATTACCTGTGTTTGTGAGTTAACAACCAAGAGATATGTATAATATTTTACTGGGACATTTAGTTATTATTTTCTTGAATCTGATTAACAAAAAAGAAAGCCATTGGCTGGATGGTAGCACACGCCTATAATCCCAGCGACTCATAAGGGTGAGGCAGGAGAATCTCGAGTTCAAAGCCAGCCTCAGCAACTCATTGAGACCCTGTCTCTAAATAAAATACAAAAAAGAACTGGGGATGTGGCTCAGTGGTTAAGCGCCCGTGGGTTTAATCCCTGGTACAAAAAAGAAAAAAAAAAAAAGGAAAGAAAAGAAAGAAAGCAATTGGATTTTAGGCAACTTCAGAATGTAAGAAATACCAATAAAAAGAATCTGACTAAACCTTGTAGAAATATCTATTAAAAATCTACAAAATAATATTTAAATCTGAGAATTCCACTGCTTTAAATTCTTCACCTCTGCTTCTTTCTTCACCCCTAGCTCCTCCAACCTTTCTCTCTGTCTCTTTCTCAACTTTCAGCCCCCCTCTCCCTTTAGGCTCCACCATCCTCTAACTCCTGAATTGTGGCACGAGCATTGTCCCCTCACCTCCCACTCACGACTATTCTCACTGTGACCAGCCATCCTTCTAACGTGAATCAGGTTGTGTCATTTCTTCATTTAAAATGCTCATGGTTCCATCTCATTCCCAAAAGAGCCCTAGAATGTAAGGCCCAGAAGCACAGGGACTGAGGGTTGCTTTAGTCATAGTTGTATCCCCAGCATAAAGCCATAGTAGACAGTACACTAATTGTTGTTTAATAAAGGAATTAAATATAATTACATTAAAATAAAGATGTCAGGAAGTTGAGGCAGGAGGATCACAAATTCAAAGTCAGCCTCAGCAGCTTAGTGAGAATGTATCTCAAAATAAAACAGAAAAAGCGTTGAGGATATATCTTAACTCAATGGTAAAGTGCCCCTGGGTTTAATCTCCAGTACCAAAAAAAAAAAGAAGAAGAAGAAGGAGGAAGAGAAGAGGAAGAAGAAGCTGCATCACACAAAAATCATAAAATGAAAAATACAAAAAAATAAAGATTTTATTCCATGTACCCAGTGTGTACAACAGTTCATAAATTCATTCAATGAGGAAAACACTTATTTGTGCTTTTGTTGCACAGATAAGCCTGTGTATTATTATTTGATTACTGCGTAACAAGCTATCTCTAACTTGACAAATGAAAACAACACACATTTATTTGCTTACAGTTCTTTAGTCAGAAATTCAGGAATAGTGTGGGGAGATTCTCATTCAGAGTTTCATGAAGCTGTATTCTTATTTTGAATTCAGGGTCCTCCTCCAAACTCCCACAGAGTTTGTGGCAGAATTCTATTTCCTGCATATCCTTGTCAACTGTCGGGTTGGAGATAGGGAGGGCTGTTAGGAACTTTCAGTGGCCCCAACATTCTTTGTCACATGGCCCTCCATTTTCAGATCCCACAGTGGAGGAAATCTCATACTGAATCCCTCACACACTGTCAATTTCCTTGCTCACTAAGACCCTGATCCTTTTATGGGTTCCCTTGGTTATGACAGTTCAACCCATGATAACTCCCCTCTTTAAGGTCAACTGATTTGGAACTATAATTACACCTATAAAATCCCTTCACAGTAGCTCCTACCTTAGCATTTGATTGGATAACTGAGGAAAGGTAGATAATCAGGGGGCAGCTATTTGGGAAACCTGCTTCTTCCTTTTGTGCTTAATTAGGTCACATTTGGAAATGGAAGTTGAAATGAATAAATCATTCAGGATGGTAATAAAATACATCTATCTAGCCATAAAAAATCTCAAATTTTAAAACCAAACAGCATGTTTAATATTTTATAATTAATTTAGAGAGAGTGAAAAAGTATAATAATTCATTCTCTTTGAAAGCTGTATCATTTATCTACTGCTACATAACAAATTGTCCAAAACTTAGCAGCTAAAAACATCAAACATTCATTATTTCCTAGTTTGTGATGTCAGGAACACAGAAGTGATTTCCCTGAGTGCTTCAGGCTCAGAATCTTTCATAAGATTGTGTCACTACTCAATGGGTCTGTCAGTTGGTGGAAATTGGATCAGAATAGAACACCAAAAATAGTTGACATAGAAAGTAAAATTTAAATTTGCAGTAAATAAGGAGACCACAAGGAATCCCTTTGAAAGCCATTACTCCCCAAATCTAGGGTAAGCTGTAATTTATTTGGGCAGTGGATGTGTATTCAAGAGAGGGAAAGACATCATCCCATGCCTAGGTGGGGATGATACTGCACAGGCAGTCTGACCACATGTTCCTTCATACTTCCCAGGGAAATTAATAAAGTTTGCCTCTCAGAAACTGGTGTATGCTCCTTAGAGTAGCCTAAGGAACATTATTTCTGCAACATGACCTTAAGGACATTTCTTAGGAAAATAACTTTATTTTTAAGGCTCAGGGTACTGAATGGGAGACTGTCTACATTCTGCCTACTTAGGCTTCTAAATAGAGGAAACTATCTGCATCTTGTTTTTTGAGGCTGCTGGAGGGGAGAAGCCCAGGTTGCACCTTACCTCTGTGCAGTCATCAGCCAGGTTCCCATGGAGCAGAGCTCACTCATATGGCAATTGGAGAGGGCTCAGTTCCCTGCTGGCTGGTCCCTGGAGGCCTCTGCTCCTAGTTCCATGGACCTTTTCTCAGGCTGCTCATGACAGCAGCTGGCTTCCCCAGCTACTAATCCACACAACACCACAGATCAGTCTTAAATACATTTCACTAGGTGAAAAAAAGTCAAACACAAAAAGTTGGGGTTGTAGCTCAGTGGTAGAGTGGTAGAGCACTTGCCTAGCATGTGTGAGGCATTGGTTTAAATTCTCAGCACCACATATAAACAAATAAATAAATAAACAAAAATAAAGTTCCATTGACTACATATATATGTGTATATATATATATATATATTTTTTTTTTTTTTTTTATAGTACTGGGGATTGAACCCAGGGGCACTCCACCACTGAGCCACATCCCCAGCCCTATTTTGTATTTTATTTAGAGACAGGGTCTCACTGAGTTGCTTAGGGCCTCGCTAAATTGCTGAGGCTGGCTTTAAACTCACGATCCTCCTGCCTCAGCCTCCCGAGTCACTGGGATTACAGGCATGCGCCACCGTGCCCGGCTAAAAAATATTTTTAAAAAATAAAAATAAAATAAACAAATAAAATAAAGCATCCCGTCCATCTACAACTACAAAAAATATATAAAAAGCTATATATCGTCTGATTTCATTCATATTGTCATTCTGGAGCTGGGGATATAGTTCAGTACTTGCCTAGCATGTGGGGACCCTGGGTTCAATCCCCAACACTAACTCTCCCAAAAAATCATTTCGTCATTCTGGAAAAATCAAATCTATAGGACAGAATACAGATTTGAGTTGGTTTTGAGGGCTGGACAAGAGTATTAAAAAGAGGATTCAAGGGCTGGGATTGTAGCTCAGTGGTAGAGCACTTGCCCAGCATGTGTGAGGCACTGGGTTTGATTCTCAGCACCATATATAAATAAATAAATAAATAAATAAATAAATAAATAAATAAATAAATTGTCCATTGATGACTTAAAAAATATTTTTAAGAAAAGGATTTGAAAAGAAATGTTATGGTGAAGGGACTGTTCTATACAATACTAGGGTAATTAAAATAGAATTTCATGCATTTCTCAAAACCTCTAGCACTATGTATTACAAAAAAACCCTTTAATATATGCAAGCTGATATATATACACACATACATATATTACTGTGTATTTATATATATTGTTCAATTGCTTTAAGAGGAATAAGCACAACTCTGATTTGCCCCAAAATGCACATATCTCAAAACCTAATAAATTGAATATTTTAAATTAAACTACTGCCAATGCCAATCTACACAAGTACACACCAGAGATAATCCCTGCCCCCATCCAATCTTAGTAGCTATTAAAACTGTTAGGGTTTAGATATGAGGTGCCCCCCAAAAGCTCCTATGTTAATGAAGAAATATTCAGAGGTTAAATTATTGGATTACAAGAGCTGTAACCTATCAGTCCATCCTAATTTGAATTGATCAAGTAGGTGCCAACTACAGGCAGAAGGGGCATGGCTGGAGGAGTGGGTCATTGAGGATGGACCCTGAAAGAGTTCATTTTCCTCTGCCCCCTTCCCCTTTCTCTTTCTGTTTCCCAACTGCCAGGAGATAAGCAGCGTCCTCCTGCGCCTTCCTTCAGCCAGGGTATTCCGCCTCACCTCAGGCCCAAAATGATGGAGTGGGCCCACCATGACTAAATCTCTGAAACCATGAGCCAAAATAAACTTTCCCTCCTCTGAGTTGTTCTTGTCAGGTACTTTGGCAGATCTGACTAATACAAAAACCAAGACTTCCTCAAGACCACACTCCTGAAAACTGAGGAAATTCCAAATATACATATTTAACTGTGAAGTGTGTGTGTGTGTGTGTGTGTGTGTGTGTGTGTATGTGTGTGTGTGTTATTGTTTTTAGGTCATGGACATCAAAACAGAGTAATCACCCCTAACTTGTGACTCTCTAAGCCATTATTTAAACAAATTCGCTGGCCTTATTCACTTGTGAGAAAAAAGAAAGGTATTTTTGGTCAGTTAGTCTATTGAGAGATTCTTCCTTTCTTATAGGATTCAATTTGTAAGTTAATTCATATGCAGTTTTCATCATGCTTAAAGAAATTATAGCGTAAAGATTTAGAAATTCTTACTGTATCTTAAAAGAAAACCAGACAAGTTTCTACTTTCAATGTTGGCATACCAGCCTGTTTCAAACTGACCCTCCCCCAAGAACAATGGTGAAAGTGATTCAGTAGGTAAGAACATCCACATTGAGATCCTGCAGAAGATTAGTGAAACCACTTTGGAAAGCAGTATGGAGATTCCTCAGAAAACTTGGAATGGAAGCACCATTTGACCCAGTTATTCCACTCCTTGGTTTATACCCAAAGGACTTAAAATCAGCATACTACAATGACGCAGCCACATCAATGTTTACAGCAGCTCAATTCACAACAGCCAAACTATGGAACCAACCTAGATGCCCGAAACAGATGAATGGATAAAGAAAATGTGGTACATATACACAATGGAATATTACTCATCCTTAAAGAAGAATGAAATTATGGCATTTGCAGGTAAGTAGATGGAACTGGAGAGTATCATGCTATGTGAAATAAGCCAATCCCAAAAAAACAAAGGTGGAATGTTTTCTCTGATAATTGGATGCTGATCTATAGTGGGGGGTAGGTAGGGAAGAATGAAGGAACAGAGGGGAGTGAAGAGAGAGGTGGGGAGGGGAAGGACAGGAGATTGCGAGGCAGACATTATTACCCTATATACATGTATGAAAAGAATTTTTTTAAAAATTAATTATCACTGTCAAAAAAAGTTAATGAAAATAAATAAAAGGTTTTTTTTAAAAGAGCAAAATTAATTAATTAATTAATTAATTAATTTTTTTTTTTTTTTTTTTTAAACCCTGCAGAGCCACCAAGGCACTGAAGACTGAAAACTCCAGAGTTCAGACAGGGAAATCCCAGGTATGGGACCTGAGTAGGGCTTTTGGCAGACTACACTAGTAGAGAGATTTAAAAATAGAGAACAGAATATTTACAGAATGAAAATGAAGAAACTATTGCTATGCACAAAACACAGACAATCTCACTAAAACTACATACAGATATACATTTCATCAATATCACCTAGACACAAAAGAGTGGATGCTGTATGATTTCATATTCATAAATTCCAAAAACTGAACGAATTCATAGCATCGTAAGGCATAAAAGGAGTTACTTCAGTGTCCTTACTTACTTAGAGAGTCTCTTATAGGCAGCACACAGTTGTATCTTGTTTGTTTGTTTGTTTGTTTTAATTTTGGGGAGATTGTTTTTTTACTGCATCTATCAGAGGTTTTTGCTTTGTAGTTATGTGCTTACAAAAAATACTACATTTATAGCAAGTTTTTATTTATTTTAGATTTAACAATTCGTGATTTATAAGTGTCATTGTAAAAATGTAACTTCATGAAACAATGCAGAAATAAATATGCAAAAGTCTGCAAAACAAAACGTACCTTAAACATGCTTAAGTAGATAGATTATCTGAAATTCTGGCTTTTTCAGTAACTTCATTATTATGCAATGGCTTCTAAGTAATCCTTAACTTCAGCTAGAGTAAACCCCCTAAATCCAGTTTCATTGCAGAGCTCAACTTCTACATCATCTTCTGTCATTTGCCCTTCAAAGCTTTCCTTTAGGGTTAAGATGGCTGCATCAACAGCATCTTCAAGCTCCAGGTCTTCATTGCGTCTTCTCAAGTGAAAGTGTCCCATTCACATAGTTCTTCTGCATTGCTTCAACCTTTGAGGCAAAGTAAACTCCAAAGGGAAGTGACAGAAATTAATATGGTCCTCCCTCATTCCATCCACAAACAAGGAAACTCCAAGTGAATGGACACCACCTACTGTGCATGTATTCTTGCATCACAGAAGCTAAGCCCTATAACCACTGAGTTGTGGGAATGGGTTTTTGATCAACAAGACAGTATTGCTGAATGAGTTTGCCAGCTCTGTGCACAAGAAGACTGTAATCCGGGCCCATAACATACACACCAAGCCTATACACTTGGTGGTAAGTGGTTACACTTGGTGTACACTCCCTTCATCATACTCCAGGGATTTCTGCATATCAGGAATTTTAAATTGATAACAAGTAACTGATTGCAAAATGAAGAAATATCCTCTAGGGCTAGGGTTCTGGCTCAGTAGTAGAGCGCTCGCCTAGCATGTGTGAGGCCCTGGGTTCCATCCTCAGCACCTCAGCATAAAAATAAAATGAAGGTATTGTGTCCACCTACAACTAAAAAAACCAAAATTGTTTTTTTAAAAAAAGAAATATCCTTTATAGTTAGACTCCATTCCCCCACTCCCATGTTTTGAATTTTTGATGTCACAATTTACATTCTTAAGTATTGCCTATTCCTTAAAAGTTATTGGATTTGCTATTATTTTTTCATAGTTTAGTCTTTTAGCATTCATACTAAATATATAAATGGTTTACACACTATGATTGTAGAAATAAACTATTCATAATTTACTCCTTTATTTATTTGTACCAGTGAATTTTATGGCTTACACAAACTCTTACTAACATAGGAAATGAAATAGATTTTTCTTTTGATTCACACATACTCTAAAAATGTGAATCTCAGTCAGGCATGGCGGCACACACCCATAATCCCAGCTATTCAGAAAGCCAAGGCAGGAAGATTACAAATTCAAGACCAGACAGGGAAATTTAGCTAAGGAAGTAGTTCAGGGGTAAAACAACACAGGGTTCAATCCCCAAAATTGGAAAAAAAATATATGTGAATCTCAGGCTTCCCGGAATTTGAGGGGGCAGAGGTATCTCCTATTTCATCTTCCACGTGAACAAGGTCTGGGTATCATCTCTTATCTACTACAACTTATCAGTCCCAGAAAACCAGAGGTATGATTTTCCAAATTTGGTAAATGCTCTCAAAATAACAGCAACTTAGCGTGGTGCGGTGACACACGCCTGTAATCCCAGCACTTGGGAGGCTGAGGCAGGAGGATCGTGAGTTCAAAGCCAGCCTCAGCAACTTAGCGAGGCCCTAAGCAACTCAGTGAAACCCTGTCTCTAAATAAAAATACAAAATAGGGCTGGGGATGTGGCTCAGTGGTGGAGTACCCCTGAGTTCAATCCTCAGTACCAAAAATAAATAAATAAATAAAAAATAACAGTAACTTTTCCCTTTAAGTTCCTATCCACACAGTCACTTCAGCACAAAAATTGGAATGATACAGAAAAGATGGACATGACCCCTACACAAGGATGACACAAATTCAGAGAGTGTTCCATATTTTGGGGAACTGTCTGTTTATGTTATAAAATAAATAAATACGCCAGGCGCGGTGGCGCACGCCTGTAATCCAAGCGACTTGGGAGGCTGAGTCAGGAGGATCACAAGTTCAAAGCCAGCCTCAGCAACTTAGCAAGGCCCTAAGCAACTCAGTGAGACCCTGTCTCTAAATAAAATACAAAATAGGGCTGGGGATGTGGCTCAGTGGCTCAGTGTCCCTGAGTTCAATCCCTGGTTCAAAAAAAAAAAAAAAAAAAA